>CM042695.1:289370795-289692638 GCA_023614405.1 Avena insularis
GGCTATAACCAAATTCGACTCAAGGTCGAAGATCAAGAGAAAACGGCGTTTATTACACCGTTCGGAGTATTCTGCTACAACACAATGCCCTTCGGGCTAAAGAACGCAGGTGCCACGTACCAGCGATGCATGCAGGTCTGCCTCAAGGACCAGATCGGTCGCAATGTCCAAGTCTATGTTGACGACATAGTGATAAAAACCAAGGAGGCAAGGACACTTATCGACGATCTCCGCGAGACGTTCGACAACCTTGATCGCTACAGGATCAAGCTCAACCCCGAAAAGTGCGCCTTCGGCGTCCCATCGGGTCAGCTGCTTGGGTACTTCATCTCTCAGCGAGGGATCGAGGCGAACCCGAAGAAAATCAGAGCCATCATGACGATGGAGAAGCCGAAAAACCTAAAAGGCGTCCAGCAGCTCGCAGGACGAATAGCGGCGCTAAGCAGATTCATCAGCCGCATGGGCGAGAAGGCCCTACCATTCTACCAGCTACTGCGCAAAGCAGATAAATTCGAGTGGACGCCAGAAGCCAACGACGCATTCGAAAGCCTCAAGCGGCTTCTCTCCACCTCGCCCGTCTTCGTCACGCCAAAGGAGCGCGAGCCTCTACTGCTGTACATATCAGCCACACATCAGGTGGTCAGCACCGTGCTAGTGGTCGAATTACCCGAAGAGGGCAAGACCCACGGGGTCCAACGCCCAATCTACTACCTTAGCGAGGTACTCACGCCAACAAAACAGAGGTACCCTCACTACCAGAAACTCGCCTACGGCGTGTTCATGACGGCTCGGCGGCTGAGCCATTACTTCCAGGAGCACCAGGTGATGGTCGTCAATGAGGCACCCCTGAACAGCATCCTGAATAATCCAGAGGCCACAGACGCTGCGGGCCCCGTGGGGCATCGAATCGTCACCCTTGGACATCGCTCACGAAGCGACTCGCAATCAAATCTCAAGTCCTTCCGGACTTCCTGGTACATTGGATGGAGCTGCAGCTGCCAGACACCCCAGACATGTCGCAGTCATGGATGATGCACTTCGATGGCTCCAAGCGTGAAGCTGGAGCAGGAGCAGGGGTCATACTGACCTCCCCGCAAGGGGACAAGATGAAGTACGTCCTTCGGATGAAATTCCGAGCTTCTAATAATGAGGCCGACACGGCCCCTCATACACGGCATGAGGATGGCAAAAATTCGCGGCGAACGTGCTCGGTCATCTATGGTGACTCCAACCTCGCCCAGCAGACGATGAACGAAAAGCGACAAGTCGAAAAACATGATCGTGATACGCGCTCTACAACACACTCGAAGGGGAATTCGACGGCTGCGAACTTCGGCATGTCGGAAGAGAAAGCAACGAAGAAGCCGACAGACTGGCTAACATCGGCTCCACCTGCGCAAAGGTGCCACCAGGTGTGTTCCTCGAACAGATCTGCGTGCCATCAATCAAGCGGAAATTCCCCAAAGGATCACCCGAAGAAGCAGAACACCTGGGGGCTACACTGCCCGAAGGTCATGATGGACCTGAGAAATTGGACACCGAGGTCGCCATGGTCAACCTGATGCAGGTCATGGCAGTCGAAGAAACTTGGACGCGACCATACCTCCAGTTCCTGATAAACGGAGAACTCCTTGACAGCCCAAAAGATGCCCGGCGCATATCTCGTCGGTCAAAGGCCTTCACCATCATCAATGGCGAGATGTACAAGTGCAGTATTACGGGTGTACTACAACGGTGCATCACAATCGACGACGGCAAAGCCATACTCCAAGACATCCACGAGGGCATCTGCGGCCATCACGCAGGCAGCCTCTCCCTTGTCGCCAAAGCTCTACGAGCCAGATTCTACTGGCCAACGGCCATGAGCGACGCAGAGGACATAGTCCGAAGATGTAACGGGTGCCAATGGTTCGCCGACAAACCGCACGCACCCGGGTCCGAGCTCAGACCCATACCTATAGCCTGGCCTTTTGCTCAATGGGGCCTCGACATGATCGGCAAACTGCCAAAGTCCTTGAAAGGGGGACACGTTTACCTCCTGGTCGCAGTTGACAAGTTCACCAAATGGGTCGAGGCCATGCCGGTCACCAACCAAAAAGGCAAAACTGCCGTCAAGTTCTTCGAGTCCATCGTCTACAGGTTCGGCGTACCACATAGCATCATCACCGACAATGGATCGAACTTCATCTCTGAGGAGTTCTAGGACTTCTGCGAAGGCCTTGGGATCAACATCACGTACGCCTCAGTGGCACACCCGCAAACGAACGGGCAAGTGGAAAAGGCCAACGGCCTAATCGGCGCTGGTATCAAGAAGTGCCTCATGAGCCCACTCGAACGGAAGGCTGGAGCCTGGACGAAAGAGCTACCATCCGTCCTATGGAGCTTACGGACAACGCCAAACAGCTCCACTGGCTACACGCCGTTCTTCATGGTGCACGGAGCTAAGGCCGTGCTACCAGCCGAAGTACGCCGTTCTTCATGGTGCACAACAAAGCCGAATCCACGGCTGCACTCGAAGACGCCGTCGACACACTCGACGAAGCAAGAGACATAGCAGCAACTCGATCAGTGGTGTACCAGCAGAGTCTCCGAATTCAACATGCTTGCCGGTTGCGCCAAGGTCCTTCGTCAAGGAGACCTCGCTGCGACTCAAGCATACGCGATCCGAAGAAATTCGAGTCACCATGGAAGGACCCACGCCATCACAAGTCATCCTGTGGCTATCGCCTCAAGCACGTGGAATCTGGAGTCGCATACTCCAACCCATGGAACATCGCAAGACTTCATGCATTTATTCTACCCCTAGCTACCTACCCCTTTACTTTCAATAAGGCTTTTCAGCCAAGGCTACTCAGCCGAATAATGTACTTCCTCCATTATGATATAAATAAAGCTAAGTGTCTCGCCCCAAATTTTCATTCGCTATTTTACAACTTTACTTCATGCTACAAACGCACTCGGGGGCTCCCCCCACCTCACGGTTTCATCGACTGAGGATCACACGTGTACACCTGAGTAGCTGACAACGTCAGGCAAACGAAAAGGACACGTACTCAAACAAAGCACTACGTGCTTACAACAAACAAACCTTTACAATAAAGGGCACAACACCCAAATAAATATACAAATTTTACATCTATCTATTTTACAGGTACTACCTATTCTGAAGAATAACCTGAGCACGCTGCTCAAACAAATCTACGACTTGTTCGGCATACTGCCTTACAGCTGCATAATGTGGACGCATGTCCCACTCATCACCATCCGGTCGAGGAGGTGGCCCAGCTGCCACAACGGATAAATCTACATCAGGCCGGTGCAGTCTCACAAGAGACAAAGAAGCCTTGACTCCGGCGACAAGCTGTTGCCGCACCAACTCCTTGACGTTGCTCACGCTCCGAAACTTCGACAGAAGACCCGCAAGGCTCATCGGCACAACATCCAAAGGAAACATGACGCAAAGACCGAGGCAAGCGACGCTCAGACTGGGCGGCACCCGCGACACCTGGTGTACACGATCCTGCACCGTCGCCAGAGCCATGGCACGGTCACGATCCATCCAGAGGAAGCCACCGGCCTCCATGTCCTGTTGGGTCAAGCAATTGACCCGAACAGCGACACGCTCTTTCTCTTCCTTCGGAGCAAGGTTAGCACCTGCGACAATGACACAAATTAAAAGGCAAGGCCAGCAGGCTCATCCGAAGAACTGAGCTACAGCTCGAAACAAAGAGCAACTTACATTGAAGCTGCTCAGATATCCGAAGTAGTTCTGCCATCAAGTACTCCTCTCTGGCTGCACCGCGATCCGCCTTGGACTTCCAAACATCAGCGTGACCACGCAACACAAGCAACTCCCTCTCAAGACTACGAACACGGTCCTGAAGAAAAGCGAGTTGAGAAGTGTCATCCAAAGATGGCCGCAGCTGCGCTGCAGGCGAGGCGTCAACAGGGTCAGCACCCGAAGGAACCTAGAACAGCAGAAAAGAAAAGGACACAAGCATTCAGATGGTGGTAGAGAACAACTTAGAAGAATTCATTAAGCACATAAAGGCCACTACGTGGCACAAGGATGGTGTTCCTCAAAATATTTATAGCAAAAGCAGACTACAAAATATCCTACATCTACAACGCCTAAGACGCGGCACCCTGAGTTGCCTCGAGCCGATCGCTTAGCCTTTGGCTCCCTCGCCAGAAGCGCATACTCCGACAGCAAATCAATGAGCTTTGGCCCATATCGCTTGCAGAGAGCAGAGTAGGTAGCAAAAGCTACCTCGGATCCATCTGCGGTCGTCGGCATCCGGGAGGTGATCTGGGGCAGGTCCAGCTCCGCTCCAGCCGCCAACGCCATCGCCAGCCCGACGGACGCGCCGATGCCCTTCTGCTTGCGCTTGTACGCCGCAGGCGCTTCGGCTGACAAAGCCTCCGCCAGGGCATCCACATCATCAAGGGCCGCGCCCTTAGGGACAAGCTCCTTGTAGAAACGGCCAAGGACCTCCTTCGCCTTGGCCAGGGAGCTGACGACGGTGCTGCACCGATCTTCGATCACACAAGAGATCATCTAGAGCACTCCGTGCTCCGAGGCGCTAAGTCAAACTCGATGCTCAAGCGATCCGAGACAAAAAGAGAAGACATGAAGAAAAGCAGCACAGAAGAAGACAAGAAACATGAAGAAACAATCACAAATACAAAACTCACCCGAAACAGCCTTGGCAGCAGCCATGAGCTTGCCTGCCATCTCTCTCTCACGCGCAGCCGCAACAGTGGCCAGCTGCTCCTCACGGTCCGCGGCCTCCTGCTGCAGACGCTCCTTAGCTTCGGCTGCCTTGGTCAGCTCCAACTCGAGGCGTTCCTTCGCACCAACGGCAGCCTCAGTCTTCTTCTCCGATTGGCCAAGGCTCTTCTTGAGAGCGTCGACCTCACGGAGAGAAGTATTATGCTCCTCTCCATTCGAAACAAGCAAACGTCAGAGATCAGGACCAGAATAAATGAAAGAAGCACCGAAAAAACAAACAGGTACCTTGAAGCTGTCGGAGGTTAACCTCCAGCACCAGGCGCTCCTGCATCAGCCGTTTGGCCTCCTGTACAAAAGGCTGCAGAAAAAAAACACCAGTAAGGGAAAAAGGACTTGGGGGCTACGCCCAACGCAAAGGAATAAAAGCAAAATCTGCACACGAAGACACTCGGGGGCTTCCCCCCCGAAAATTTGATAAAAGAACAAGACACGAAATTTTTTAGACACCCGGGGGCTCCCCCCGTGGCACGAAGCAGAGGTACTTACATGCTCTGATGGCGACTCCGAAGGCCCCCTGGCGAAATTCTGAGGCGCAACCACCTGCACCTCCTGCAGAGGAGGATTCGGAGCGGCGCCCCCTGACGTTGCCACCGTTTGAGGAGTAGGAGACGCAACTTTCGACTCCCCCATCATCTCCCGAGCACCATCACTGGAGGAGTTGTGGGAGGAATGCCTGCATATGAAGCAATCAGCACAGGTGCACAATCAACAAAGGAAAAAGGACAAGAAAGTAAAACAAGAAACTTACGAGTCCAGCGAACTCAGGTCAAAGACAAAAGGAGCCCTTCGGGCTCTCTTCTCCACCTTCTTCTCTTCCTTTTTCTCTTCCTTCTTTTCTTCCTTCTTCCGCTTCGCTGGCGGGTGTGGCGCTGCAGCCCGCACAGGAATGGCAGGAATGGGAGAGGAAGAGCCTCCATGCCCGTCACTATGACGCTCAAGGCACAGAGGGTTTCTGGGAGTCGGAGGAGTCGAGGCATCCGAAGACTCGCTGGAACTCCATAATCGTTTGCATGTATGGTCCTCACTCGACTAGTCGGCATCTTCCGCTGGAGAACGCGCCGAAGGAAGTTCGGACACGGAGTCCACCATGTCATTATCCGGCGCATTCGGAAACAATTCGGGCAATGGAGGCATCATGCCCGGCACCTTGAAGCTCTGCAAAAAAGAAGGGACTTTATTAGCAAACAAAGGGAAAATAAGTACACAGTCGACAAAAAGCGCTACGCGCACGAATCTACACTTGTGGAACAGCCAGCGTCGAAGAAAACGGCGGAGTCAGCGACTTCCCCGGGATTTCCTCTCCGGCCTTGAACTTCAGCAATGCGTGCAGGGTCCTGTCAAGATCCCCCTCGGAGATTTTCTCAGCCGAAACCCTCGTCGGATCACGGCGCCCAGAATAAAGAAACATCGGGTGCGCCCTCGCTTGGAGAGGCTGCACCCGACGCTCGAGAAACGTCCGGATGATTTCCACGCCGTTCACTTCCTTCTCAGGAATCAGCTGGAGATCCTCCACCCGACCATAAAGGGCCTCTATCTCCGCCACCACGCCATCCAAGATGTTGTTTTTCTAAGACCTTTTTGGCTCAATCTTTTGGGAGGGGTCAAAGGGAACAAGACCAAAATCTGGCCCAGCCACTGTGGAGTCGCGAATGTAAAACCATCGCCTCCGCCAGTACTGAACAGACTCAGACATTGAGAAGGAAAAGGAAAGAATATTGGCCCTAAGGGAGATGATGCAACCCCCAATGGGATACACACCATCCGAGCCGGATTGCCTCTTCACAGAATAGAGCTTCCGGAAGAGGCCAAAGTGCGGCTCGATGCCGAGCCAACACTCGCAGAAAGTTACGAAACAAGCAATGTGGAGAAGAGAATTGGGCGACAGATGATGAAGTTGGATGCCATAGAAAAAGAGCAGTCCACGGAGGAAGTTGTGGACTGGAAAAGAAAACCCACGCAAAACGAAGGCAAGAAACATAACCCGATACCTAGCTGGGGGACGGGGGATTACCTCGTTGCCGGGAGTCTGACGGCCTCCTTATCTTGCGGGATCAAACCCCGCTCGCGCAGTTTGCGGAGATCACTCTCCCGCGTCTTTGACCGCCGCCAACCACCGTCAGTGACACGGGTAGCGGTGGTGTTTTTCTTCCCTCCGGCGGCGCTGGTACCAACCGCAGATGATGATTTCTTCGTCTTCCCCATCGTGCTCCGGCGGCAAGAGTGCGGACGGAAGAAGGAAATGTGGAAGAAAATCGCAGCGCGCAGCAAGAACCTCTAGAGCACAAGGAGGCAGTGAAAACAAGAGTAGATGCGGTGAAAACGAACTGCAGCTTTCCCCAATGATTATAATGGCGAAGACGATGCACGACAGCCGTCCATCCAGAAGACCTAACGCCAACGGCAGATCTGGCCATACACGTGTCAGCATCACAACGAACCGTCGTTACCACGCCGTCCACTACGTGCGGAAATCGAGGCGACGCCGTAATTATCTCCACGCCGTGCGTGACCGGTCAATTCAATGTCAGCAAGTGGGACCCACGTTTGTACAGTCAAGTCATCTCTGGCGTAGCAGACGCTTGAGGTCATTGATCGTCAGCACTGATGTCATCAAAGATATACTAGCACCAACCACAATTCTTTGGCTCCACAGCTAAGAGTACTCACTCGAATCTTTGATTCGACCAAATACTCGGGGGCTACTCCTATCAGGAGCGCTGGCCGCGCACCCAAAAGATGAACAAAGATAAAAAAATTCTTCGAGTCCTACGTCGAGTCTACGACTCCACTACGGACTCGAGGGATACTCCCATAGGGAGGATGGGTTTAAGCATCCGAAATTTTTTGTGTCCTACGGACTTAACACTGAACAAATGCCTGAATAAAGTCTCCGGTCGAGTCTACGACTCGAACAGACACTCAGGGGCTACTCCCATAGGGAGCGCTGGTCGCGCACCCTATGAATTCTTCGACTACGATCTTTCGGATCAGATATGCAAAACTTTTTTCGGCAGCTTTGCCCCAGTAAATTGCTAAGTGAGCAATATTTCTCCTTGGCCACCCGAAACACCTCCGCGGTGACAAATGTTCGGATGCTGCATCTACGATGCAAAGATAAGACCCGCAGATATCATCTGATGGCCTGGCAACGCACATGACTGCGCTCTGCTAGTATAGATCCGTGCCAGCAAGCGCGATGAAAAATCCCGACGGACGTGTTGGGTACATCAATTAAAATCACTGGAATTCCACTCCTGTAAGTCCTCCGCCCGAGAATTACGCCAAAGATATGTTCCGGGTTCGAGTTAAGGGACTCGAATCTGAAGAAGATCGTGTTGTTTCGTCCTAAGACAGTTAGCTGACCCTGATCCGTCGGGTGATTCAGGCACACGCATCAACAATCCCTACACACATACTGTTAATACATAGTTGCACCCGAAGGATTGAAGAGTCCTCAGCCGAATCTACGATTCGACTAATCACCGGGCCATCGACATGGTTATACCTCACGGCACGTGATCTCAGCATACCTGGTCCAGCCCAAGGAAGGCCCACGGCAAACGTACGCCGGCCCATGAAGATTTTCGGGTGGCCAAGGCCCATACGCCTTCGGATCCTTGGAGAGCAAGACTAGCGTAGATAGGAAATTCAAAGGGGTAAAACCCTAGAACTTGTAGCCGACTAGGTCTATGCCCGAGACTTGCCTTAGTCTATATAAAGGCCAGGAGGGCACGACCTAGAGCTCTCCCCCATACTTTCGCATACACACCTCCATGCCAGATCGAATCAGGCACCTCAGAACTTCGGTTACCGTAATCAAGAGCGCATGCGGAGTAGGGTTTTCCCTCCGGGGGCCTGAACCTGGGTAAACCTCGTGTCCCCGTGTTGCTTGTTTGCTAACCATTCCGCGATCTCTAGCATCCCCATCTTCTCCAAAACCCAAGTCCATAACAATGGGCATTGATGAGATTAAACCTCGTCACCCGGAATCTGGGTCGATCACCCAGTTGAGTTTACATCTTCTGCACGGACATCTTATATCCGTCTTGTTATTTCGTACCATGTCGGCCGTCGCACATTTCAAAAATCTAGCCACAATGCCTTCACTCATTATGCGGACCATTTTTGCCTGCACGGTGTACACGGTACAATTAGAAGTCTATTAGAACCACATAATAAATGCATGCATGCAATGGTAGATACAAAATTTCGGCATGACCTATCCTAAAATTAGGACCTTTGCGAAATTCCAAAGTATTGCCAAAATGGAAATGAATCAACATTTTGGCAAAACAAATGGCAACTTGTTCACACACAAACACAAGAGAGAGAGAGACCGATCCATACACACACGAACATATCATTATCCTCTCCATACACACATGCATATGAGCATCGATACTCTCCATATATATACACACACATGACCATCGATCCTCTCCATACACACATCATGAGCATCAATCATCTACATACATATGAGCATATCATCCATATACACATGAACACATCCTTACATGGACAACTTACCGATATGAGAGACCGAGATCGCAAGAAGATGGAAAGGAGAGGTGCGTGCGAGACCGGAGAAGGAGATGCGAGAGACCGAAGAGCTTCCTCTATTACGTATGTAACATCCAAGGCAAGTTCCACATGCTAAAAATGGTGAATGAGTGGAGAAATTGAGGTGGGAAGGAGAAGGATCCCGACTAGATCTAAGGAGGAAGAAGAAGGGGAAAGTGAAGTGTGAGGTGGTAGATGATCACACATGTGCACAAAGTGGAGCTACCAAAAAAATACTGGTCGACACAACCGTGGTGCACATGTCCCTAGTGCGCCACAGGAACAAAACACAACCTGGCGCACATGGCCCTAGTGCGCCACAGATGTGTCTGTCCATTACAGAACAGAGAGGCCTCCGCTTAGGCGTAGAGCACCCCCTCCACGTGCGCCATGGTTAACCATAACATCCATAGCGCACCTTCCCCATGTGCGCTAAATATATGCGGCATGCGGCCAACAGGGCCCTGGCCCACACACATCTGTGGCGCACCATCACCATGTGTGCCATAGTTGTTGTAGTTACTAGTAGGGCACTGCCCACAGGTGAGCCACGCCTGTTTTACCCGTGGGGCACTTCAACCACGTGAGCCATGGAAGTTTGGATTACCTATAGCCGTTTTCCTAGTAGTGAAACTGCAAAGCAATCCGTCGCGAGGCGACCACCGTTAACGACAAAGGGTGCTCCGTGCTATTCATACACCCTCCTTAGGGTCTCACTCCTCGAGGACTCCGCTAGGGTATGCCTTGTGGGTCCAACGTCTCGGCAGGACGGGTACCCCTAGTGCCAATAGTTCGACAACAACACTCCCCTGCTTTCCCATGATAGTTCGTCCTGCTGCAGTATATAGCATAGACTTAGACATTGGGTTAAGGCCATTATAAAATAAATGCAATATAAGAAACTCTTCCATCGCATGACTAGGACAGTTCATTACGGCTTCTTTCATCTTTCCCATGCAAGCGCTAGTGGCTCGTGGTATTCTTATCTAAAACTTGTATTATTGGATCTTAGTTGCATAGTCTTAGCTGGGGGGAAATTTTAGTCATAAACATATTAGTACATTCCTCCCAAGATGTGATAGTGCCCTTAGGCAGAGCTAGCAACCAATCCTTATCCTTTCCTCTAAGAGAGAAAGGTGTCATGGTGGTGTCACGGCAGATGCCATGGGTAGGCTTAAGTTGGGGGCCGAATGGGTGCTTTTGGTCACCGGGGAGGGACTGCACGGTCTTGCCATGCATGAAGAACAAGATGACTCTCCACACTTAGGAATTTGATTGATCCTTGAGATTTACAAGTGCTCCTTGAGCTTCATGAACTGGTGTACTAGGCACTAGTTCACTACTTGGTCCAACCTCCTTCTACTAAGGCTATGCCCCTCCTTATATAGGCGTTGCTAGCTAGGTTACACCCCTTTGGGTTCTAGGGTTACTGTTTGGATCTTGGTCCCCACTATGCGGGTCGAGTCATGGGCTTGCCCTAAGCCCAATGTCCCAGTCCACAAATCCAGACATCTAACGGTCTTCTGGTATGTCACCTCCTATTCCTTTTGGCGTCACACAATAGCTTTGTGCGTCAGCCCTGGCTTTGGGCGTCACCCGGCTCCTTTCGTGTCACCCGGCATCGCCCTTCTCTTTTGACCATGCTTTACCATGGTCCCTCCTAAGCCTCACTCGGAAAGGTGCCACACGTCCTATCTGACTCGGCCCATCCTCGGGAGACTTGGCTCGCTGATTCCTGCAAGGTTAACATCTTTGTCTTATACGGGCCGACATAGTTTCTATATCAGCCGCATATGATTCTCTTACCCGACCGTACTTACTCGGCATAAGCCAAGCTGGCTTGTGTTTCACCCCTTGTGACCCTAACGGGGGTTATCCCCCGACATTAGTCCCCGAAGCTGGTGAGGTCTAGCAGTTCTAGCTGTTAGGCGTCTCCAGGTTCCTTTAATGTAATTGGAACTTTTTCTTTTGTCCTTATTCTTCTCTTATGGCACACTATTTGGCGCGATTTTGCATTTTGCCGAGTCTGTCTGACAGTTTCTGGGTCTGTTCTTTGTCTTTTTGGCCCGTTTTCGCCTCGTGCCGAGTCATTTTGGCCAATTCCGAGTCATTTTCGGTGTGCCTCAGTCACTGACAGCTGGTAACTTGCCTCAAATTTTGTTCCAAGCCCTGACCGCACAGTGACGGCTACGCAGTTATTCCCCGTCATTGTGGCAGTCCCATCGGTATGTGCCCCTTGTCCTTCCTTTCATGACGTGGCAGGGGATTTTCCGTGTATCGTTGTTACGTGGCACCCGCTGATTGGCTCACTCGGCCGGGTACACGGCCACACGTTGGCCGCACGGCGCAGGGGGATCCCACGATTGGGGTTTTTACTGCCCTAAAGTAGGGGTGAGGGGGTTACGACTTCCCTCACCCCTTTAGTTTCCCCCTGCCTCTCCTTCTTCCTTGCGTCTCCAAAATCAAACCTCCCCCTCTGCGGTTCCTCTTGCCTTCTACTATTGCCTTGCGATTGCCCTTTTCCTCTTCTCATTCCACTACGGGTCCTTGTTCTTCCAAACCTCTTCCCACGACGGAGGAGATTGAGTCTAGGAAGATCATGGACGCACGCGATGGTGCCGAAGGGGCTAGGGAGCAGGAGGTTCCCACCGGCGAGCGTGGTGGCTGGGAGGGTTTGGAGGTCTCCACCGAGGAGCTCGAATGGCTCCTCTCCACCAGACGCATCCCGCTCCAGGTCGACTGTCGTCTTCCCGCCGGTGAGATCTCCCCCAAACCCGATGCCAATGAGCGGGTGGTTTTCCTCTCTCACTTTGAGCGAGGTTTTGCCTTGCCTGTCAGCACTTTCTTTTCCTCCTTTCTTTCCACCTTCCATCTTCAGACCCATCATCTTCCTACCAACGCGATTGGCTCCCTTTCCTGTTTTATTTCCGCTTGCAAGGCCTACCTCGGGATTTGGCCTACAGTTCTTCTATGCGCAAAGTACTTTAGTTTTAGGGTCCAAGTCTTTCCCCAGCCTGGCGCTCCTCGAGCCGAGAAGAGGCCGACTCGGTGCGGTGCCTCTAGCATCACACCCAGGACAGACTCCATCTTTCCTCGGGTTACTGGCCTTGACTCTTGCAAGAAATGGCATAGGACTTTCTTCTATGTCAAAAACAGCGGGTCCACCGATAACATCCGACTCCCCCTTTCTCGGACGAGGTCCCCAGCAAGAAGTTTTGGCAGCTTGACCCGCGCGACCAAGACTGTGGTGAACGAGGCCAATGTGATCTTGGAAATTTTGCTGTTGCCAGATGAGAACTTTCATCTCGCCGACATGGACCTCATGTGCACCTTCATCTCACGTCGGGTAAGCCCTATCCAAGACAGGAGCCACAAGATGTGCTTCATGAGTGGCTCCCATGACCCACTCGGCACTCCACGAAGGAGCTCACCCTTGATTCTGTGGCTTGCCGAGTAAGCTCGATCTTCAAATTGAACCTGGCGGATGATTGGGCTTGGATCTTCCCTCCATTTAGCCGGGTCAAGCTTGTCCCCTGGGTAAGTTTCCGAGTCACTTTGATTGCCGAGTCAGCTTTAGCTTGTTTGCTGCTCTCACTTTAGTTTTCGATACTTATTATGTTTGTCTCTCGCAGAACCTTGTTCACCAGGTTGATGATAGTACTATCCCTCCTTGTGGTTACAACGAGGATCGCTCCGACTCCGACGAAGTCGAGTATGATTTAGAGTTCTTCATGCCCATTCCGCATGCGGCTGCTGCTTCAACTTCGGGTAAGACTCAATCTCGAAACCGCTTACAACATTGGTCTGACGATGATGAGGATGATGATTGTATGATTTTGGAGGTACATGCCTTGTGACCTTATCCCTCTAACTTATTTGAGTAAGCCTGACATTTACTTATGCAGCTGGCTAGGTACATGACACTCCTCCTCTCACCGTGGGCGGAGTCGGCAAGATCCCCGTCGCCAAGCCGAATAAGTGACACGGGGCCTCCTCCAGTACTCATCCAGCCAAAAAGAGCAAGGCCACTTCGGCTGCTCCTGTTGCTTCCACGCTAGCGGAGACTCGCAAAGCTGCTGGGCGCCGAATCACACGCCGCACACCGCGCGATCCGGTTGTCACCGGGTAAGCTTTTGTGTTTTGCTTACATTACGTTTTTCCTTCTTATATGTTGCTCTTATTTTCTTATACGTGTCTTGTTGTTTTCAGCGCTGCGCCTCTGTCGGCTAACCAGGCTGCTTCTAGCATCACCTCGGCGCTAAGGCCTGCACTTGTTCCAACTGATTCTACGGTGCAGAACCCCGTCCGAGTCGAAGCTCCCACTATTGAGGCTCATGCTTCTTAGTGTCAGTCAGACCCGGTGGCGCACCCGGTGAAGAAGACTCGGCCCAACACCCCTGGTGCTGGCCAGGAACAACTTCCTGATCTTGGTGCCGGCAATGCTGGCACCGAGAAAGCCTCCGCCACCAGTTCCTCTGGCACCAGCCCTCAAGCTTGTGCACATGAACAACTTCTTGATCTTGGTACCAGCAAAACTACTGAGCCCAGTCAGTCGGCTCCCCTTTCTTCTTTGAACAAATCTGCTCACTCTTCTCTTCTGTCAAAGAACCAGACCCGGCCTACGGCTCCTGGTCCGGCTCGCACCTCATCCGGCAAGACCACCTCCACCAAACAAACAACTTTGGTTTGTGCTCCAGGTACCGCTCCTCAGATCCGGCCCGCTACTCCAACAACAATGCTCGTCCCAATGGGTAAATCAAGCGGATCTGCAGTTGCCGGGTCAGGTGATGGCTCTAAAGTTGTTACTCTTCACACCAGTGCTGCTGCAACCCATGCCAATTTGGGAACTACCCTAAAGAAAGGGCAAGTTCTTACTCGGATGCTCAGCGGGAATGGTCTTGGTTCCGCTGAGCCTTATGCTGTGGCATGGAATGCAATGAAAGCAAGAGATCAAGACCATACCGGCAAGAAGTCAAGCGGCCCAAGGCTGTTTCTGACATGGCCTAGCAAGCCATCTCCTTAATGGATTGTGCGGATGAAGTGAACGAGGTAAACCACCTTCTTCCTCTTTTGTGTTGATGAGTATTTATTTTATATATATCACCTAGTCCCCGAGGTTACTGCCGAGTGAAGAACTTACTCGGCCGTAAGCTCTTAAGCAATGGCTTAACTTTTATTTCCTTATGCCAAGCTCGCATGTTAGACTTTCGATCCCTAGTCCCCGAGGTTACTGCCGAGTGAGGAACTTACTCGGTTGTAAGATCTTAGGCAATAACTTAGATTTTATTTCCTTATGCCAAGCTCGCATGTTAGACTTTCGATCCCTAGTCCCCGAGGTTACTGCCGAATGAGAAACTTATTCGGCTGTAAGCTCTAAGATAGGAGTCACTCTTTATCTGGCTGGGAGCTTGACTTTTCCATTTATTTACTGTTTGTTTCCTTTGTGTAGCTTATGCATAATGAGCTCACCAAGGGGCATCAAGCTCTCCTCCTGGAGCACCGCAAGCTCAAACTTGCTTATGAGAAGCTGCAAATCGAGACCCAAGGCCAAGGTAATCTTCTTACTCGCCATATCTTTATTTGGTGTACCTTTATTTGCTTCATTTACTTAGTCTTTTCTCGCTCTTTTCCCATAGCTTCTGCCCAGTCCACCATCGACGCGCTCCACTCGTAGATCAGCGAGATGGAGAGTAATTTTTTTGCCTTCCTCGCGCTTTTTTTGTTCATGCCATTCTCTTGCCTTATTATCCTGGTGGGTCAAGATATTTCTATCGCTGCTGACAAGTAATTCGTTCCGAATAAGTAGAGAAGAACAAAGCCGAACCCTAGAAGGAGCGAGACGAGGTGACTCGGCTGAAAAAGATGATGGCTGACATGGAGCAGAAACACTTAGCCGAGGTGAAGGGGCTGAAGTAAGAGCTTGCCGAGAAAGATGGCCAACATTCCGCCAGCGCCGAGAAAACCAGGGAGCTGCTTAAGGAGGCCGAGTCGGCGGTTGAGTCGGCGAACATGGATCTGGATTCACTCCAAGCCAAGTCCAAGGCTTGGCAAACCAAACTCGACACCATCAACTCTTTTCTTGGTAGTGAGTTCTTACTCTTTTTCGCACTGTGCTTTCTTTTCTTGACTTTGTCATCTTTGCTTGCTACTTTTCTAAGATTCTCTTTTGCTTGTAGAGAATTTTCCTGAGGCCGATTTGTTCGCCATTCGGGCCATGAAGAAGGTGAGAGCCGAGTCTGGTGCTCCAGCTGATGGCGACGTGACCAACGATGAGCATCTCGAAGCACTGTGGGAGCGCGTCAAGACCCTCAAGTCCTGCGGCATGGACTTGCTCAAATCAGCCATTCATGTGTTCCGCATGATCTGGCCGGATGAAGATGCACCTGCACTCATCGAGCCCCTTGCTAAAAAGCTGCTTCAGATCGAAGACGGGCTGGATCAGTGGCGAGAGTCGGCCAGCTGAGCTGCAGCGGATAAGGCTCTTTCCTTCGTGCTCTCATGGTATGAGGACATCAATCTTGATGTGCTTGCACGCATAAGGGGAGACGGGAAGTGGATGAATGATCCTGAGTTGATCAAGAGATGCCAGGAGCGAGCCTACACCATGATCGAGTACACTATGGTACACGCTTGGTGCGACGGACCCAGCTTCCTCGACCTTGACGACCCACTTGCCAAAGTTGCTGACGAGGAGGGTGCTGATAGTGAGGCCACCAAGTCATACGACCCTGAAGACTTGGCGACTGATGCCCCTAACTCGGCAGATGCTCCAAGCGATGCTCCTAGATCCAAGAATGCTCCTCCGAGTCCTGCCGCTTCTTAGACTGAATAGGACAAATACTTGAACTTTGATGAGATCCCCGATATGACGGGTACAAATGTAATATACATTGCTCTTATGTTTGGTTGTGTGCCTTTTGATAAGGCTTTAAATATCTTGTTGTGTTCTAAGTGTGAATCATCCAAGGGCAAGTCCCCGAGTCTCATTTTGTCTTTTCACCTTTCCTTGACTTTGGATCTTGTCTACCTTTTTTGGAGTTCGACATTAGAGTCTCATAGTACTAAGGATATAGTTAGCGGGTATGAAACTTAGATCACTTGGACAGGGATCATTCAACACGCAATGCAATATAACCTGCAGTGGGTTAGGAAGAAGACATAGGGTCGACTCACGTTTCTCCTTGTACTTATCTGGCGTTCGTGTTTACTCGTCATGCATCCTTTCCTCTTTCTTGCCATGAAGCCATGTTTTCGGACAACATCATAATCAAAGAGTTGATTTTTTCCAAGTAAACACTACTTGTTCCGAGATAAGCTCTGGGTGTCACACCAGCCGACATAAAATAATTGAAAGGGAAAACATAAGGGGCAGTCCCCGAGTCAGTTTTTTCGAGTCATACCATTTTATTATCAGCACATAGCCGGCACAAATGTCCGACATATGAGAGTTCGAGTGATACATGCACTACTTCTCCTAAGTGTAGAAGGGGCGAAGTAGTGCCACATTCCATGTCCTTTTGGTCTCATCACCTGATCTGTCTGCCTTGTTCTTTTGCGCTTCATGAGCATCTATGAGATAATATGAATCATTGTGCAATGCTTTGCTTACAATGAATGGACCTTCCCATGGGGTGATAACTTATGCATTCCAGCTATGCGCTGTACTAGCCTTAGCATCATATCCCCTTCTCGAAAAACACGAGGTTGAACTTTCTGGCTATGGTAGCGTCGGAGATTTTGCTGATATATAGTGGATCTGGATAATGCCAGTTCCCTTGCTTCTTCGAGTAAGTCAACTCCATCTTCTCGGGCCTCTTTTACCTCGGCTTCTGAGTATTGCCTTACTCTTGGCGAGTCATACTCTATGTCGGTAGGCAAAACTGCTTCTGCCCCGTACACAAGGAAAAATGGCATATAGCATGTTGATCGATTCGGAGTTGTCCTTAGACTCCATAGCACTAAGGGTAATTCCTCTATCCAACAACCAGGTGATCTCTGGAGTGGTTCCATCAAGCGGGGTTTTATCCCGGATAGAACTAAGCCATTAGCTCGTTCAACTTGTCCATTTGATTCTGGATGAGCGACTGATGCTACATCGAGTCTTATTCGGTTTTTTCCGCAGAATCGAGCAAAAGCTCCTTCAGCAAAGTTTGTGCCATTATCTGCGATTACACTGTGTGGGTAACCATATCGTAGGATTATGTCCCTTAAGAATGTGGTAGCTGTTTTACCGTCCAATTTTTTGATGGGCTTCACTTCTATCCATTTGGTGAACTTATCAATCATCACCAATATATGAGTCATGCCTCCCCTTGCTGGCTTGAATGGTCCTACCATATCCAGGCACCATACTGCAAATGGCCAAGTGATTGGTATAGTTTTTAATTTAGACGCTGGTAAGTGTGACTTGGATGCATAATGTTGGCAACCATTGCATTTTCCGACTAGATCTTGTGCCTCTGCCAGTGCACTTGGCCAATAAAACCCATGTCGGAATGCCTTGGCCACCAATTCTCTTGATGATGCGTGGTGCCCACATTCTCCTTGGTGAATATCCAATAAAATTTCTTGGCCTTTCTATGAACTGATACAACGCTGCAGTGCACTCGTTACACTTCTCTTGTACAGCTCCTTGTTGATTATGGTGTATGCTTTTGCTCTTCTTTCTGTTTTCCTTGCCAATATATCATCATTCGGCAAAGTTCCATCCTTTAAGTAGTTGAATATTGGCTGTGCCCATGTTGGTATTAGTGGTTCCGGATCTGTTTCCTCATCAATTTCCATTGGTTCAGCCGACATGACCTGAGGAGTCCCTGAGTGTGACTTGGCTATCCTGAGGTGAACGGATCGGTCCCCAAGTGACCCGAAACTTCCCCTGAGTCAATATCCATTGGCACAACGTCTGACTCCTGATTCGACGGGGTGACCCTGATTGACTCGAATTCTGGTGACATCTTAATCGATGGTTTCCTAAGGTGTTCCAATGGTATTCCTGGTGGTATTGCTTGTCGAGATGAACCTAGTTTGGATAGTACATCTGCTGCTTCATTCTCTGCCCTTGGGACGTGGTGGAATTCACATCCGTCAAAGTATCCTGAAATTTGTTGCACATGGAAACGATATAGTGCCATGTTTGCGTCCAACGCGTCCCAATGCCCAGACACTTGCTGAATCACCAAATCCGAATCACCAAAACACATGATCCTTTTGATGCCAATCTCTTTGGCCACTTTGATGCCATGGACAAGTGCTTCATACTCGGCAACATTGTTGGAAGCAGCAAAATGGATCTGTAACACATACTTGAGTTGATCCCTCTTTGGCGACGTGAGCACTATCCCGACGCCCAAACCCATTTTCGTCTTGCACCCATGAAAATGCATCTTCTAGTAATTTGGATCTAGTAGTGGTGGTTCGTACTGCATCTCCATCCAATCTACGAAGAAATCTGCAACAGCTTGAGATTTAATTGCATCTCGCCTATCATACTGTGGAGTATATGGTGCTAGCTCTATGGCCCATTTTGTGACTTAGCCACTGGCATCTTTGCTGCCTAATATATCCGAGATAGGCGCCTCACATATTAACCGGATTGGGTGTTTTTGAAAATAATGTGATGTGGACATCCCTACTATTGATACAACCATTGTACCTACAGCAACACACATACAAGGACCCATCACAAGATCTCGTGCCAAACAACTTAACTATCAGGTACTTTCGTTTCTTGGAACTATTCCTCACATACATGAGAATATGATGCTGCCTAAATTAGATGTATTTCTTACTCTTAGGAATGATGGACCAAGCATGGATGAGAGGGACAAGCATTGGAGCATGGCCATGCATGGAGATGGCAGCAAGCATGTGATGATCCAAGAGAAGGCCACGGATGAAGATTTTAGAACTTTGAGGCCTCCATAATGAAGAAAGAAGGCTTGGACAAAATATTCAAGATCAATACTTTACGAATTCGTCCATAGCTTAATATGGTGCTGCGACACCTTTATTTTGGGCCAGGCCCATGTAATTTTCGCAGGATTTTAATTAGCCACTTTTTAGAGTCCGTATTTGAGGGGAAAAGGACTTTTAGGGTTGGATTCGGCCACCACTTCCATGGCTGGCCGAAACCCCACCTTTTCTCCCTTAAATACTCCCCATAGCCGACCCCATAGACTCGGATTTTGTTTAGACATTAAGTTAGCCATAGTCGCAACTTCGCCAAGGCTCGAGCGTCACAGAGGCCTCTTGTACTTCGCACCTATTCAGGATCCCACCTCTTCAATAAAGCTTTCCTCTTAATCCGCAATATCTTGATTGCAATATTGGTTCTTACTTGTTCTCGATTTCAGGTAGGAATTAACACCCTCGTTGGTCAGGCTGATCGTGTTCCCGCAGGATCGGTAACCTCCAGGAGATTGGCCTAGCAATTGCATTGGCGCCGTGCTACGCAGTAGTCGGATCGTCAAGCCCGAACTCCACCAAATCGACTATCGCCTTCTCATCGAAAGATCGGACACCTTTGCCCTATCAAGTGGTATTAGATTTCAGGTTGCTCAGTGAAATTTTACTGTTTTTTGTAGATTAGATCTGTTTTTACCTATAACCCACGAAAAAGCCAAAAACACAGTTAGAGTTTAGATCCATCCCATAACCAATCTACGCCTCGCATTATCTTTTCAGTTTTTGCATTGTTGAATTTGTGTCTACATCGTCGCGTCGAGTTGCTGGTCTTAGTGTCTCGTCCCTTAGAGTTTCGAGTTCTGATCATAATAGTCACCGCCACACTCGCCGATCACCGCCACCATATTCCGCCGCCATATACCCTGCCACCATAAACCCTAATACTCAGCCACCGCCTTCCTACCGCGACACAGATCCGATCAGTTTTCCTGCTGTGGTACGAGTCCGAGTAGAGTTATTGTTCCTAGTTATTTCTTTTTGCTCTCCTTCTTTGTTGTTTCCGTGTTAAGCTAAAGTCCGTGTCGAGCTCTGAGTCCGATCGTAAGTCTAGAAGGAGAGCAAAAAAAAAAGTCTGGAACCGCCTCCAAAAAAATTTTCTGGCTGTACTAGTTTTCGACCCCGGGGATCACTTTTCTCCATCGGCCGTTATAGCAATATTTTTTTTGGCGCCGGCGCGCTTTCCGGAGCAAAAATTTTTTTTTTTTTGGGGGCTAACCTATTTTTAGACCCCGTAGATCAGTTCTAGACACTCGCCATCATAGTGATTTTCTGCATCTCGGTTCGCTTTTCAGGGTGCCATATCATCATACAGTGCTTGTTGTGTCGCGTCGTGACATCGTTGGTGATCTAGGCTCGCGTCTCTAGTACGGTCTAGCCTAGGACCAGCACAGTACCGTCGTTGAGCATTCTTTCAACTTTTGCATTGCTGTTTTGATAATTGCTAACCCCCTTGCTAAGCCTTCCCAGAGCTCCACAGATATTCTCCACGTGCGGTGTCTCGACTCCTGGTAATCGCTTGGTTCAATCTCTGGACCCACTGATCCTCGCGGTTGCACATCGCCTTTTCTTGCTGTTTGGTAAGAACTTGTAAGAGCTTCATATATTGCTTGACGGATTTCGCGTGACTTCCACCATATTTCCGTACTATATACCTGTGCTTTTTAAGGACTAACCATGACAGATACTTCACAGAACCCTACCACAATGATGAACGAAGAACTACATGCCCACTTCTCCACGCTCTTGGTCAGTCGCGCTGAAGACGTGGATACGCGCCTCGGGGAGTTTGACACCAAGCTCACCAACGCTGTGGACAAGATCGATGGACTCGAGAAATCCTTCAACGCCAAGCTTGACGTTCGGTTCAAGGAGCTTTTGAACCGATTGCCCGCACCCGCACCGGCACCCACACATGGCGCACGGCGCATTCCGATCACGGGTCGGACTGCTGGTTCGGCTGCAGCCGCATTCGACGGTTACCGCACGGTGACGCTCCTCGGACTTCCGCCATGCCGCTGCTGCGACATTGGGGATAGACGACGGTACTACTACGACCCGACGACGACGATCTGTTTTGACGAGGTTGAACAACCTCCACAGTACCGCTGTCGCCCGACATTACTACGCAACGCCGCCACGGTACATGATGATGATCATGTTGCAAAGCTTAAATTAAATATTCCATATTTTGAGGGTAAATATAATCCTGATGCATATCTTACATGGGAGATGGAAGTAGAACAACGTTTTGCATGCTTAAAATATCCTGAGAATATGCGTGTTAGTGCTGCTACATGTGAATTTACTAAACTTTCTTCCCTTTGGTGGTCTGAGTATTGCCGTTTAAATCCTACTACTATTCCTAGTACTTGGACTGCTTTAAAAACTGCTATGCGTGTTCGTTTTGTACCTCCCACTTATCAACGTGATTTACTAAAGAATCTGACATGTTTAGAGCAAGGGAAAAATTCTGTAGAAGAGTATTATCAGGAATTGCAAACGGGATGGTTCGTGGTCTTGTTGAATCTAATGAACAAATGCTTGCACGCTTTTGGTGGATTAAACAAGGACATTCAGCACATATTAGATTATAAGGAATATAATTCTATCACTCGTTTGTTTCATCTTGCTTGCAAAGCTGAACGTGAAGTGCAGGATCGCCAAACACCATGGAGGAGGACTAATAATTCTGCAGGTCGCACATCCTCTTGGACATCCCGACAATCAGCGCCTCCTCGTGATTCGCCACCAGCTACTACCACATCCAAGGCCACCACAAGATTTCCAGCTGCTCCTCCACCGTCATCCAATGCTCCCGTCAGAGTGCATCTTCTATGGCTTCCATGGGTAAGACAAAGGATATACAATGCCGCAAGTGCTGGGTTTTGGTCATATTGAGACAGGCACAACACAACGTGTGATGATGGTGCGAGAAGATGGTCAATACGATTCAGCGAGTGACTTCGATGAAGATACACTAGCCCTTATTTCTGCTCGAGATGGAGACAATTCTGATGCTGATGAAGAGCCAGAGGTAATGGGAGCTGAAGCTGCTGATCAATACAAGAGCTTAATTACACAACGTGTGTTGAGTGTGCAATTGAGCAAATCTAAGCAAGATCAACGCCACAACCTGTTCCAAACACGTGGTGTTGTCAAGGAAAGAGCTATACGGATCGTCATTGATGGAGGGAGTTGTAATAATCTGGCCAGTGTTGACATGGTAGAGAAGCTTGCGCTTCCAACAAGACAACGCCCACATTCATATTACATCCAATGGTTTGAGAGTTCTCGCAAGATCAAGGTAACAAGAACGGTACGCGTGCATTTTACTATTGGTACATATTCTGATTTTGTTGATTGTGATGTTGTGCCTATGCAAGCTTGTTCTTTGTTACTTGGTAGACCATGGCAATTTGATAGAGAATCTTTTCATAATGGCAAACTAATCACTATTCTCTTATGCATGATGGAAAGAAAATTGGTCTAAAACCTATGACTCCCGATCAGATTTTAAAAGATGATCTTGCTAGAGCTAGTAGAGCTAAAACTGAGGAGAAAAATAAAAGTGAGAATCAGATTGTTGCTGCAGATTTTATACCACCAAAGAACACTAAATCTAATTCTACACATGCTACTGAAATTCGTTTGAAGAGTCCATGTATGCTTGCAAATAAAATTGATATTGCTGAACTAGATGTAAACAATACTCAATGTTATGCAATTGTCTGCAAAGAGGTTTTGTTTTCATTTGAGGATATGCCTCCTTCTTTGCCACCCGCTGTTGCTAACCTTTTGCAGGAATATGAGGACGTCTTTCCCGCTGAGTTGCCACCAGGACTACCTCCTATTAGAGGAATTGAGCACCAAATTGATCTAATTCCTGGTGCCACGTTGCCCAACCGCGCGCCATATAGAACCAATCCAGAGGAGACAAAGGAGATACAACGCCAAATTCAGGAACTACTCGACAGAGATCATATTCGTGAGTCCCTTAGCCCCTGTGATGTTCCTATTATTTTGGTACCTAAGAAAGATGGTTCTTCACGCATGTGTACTGATTGTAGAGCTATCAATAATATTACTATTCGATATCGTCATCCTATTCCACGTTTAGATGACATGCTTGATGAATTGAGTGGCTCTACCATGTTTTCTAAGGTTGATTTGCGTAGTGGTTACCACCAGATTCGTATGAAATTAGGAGATGAATGGAAAATAGCATTTAAAACTAAGTTCGGTTTATATGAGTGGTTAGTAATGCCGTTTGGTTTAACTAATGCACCTAGCACTTTCATGAGATTAATGAACGAAGTTTTACGTGCTTTCATTGGACGTTTTGTGGTAGTCTACTTTGATGATATTCTGATTTATAGCAAATCTTTAGAGGATCATTTGGACCATTTACGTGCTGTTTTCAATGCTTTACGTGATGCACGTTTGTTTGATAACCTTGAGAAGTGCACCTTTTGCACCAATCGAAGGCGCTTTCTTGGCTATGTTGTTACATCACAGGGTATTGAAGTGGATCCAGCTAAGATTGAAGCTATTGAGAATTGGCCGTAGCCCAAGACGGTCACACAAGTGAGGAGTTTTCTTGGCCTCGCTGGTTTTTATAGGCGCTTTGTCAAAGACTTTGGATCAATTGTCGCGCCGCTGAATGAGCTTACCAAGAAGGATGTGCCCTTTGTTTGGGGCGATGCACAACAACAGCCTTCATATTGAAAGATAAGCTAACACATGCTCCCTTACTCCAACTTCCTGATTTTACTAAGACTTTTGAGCTTGAATGTGATGCTAGTGGAATTGGTTTGGGAGGGGTGTTATTACAAGAGGGAAAACCTTTTGCATATTTTAGCGAGAAATTGAGTGGGGCTAGTCTGAACTATTCTACTTATAATAAAGAATTATATGCGTTGGTTCGGACATTAGAAACTTGGCAACATTATCTATGGCCTAAGGAATTTGTTATTCATTCTAATCATGAATCTTTGAAGCATATTCGTAGTCAAGCTAAGTTGAATCGTCGTCATGCAAAGTGGGTTGAATTTATTGAGTCTTTTCCTTATGTTATCAAACATAAAAAGGGTAAAGATAACATTATTGCTGAGGCTTTGTCGCGCCGTTATGCTTTGTTATCTCAACTTGACTTCAAAATATTTGGATTGGAAACTATTAAGGAACAATATGTGCATGATGCTGAATTTAAAGATGTGTTGCAGAATTGTAGAGATGGTAGAACTTGGAACAAGTTCGTCTTCAATGATGGATTTGTGTTCTGTGCTAACAAACTATGCATTCCAGATAGTTCTGTTCGTCTTTTGTTGTTATAGGAGGCGCATGGAGGAGGATTGATGGGACACTTTGGTGTTAAGAAGACGAAGGATGTTCTTGCTGCACACTTCTTTTGGCCCCGTATGCGTCGAGATGTTGAGAGATTTGTGGCACGCTGCACGACTTGTCAAAAAGCTAAGTCTCGCCTTAATCCACATGGTTTATATATGCCTCTTCCTGTTCCTAGTGTTCCTTGGGAGGATATTTCTATGGACTTTGTTTTGGGATTGCCACGAACACAGAAGGGGAGGGATAGTATTTTTGTTGTTGTGGATCGGTTTTCTAAGATGGCACACTTTATTCCTTGTCATAAAACGGATGATGCTGCGCATATTGCTGATTTATTCTTTCGTGAAATTGTTCGTTTGCATGGTGTGCCAAATACTATTGTCTCTGATCGTGATACTAAATTTCTTAGCCACTTTTGGAGATGTTTATGGGCTAAGTTGGGGACTAAATTTCTCTTTAGTACTACATGTCATCCCCAAACTGATGGTCAAACTGAAGTAGTAAATAGAACTTTGTCTACTATGTTGCGGGCTGTTTTAAAGAAGAACTTAAAATTGTGGGAAGAGTGTTTACCTCATATAGAATTTGCTTATAATCGTTCGTTGCATTCTACCACAAAGATGTGCCCATTTGAGATTGTGTATGGTTTTGTTCCTCGTGCACCTATTGATTTATTGCCTTTACCTTCTTCGGTGCAACATAATTTGGATGCTACACAACGCGCTGAATTGATATTAAACTTGCATAAGACTACTAAAGATAACATTGAACACATGAATGCTAAGTATAAACTTGCTGGGGATAAAGGGAGAAAGCATGTTGTGTTTGATGTTGGCGATCTTGTTTGGTTACATTTGCGTAAAGATCGTTTTCCTGATTTACGCAAGTCTAAGTTAATGCCACGTGTTGCTGGTCCCTTTAAGGTGTTAGAGAAAATAAATGATAATGCATATAAACTTGAGTTGCCTGCAGACTTTGGTACGGTTAGTCCTACGTTTAACATTGCAGATTTGAAGCCTTACTTTGGTGAGGAAGATGAGATTGCGTCGAGGACGACTTCAATTCAAGAAGGGGAGCATGATGTGGACATCTCTACTATTGATACAACCGTTGTACCTACAGCAACACACATACAAGGACCCATCACAAGATCTCGTGCCAAACAACTTAACTATCAGGTACTTTCGTTTCTTGGAACTATTCCTCACATACATGAGAATATGATGCTGCCTAAATCAGATGTATTTCTTACTCTTAGGAATGATGGACCAAGCATGGATGAGAGGGACAAGCATTGGAGCATGGCCATGCATGGAGATGGCAGCAAGCATGTGATGATCCAAGAGAAGGCCACGGATGAAGATTTCAGAACTTTGAGGCCTCCATAATGAAGAAAGAAGGCTTGGACGAAATATTCAAGATCAATACTTTACGAATTCGTCCATAGCTTAATATGGTGCTGCGACACCTTTATTTTGGGCCAGGCCCATGTAATTTTCGCAAGATTTTAATTAGCCACTTTTTAGAGTCCGTATTTGAGGGGAAAAGGACTTTTAGGGTTGGATTCGGCCACCACTTCCATGGCTGGCCGAAACCCCACCTTTTCGCCCTTAAATACTCCCCATAGCCGACCCCATAGACTCGGATTTTGTTTAGACATTAAGTTAGCCATAGTCGCAACTTCGCCAAGGCTCGAAAGGCCGCAGAGGCCTCTTGTACTTCGCACCTATTCAGGATCCCACCTCTTCAATAAAGCTTTCCTCTTAATCCGCAATATCTTGATTGCAATATTGGTTCTTACTTGTTCTCGATTTCAGGTAGGAATTAAGACCCTCGTTGGTCAGGCTGATCGTGTTCCCGCAGGATCGGTAACCTACAGGAGATTGGCCTAGCGATTGCATTGGCGCTCATGCTCGCACGTGTAGTCGGATCGTCAAGCCCGAACTCCACCAAATCGACTATCGCCTTCTCATCGAAAGATCGGACACCTTTGCCCTATCATAATGTTTCAGCTTCTTTGCTGCCATATATACCCCATATGTCATTTTCTGATAATGAGGGTAATTCCATTTTGATTCAGAGAGCACTTCGCTCAAGTAATAAACTGGCCTTTGGACTGATTTTCCCTCTTCTTCGCGTTCAACCACTATTACTTCACTTACAAATCTGTTGGTTGCAGCGACATAGAGCAACATTGGCTCTTTGGACAGTGGTGATGCTAATATTGGTGTTGTTGCCAAAATTTTGTTTAATTCATGGAAAGCACTATCAGCTTGTCGTGTCCATGTGAATTTGTCTGATTTTTTCATCAGTTGATATAGTGGTAGGGCTTTTTCACCTAGCTGACTAATAAATCTGCTCAACGAGGCCAGGCATCCTGTGAACTTCTAGACATAGTTGAGGGTTTTTGGAAATTCCATTCTTTCAGTGGCCCTGATTGTTGGGGAGGTGACCCTGGATAGGGTCAAAAGATGGGGGAAAGATGAAAGAAATCTCCCTTATCGTAAGCCGAATTACTGATTGTGTCAGCCGAATCATGTAAGAGTCGGCCGAGATAAACAGGGCCATGAAAAGTATAGAATGAGTAACGACTTATCCGGCCGACATATGAGTTAAGTCAGCCGAATGACTTTAACTAATCCGAATGCAGGTGAAGGCCGAGTCGAGTTATGCGAGACAGGGCCGAATAACGCGAAGCTTGCAGGAGAAGGAGGTGCCTATACTCAAACCCTAGTCACTGGCTAGGAGGAATCTAGACAGAGCCAAGCACAAAGGACAAGGAGCAGAAGGGCAGACAAACGTCACAGAGGTGACAGTGAGGAAGCCTGAGGCACGCATGTGAAGGTTTCTGGAACATTGCCACGGATAGAAGGGGGACACAGAAAGGAGGCCACCGAGTTACCATATTGGGACAAGCATATTCCAAGGATATGCTTGCCACGTCAGCCCTAGAAGGAACCAAGGCACCCCTTTATAAGGGGGGACGCGGGCTCCTGAGGGGGGATCGATTCATTCTACGCCGTAAGGCTCATGTATTAGTGTTCTTCCTCTCTATGAGACAGCTCGAGGAGCACTTGTATTCATTGAGAAGAGGAAAAGAGATTCATTTGTAGAACTGTTGAGTGTAGAAATCACTGCTTCTTCCCTCCTCGGATCCCTCTAGCATCCATTGGCCCCATACTTTAGCCTACCCATGGCATCTGCCGTGCCAACACCCCGACAGTTGGCGCCCACCATGGGACCAGCAGCGTTGCTAGCTGGAGTCAAGATCCGGACGGGAAACTTCATCCACACTGGCGAGCGGGTTGTCTCTGGCTTAGTCTAGAGATTTGATCTCTGGGACTATGTCAGCGATAATGCGGGTAGCTTTAGGAGGAAAGTGCCTCCGCGCAACGGCATCTTCATCAACATGGGCACGCACAATGTCTACGTCGGCGTCGACACATCCTGCGTCTATCCTCACCGAGTCATTGAAGCAGGAAAACCTCCCCTCCGTGCTGCTAACGGTCCGAGTGGCGCACGCCCCGTCGGTAGCGTCGAGGTGATGGTGACAGCCGCAGCATAGGCGGCAGGAGCAGGTGTCGGACCAAGCAAGGACCCGGCGACAGGAGGACAGGTGACCACGAGGCAAGCAGCTCCACAACCCTCCGAGGTGGATCCACCAGCAGGCAAGTCGGCGGAGGCACAGGAGACGACCCCAAAGGCGGCAACGGTAAGATGGCCACCTCTGGAGAGACCAGAGAATATTCTTCAGGCAACTATAGATAATCTAACCACGCCTGTGGCGCCGATACTTGATACGGCTAACGCACAGGCGGAGTTAGAAGAAACTAGACAAAAAGTACTAGTAGAGGCAAAAAAAGGTGTCGGCCTTGCGGGAGTCCTTAAACAGGACCCTGCGAGAGTACGCTAGGGCAAACAAACTTGATGTGGCCCCCGAGCGGGTAGATGAATTAAGATTGAGAGGAAAGAACCTCATGAATGATATCAACAAAGAGCAGGAAGCTCGTGAAGGTGCTTCAGTCGATCTAGGCTTGCCGAGGTATAGTACCCCGGCAAAGAACCTAAGGGCGGCAAATGCCGCGGCTTTGGAGCTAGAAGGATTAAGCGGGGAAGCCCGGCAAAAACAGTAAGAAAGAGTAAATGAGCTGGTGCGCATTGCAAACCAGCAGAATGAGGAAATGCTTAGGGCTAACCCGGCAAGACCGGGAGCTTCGCGTATGGTTCATTCGGCTGGAGCAGCACCCCCACTATCTACGGCGGCAGCATCCTCACCCGGAAACAACGCGCGGAAAGATAGAGCGGTGACCTCGGGAAAAAGAAATAAGCAAATTGTTCCATATGATCCGGCGGTAGCCGGAAAGGTCAATGACAACAGAGGCAATGTCAGCCGAGGTAACAGTGGAGATAGAAACTCCGGCCATGCAAACAAGGGGCATGGGGACCTCGGAAGGGGAAATCATGAGAACAATAACCTAGCGGAGGGAAGGAGAAACCCTCCACCAGATCCTGAGCCGAGATATGAGCCTCGACAAGAGCGAGAAGTGAGACCAGCTCACCATAATCAGGCGAATGATAGGTACAATGATGGTTACTCGGATATGGAGCATGCAGAACATGGTGGGAATAACCATTATGGAATACAAGAAAGGATCGTTTACAGAAACTTGCCATCAAGTGATGCAAGACTAAAACTGGACAGATTATATCGGTCCGAGTTATTGGAAGAACAGGGTCCGCCAGGTCCGGCATGTTTCGGACCTCGGATCATGGGCGAACCACCAGGGCCGAACTTCCAATTGGCAAGGGGCATGAAAACATATAACGGGAATACAGAACCACAGGATTGGTTGATTGACTATGCCACAGCGGTGAAAATAGCTGGTGGAAACCTATGATGGGCGGTGAGATACATCCCACAGATGCTGGAAGGACCAGCCAGAGTATGGTTGAACAATCTGCCGACAGGTAGTATCAACTGTTGGCTAGATTTTGAAGAAATGTTCGTCAGCAATTTCACCAGTACTTATAAGAGGCCAAACAGGCCTCAACAGCTCGCTATGTGCAAGCAGAAGTCGAATGAAACAGATAGGGAATTCTTGACTCGATGGTGTAACCTCAGAAACTCATGCGAAGGAGTCATAGAGTCTCAAGCGATAGCTTGGTTTGCTCAAGGCTGCCGATATGGGAGTGTATTATGGCAAAGGATGCAAAGAGATATGCCGACCACGTTGGCAGAGACCATCAGGTTAGCAGATTCGTATGCTTTAGGGGATCCGATGCAACCGGAATTAATGTCGTCAGAGCATCGGGAACATCAAGATCAGTATGCAAGAGATGCAGCCGGATCATCGAGGCGCAATGAATTCCGAGGTAGAAGAAGGGAGGAGAGACCGGATTACAGATATGCATCCAATCAGGTGGCAGCGGTAGCACAAGATCAGCCGAGTCATGGAAACAGTCAGCGACAGAAGAACGGTTGTCAGCAGTGGACGCCGAGGAATGAAGGGAAAAGGCAGTGGACACTAGAATAGAAGAAGCAGTGGCAGGAAAGGCCGAAGTACACGTTTGAATCCATGCTGGATCAACCGTGTAAATTCCGCACTCCAAACCCGGCCAAGCCGGATAATCATACAACTCGTCAATGTGCTTGGATGAAAAATGCAATGGGAAACCCGGCGGGCATGCAAACGCCTCCTCATCAAGTGCATCAGCAGCAGCAGCCACAGCTAACCGGAGCAAATGCGCAACAGTTAATGTTACCACCGCCTCCTCCGAGGTATGATAACTCGGACCGGAGGGATGCAGTGCATCAAGTGATAAACCAAGGTCAAGATGGAAGGGCAAACCCCGGGAACAACGCACATAATGATTATAGGGAGCATCATCAATCATATTGTGTGTTCACAACAGAACAACAAGATAGGCAGAGTGTACAACGCCGACATATGGAAGTCAATGCTGTTATGCCGGCAGTACCAAGATACGTGCCTTGGTCCGATCAGGAAATAACCTGGAGCATAAAGGATCACCCGAAGATAATGCCGAATCCAGGGTCGTATGCACTGGTACTAGATCCAACATTTGTTGGACCCAGCATTAATGTGAAATTCTCAAAAGTACTCATTGATAATGGGAGTAGTATCAACATTATGTACAAGGACACAATGCACAAACTTGGAATAGCACAAAATATGTTACAATCCACAAGAACCACGTTCCATGAAATAGTGTCGGGTCTCTCTTGTGAACCCATTGGGAAAGTCTGAGTAGATGTGTTATTCGGCACAAGGGAGAATTGTAGAGCAGAGAATTTGGAGTTTGAAGTGGTGGACCTAGAAAGTTGCTATCATGCTTTACTCGGACGGCCAGCACTGGCTAAATTCATGAGCAGCTTCCACATTACTTATCTGAAAATGAAGTTACCCGAACCACAAGGGGTGATAACAGTAGCCGGAGATTACAGAAAATCAATGGAGTGTGCTTCAGCCGGATATAACCTGGCCGAGTCATTGGTGCTCGCAAGAGAAAAAAGAAGGATTCAGGAGGTAGCGGCTCTGGCTCAGTCGGCACAGCTGAATATGCCGGCATTAGCCAACCCCCATGGAAGTGTTTCTTTCCATCTGACTAAAGAGACGAAAAAGATCCAGATAGATGAGCAGTTCCCAGAGCGCACTATCACGATTGGCACTGGCCTAGATGCCAAATAGGAAGGCGAGCTCACCAACTTCCTCCATGACAATCGGGATATCTTTGCATGGTCGACTCAAGACCTGCAAGGTGTGTCGAGGGAGTTGGCTGAGCACTCTTTGCATGTCAGGCTAGGAGCAAGGCCGGTGAAGCAACCTCTCCGCCGCTTCGCCGAAGACAGGAGAAAAATAATAGGGGATGAGATAGCTCGGCTCCTTGCAGCCGGGTTCATCATGGAAGTGCTTCACCCGGATTGGCTATCAAATCCGGTGTTAGTAGAAAAGAAAAAGGATGACCCGAATGTAGCCGTCGTATGGCGAATGTGTATCGATTACACGAACCTAAACAAGGCGTGTCCCAAAGATCCTTTTTCTTTACCTAGGATAGACCAAGTCATTGATTCGACCGCTGGTTGTGAGCTGTTGTCATTTGTAGACGCGTATTCTGGTTTCCACCAGATACCGTTAAATTCGGCTGATCAAATAAAGACTACATTTATTACCTCGTACGGGGCTTATTGCTATCGCACCATGCCATTCGGCCTGCATAATGCAGGAGCAACATACCAAAGATGCATGCAAAAGTGTCTACATGACCAGATAGGAAAAAATGTACAAGTATATGTAGACGATGTGGTTATAAAAACCAAAGAGAGCAAAATTCTTCTTGATGATATTCGGCAGACATTCGCAAACTTGAGAAGATTCTGGATGAAGCTTAACCCAGAAAAATGTACCTTCGGTGTGCCGGCTGGGAAATTACTCGGTTTACTCGTGTCCAGCCGAGGTATAGAGGCAAATCCAACTAAAATCTGAGCAGTTGAAAAAATGGAACTGCCAAGGTGTCTGAATGATGTACAAAAGTTCACGGGATGTCTGGCTTCGCTCAGTCGATTCGTATGTCGGCTAGGGGAAAAAACATTACCTCTATATCAACTGATGAAAAAATATGATAAATTCATCTGGACACCACAGACTGATAATGCATTTCATGAGTTAAAAATATGTTGGTCACAGCACCGATCTTGGCATCTCCATTGTCAAAAGAACCTATGTTACTTTATGTAGCCGCCACTAACAGAGTGGTAAGTGTGGTGGTTATCGTGGAGCGGAGTGAAGGGGATAAGTCAATACAAAGGCCGGTGTATTACCTAGGCGAGGTATTATCGGCCTCGAAGCAGAACTACCCGCACTACCATAAGATGGCTTATGGAGTATACATGTCGGCGAAAAAACTCAAACACTACTTTGAAGAACATCCGATAAAAGTGATTTGTGAAGCGCCCGTAGCCAAGATATTGAGCAACAAAGATGCAAATGGCCGAATAGCAAAATGGGCAATCGAGCTGTCACCTTATGCTCCGCAATTTGATAGGCGAGATGCAATCAAATCTCAGGCAGTGGCCGACTTCTTTGTGGATTGGGCCGAGGTACAATATGAACCCCCGTTACCAGATCCGATTGGACAATGCATTTTGACGGATCCAAGCTAAGAAATGGTTTGGGGGCAGGAATAGTATTAACTTCACCGAAAAAAGATCAGTTGAAATATGTGCTGCAGATACATTTCGCCGCGTCAAACAATGTAGACGAGTATGAAGCACTCGTCCATGGGTTAAAAATGGCAAAAGAGATTGGTATACATTGGATCCTATGCTATGGGGATTCAGATCTGATAGTACAGCAAGTATCAGGCAATTGGGACGCACTAGATGCGAATATGGCCCTGTATAGGTTTCATGTGCAAAAAATTAGTGGTTACTTTGATGGGTGCGAATTTCACCACATACCTCGGGCGGAAAATGACGCTACAGACACATTGTCAAAACTCGGATCAACTAGGCAATCAATTCCCCCGAGCATTTCCCTGGAGCACCTGAGAAAACCATTAATTACACCTTCGCCAGAATCTGAGTCAATTCGTATCTCGACAGAACTTATAGAAGGAAATGTGCCAATGGAAATGTGCCAGAATCCGAGCTCTATAAGGGTGAACCCGGCTAACACACGAGCGAGCACGGAAAAATCCAAAGCTATTATGTCGGCGGAAAATATGGAAACCGACAGTGAAACTATCCCAGAGAAAATCACGCCGATATGGGCGCAACCCATATTCTCATTCCTTAAAGAGGCAATCTTGCCGAATAATGAGGTACTGGATAGACAGATAGTGAGAAGACCAAAATCCTACACAATCATAAATAATGAGCTGTATAAGATAAGTGTCACGAGCGTACTGCAACGATGTGTTGACTCGACAGAAGGGCGAGAAATACTACTAGACATACATCAGGGAGAATGTGGGCATCACGCTTCATCCAGAGCCCTAGTGGCCAAAGCATTTAGGCATGGATTTTATTGGCCGACTACGTTGAAGGAGGCAAAGGAATTAGTGGAAAAATGTAATGGTTGCCAGAGATATGCCAGCAAGATACATCTGCCTTCGTCCGAATTAAAAACAATACCAATCACTTGGCCATTTTTTGTGTGGTGCCTGGATATGGTTGGTCCGTTCCAGCCGGCTCGAGGCGGAATGACTCACATTCAAGTCATGGTAGACAAATTCATAAAATGGATCGAAGTGAAACCAATAAGAAAATGTGATAGACCCACAGCGGTAAATTCCTCAAAGATATTATCCTGAGGTATGGATATCCACACAGTGTTATCACGGATAATGGCACAAACTTCGTTGAAGGAGCCTTTGCTAGGTTATGCCAAGAGAAACACATAAGACTGGATGTTTCCTCGGTGGCTCACCCGGCATCAAATGGGCAAGTAGAACGATCAAATGGAATGGTATTGTCAGGAATAAAACCCCGGCTTAACGAACCACTGCAAAGGTCGGCAGGATGCTGGATTGAAGAGCTTCCAGCAGTACTGTGGAGTCTCAGGACCACACCAAACAGGTCGACATGGTATACCCCGTTCTTTCTAGTATATGGGGCAGAAGCTGTGCTTCCAGCCGACATAATGCATGACTCGCCAAGAGTGATCTAGTACACAACTGCCGAAGTAAACGAAATATCGCGGCAAGACGATGTGGATCTGCTAGAAGAGGCTAGGGAATTGGCGTTATCAAGATCAGGTATTTATCAGCAAGATCTCAGACGATATCACAGCAAAAAAGTCAATCCGAGAGTCTCTAAAGAAGGAGATTTGGTTCTTCGGCTAGTGCAACACACAGCCGTCATGCACAAACTCTCACCCCCATGGGAAGGACCATTCATCGTGAGTAAAGCATTGCACAATGATGCATATTACCTGATCGATGCTCAATCACCAGAAAAGAACAAGGCAGACAAAGCCGGAGACGAATCAAAAAGACCATGGAACATAGCCCTACTTCGCCCGTTCTACACTTAGAAGCCATATATTGCACGTCGCGATATGACACATCAAGTCGGAGTATATAGTATGTATTAAACCTCGGCACCTCGAGCAGTGACTCGGGGACTGCCTCATGATTGTTTCTTGTTTTGAACTATGTATTAAACCTCGGCACCTCGAGCAGTGACTCGAGGACTGCCCCATGATTGTTTCTCGTTTTGAACTATGTATTAAACCTCGGCACCTCGAGCAGTGACTCGGGGACTGCCCCATGATTGTTTCTCATTTTGAATTATGTATTAAACCTCGGCACCTCGAGTAGTGGCTCGGGGACTGCCCCATGATTGTTTCTCGTTTTGAATTATGTATTAAACCTCGGCACCTCGAGCAGTGACTCGGGGACGGCCCCATGATGTTCTATGCGTTGAGTTATGAACTATATTTCGGCAACCCAGTTTATAACTTAGGGACTGTTTCATGTCATTCGATGTTTTCTGGACAGATGTGAACCTTCAGCAACCCAAGTGATAACTCAGTAATGACTCACGCTACCCAGTAATTTTTTCCATACATATAAAAGCTCGATAACTACAGCAGAAACACGGGAACTACCCCAATTTGCTGCTCATAACTCGTAAGATGCAATATAAGTTTGCCTTGATCATCAAAGGAATAACAAGGAGCAAACAACTAACAAATTCTAAGGATGACAACCTCAGCAAGTCAAAGTATAATAAGGGATAAAAGCCAAGCTATGAGATTAGAGCATTATACGCCAAGTAGAAGTTACAAAAACAACAACTATACAACCAAGGTTACAGAGGGCGAACAAGATAGATGCCGAACAAATGTCAGCCATATGGGGGAACATGATCCGGCTTTACGAAATTAAAATTGGGCAAAGCAAAGATGTGAAGCAGATAGATCCGCTTAGATGAAATGACAATAGTTACCATCACCAATGCCTTAGCGGCACAAGGCAAAAAGGTTCGGACCACACCAAAAGACGGATAAGTGTTTCACAGACATCATACGCCCGGCATACCGGGGACTCAAAGAAAATTGAAGTTTTTCAAGCCTAAACACCAAAATAGGCCAAACAACCCTTAGTGGGCAGTAGCATTATCAGGAGCATCAGGCATGGGTATCTCGGACATTGGCGGAGGGACCTCGGTCTCCTTCAGGAGGGTAACTTCAGGAACTGGGCACTCCGAGGTAGCTGGCGCCTCATCCGATGTTACCTCGGCTTCAACAGAAGCCATAGTAACCTCGGGGGCAAGCCCCGGCTGCTGAGAGACATCAGTTTGAGCTCGAGAGTTTTCAGTCCCATTAGAGGACGATCGCGCGTTGCCATACTCATCCGAGCTGTCGTTTGAATCAAAGGAATTATCCGAATCAACCTCTGAATCATCCTGATCAGCCGAGTCATCACCTGATGCATCTTCAGCTTCGACATCATCCGCTAGATTGGGAAGAAAACTCGGCCCTTCGATCCAATTATGCACATCAGCATACTTGATAAGCTGGAAGGCACGAGCTTGGCAGCGAGCGACAAACTCCGGATTCTCAACCCAAGGAGCGCCAGTGCACAAATTCATCAGAGTATCGAGTGAGATATCCTCGTACCAAGACAAAACGGTTGTAAGTGCCATATCAGCACCAGCCCTTCCAGCAGATTCCCTCCAGAGATTTAGTTGGGTCTGAGATGCCATTAGCCTCGCCACAAGCACTTCAACTTCATCAATATCAGGCATTCCAGAGGTGTTCGGCCAAAGAACATGGTAGGCCAGGATAGCTGCTTGCACCAGATCTCTTCACATAATCTTCATTGGTCCAATAGCAACACCGACGGCAATCAGGAAGTCTTCCATCGAATATTATTGACTCGGATCAACGGGGACACCTCGGTGCTCACGAGCAGCAATCACAGCCTTAGTGCTCACTAGTTTTGCTTCTGGAAAATGATCTACACGAAAGGAAATCATATCAGTTAAAAATAAGAAAGAGAAGAAAATAACTCAGCCACGGGAGGAAACTTACGATGGATGTAAATCAACATTTTCTGGAGATCCAGCGACCAATCGGCCCTACTCTTCTCGAAACGAGTGATTTCCTCGCTCATCGCCCGGTTCTTTAGCTCGGCAGCATCACAAAGTTCCTTATCTTTCTGCAACTGCAGGCTTAGTCGATTCTTTTCTTTAGAGAATTCCTGATCAACTTTTTACAATTCAGACTTCTGGGAAAGCTTGAGAGACTCAACCTCGGCGCGTAACTGAGTTATCTCCTCGTCCTTTTCTTTGAGTTGTGTCGAATGAGTGGCAGCTTGTTCTAAAAATTGCAGCATCATATCAGGCATAGGTATGCATTCTTGATGCGATGCTGCAAGTGTTTGTAACTCGGCTATACCAAAAATGGAAGGTTGTAAGAAACCCAATATTTATCTCGGACAAGAATTAACAAATCAAAAACCAAAAAAGAGGAACCAACCTTCAAGAGCATCAACCTTCTTGGTAAGGCGGGTATTAAGATTGTTGATACTAGTTGCACGCTAGCGAAGAGTGAATCAGCACGACAAGCCAAAGATGTTACAAACTTAAGGAACAGTACACGGATTAGATAAATTACCAGTTTTCTTCACTACAGTAACAACCTTCTCATATTTTTCTTGCAGTTTCTTGTGGGCGAAGAGCAACCTTTGAAATTCGGTCGTCCACCGATCATGTGTAACCTAGATATAAAAGAAGGTTACAAGACTGGATATTCAAAGCTAAAAATAGATCCAAATCAAGTAAAACTTGACTCGGATCTAGGTGGCTGGATATTCAAAGTTAAAATAGATTCGAATCAAGCAAAACTTGACTCGGATCTAGGTGGCTGGATATTCAAAGTTAAAGAAGATCCGAATCAAGTAAAACTTGACTTAGATCTAGGTGGCTGGATATTCAAAGTTAAAGAAGATCCGAATCAAGCAAAACTTGACTCAGATCTAGGTGGCTGGATATTCAAAGTTAAATCAGATCCGAATCAAGTAAAACTTGACTCAGATCTAGGTGGCTGGATATTCAAAGTTAAAGCAGATCCGAATCAAGTAAAACTTGACTCGGATCTAGGTGGCTGGATATTCAAAGTTAAAGCAGATCCGAATCAAGCAAAACTTGACTCGGATCTAGGTGGCTGGATATTCAAAGTTAAAGCAGATCCGAATCAAGTAAAACTTGACTCGGATCTAGGTGGCTGGATATTCAAAGTTAAAGTAGATCCGAATCAAGTAAAACTTGACTCGGATCTAAGTGGCTGGATATTCAAAGTTAAAGCAGATCCGAATCAAGCAAAACTGGACTGAGATCTAGGTGGCTGAATATTCAAAGTTAAAGCAGATCCAAATCAAGTAAAACTTGACTCCAATCTAAGTGGCTAGATATTCAAAGCTAAAGAAAATCCAAATCAAGTAAAACTTGATTCGGATATGCATGGACCACGGCTAATCCGAGTCACGAAGGGGGTGGATTTAGCAAGAAATGCATTTGAAGCCTGATAAAGCTTCCAAATGAACAACAAGTTATCCGGTTGCAAGCTTCGGGGACTAGTGTATATATAATACCATTCGAATAACAGACAAAGTATCAACGAAAGCACTTACCTCGTTCATCTTGTCACTATCGAGAAAAATCTTAGCAGCCATGTGCAAGCGACTGCTGATGTCGGAAAAGCTGAAATGGATAGCTACTCGGATTGCCTTCAAGTTGATCGGTGGCGTTCCAGTTATTGGCATACTCCACCAAAGAGCCGAGGCTATTTCCGCTCTCAGTATGGGTCAACACTTTACCTCGGGCCTGCTGTGTAACTACCGCTGTTGCCGGACTCTTGTGAAGAGTAAGTTGAGTGTCGACAGAAGGGGCGACACTAGGCTTAGCAGAGGAAGCTCCCTTGCGAAGTGCATCAGCTATGTTGGGCTGGGAAGAGCTAGCTGGCCCCTTCTGAGATGCCGAGGGTTTATTAACAACAACCTTCCTACTCTTAGTAGAGGCTTCGGCAGGGGCAGTGACCTCAGCACTAGGAATCACGCCCTTGGGGGCAGGAGGAACTATAGTTTCCAAGGGGGCCGAGGTGGTGATATCCTCGGTTGGAGTTGGAGTAGCAGTTGGGATTGTGGTGATCAAAGGATCATTGGGGGAAACCTTGGTGATCTTGAGAGGGGCAACAGGCTCAACCGGGTGATCCGGTGTGGGGGTTATGTCGGCAATAACGATGGTAGCGATGTATGGCTCGGCGCAGGAGGAGAATCAACACGAGAGGGACTGGGAACCCGAGTATCTTTCGGAGGAGGAGGAGAAGGCTGCCGAGTAGCGTGGCTTGTCATACTCGGACTGCTTGGTTTCACGGAGAGAGGAGCTCTGCAAGAGACAAAAAATCGAATCAAAAGACAGAAAGAGAGAAACAAGAAATACAAATGAAAATAAAACTCACCCAGTAACCCCGTGCATGGTCTTATGCCTCGGGATATGCTACGAAGACTTCTTGACTCGCTTCTTGGGGGCAGCACCGGAGGGATCTATCGGAGCGGTGTGCTTCTTTGAAGCAGCACGAGCTTGTGAGGCAAGAGGTTCGGCGTCGTGCACCTGACCAGCTGGATTAGCTGGGAAAGAAGGAGCCGGAAATGCGTAAGAGATAGGCACCACGGCAACTACCTCTAGAATTTGGACGTCGTCCAAGTCACCTTCATCCGCGTGGGCTGAGGTTTTGCCACGGACATGAACATGAGCAACATCCGACTTAGGGATAAACTCCTCCGAGTCAGGCTCCCCAGTATCCGGAGTACTACGATCAGCGATCCAAGGAAGAGCCAGAACCTCGGCATCTTCCGTCTTCTGCTCTGTAAATCTCTACGAGAAAAATAGGTTCGAATAAGTAAAAGAATGCTCAAGAAATTGGCATGGAAGAGTAACACTAATGTTTAGATTCACCTGTGGAGGGGGATTCTGGCGAGTAAAGGACTTCAATCCCCATGCCCATTCCTCCGGCATATCGGTCTTGAAGATAGCCCGGACGCGTTTGTATATGAGATAATCATCAAGATCGACTGTGGATACCCAGTTGGGGTCCAGAGGTCCGCTCATGTAACAGAGTTTGTGAGAGCGGAGCTGGAAGGGGAAAATTCGGCTGCTGATCAAAGTGGTCAACAGATCCTCACCACGAAGCCCGGCTCGAATCAGTTCCTTGAGCCAAATCTCGAATGCCTCAGCAAGGGCGTTGCTCTTCCTTGGATTATAGTTCCAGTTCTTCTTAGAGGGGGGACCGATAGAAAAAGCTGGGAGCCGAATATTATCCTCCTTCCCATTATTTTTGACATAGAAAAAAGATCTATGCCACTTCTTGCAAGATTCGAGGCCAGCAACACAGGGAAACTCAGAGTTTCTCCGGGGTGTTCTGGACGCGGCCCCGCATTGAGTGAGAAAATTCTCGGAAGGTTGAAGGGATTTGTCCGGCACAACATTAGTTCGGATCTGGAAAAACTTGGACCAGACATTTATGGAAGGCCAGAGGCCGAAGTACCCCTCTGAGGCCGAGATGAAAGCCGACAGAGAGGCAACGGCATTAGCCTGCAGATGATGCGGCTGAAGGCCGAAGTAATCAAGGAAATCCTTGGCGAAGTCGCTAAGAGGGAGGCCGAATCCCCGAGCAAAATGAGACATAAAAACCACGTACTCACCCTCGTTGAGTACGAGCGAGGATTCTTTGCCGGGTAAGCGACAACTTACCTCGGTAGGAATTCGGCGCGTCCTAATTAACCATTCTACATCTTGACGGGTAATAGAAGAACCTTGCCAGGAACTGCGCTCTGGGCCAGACACAAAGTCATCCTCCCCGACGACGGCGCCGCTAGCGGAACTGGACATAGGCTCGTCGGAGGAGTCGAAGGAGGAGAAAATAGCGGCGGAGAAGGGCCTAGAGGAACAGGTCCCCGTTGTGGTGCTAATAAGAACGGCGGTGGAACAGAAGAAGAACCACCGCGGGGAATCTAGAAAACAGAGGGATTCCTAGCATGGCGACCTAGCGGCGGTACAGTTGGAAAACTCACCGGTGAGAGCACCGGAACAAGAGCACGGCGGTGAGGTCGCAGGAGCCGTAGAACGGCGGCGTGACCGTCGAGGAGGGCGATGATGGCGAGAGCACCGGAACACGCAGAGGAGCGGTGGCGCGAGGAAGAAGATGAGGGAAAGCAGAAGGGGAAAAGTGAACTTCCCAAACCCCTCTCCCCTCTTTATAACCGCGCCACGGTAATCGTGGTGAGATCGTGCCTATGCCCTGATATCCACATAATCGCGTGTATCGCGAAACCGTGCACAGCTAGTGGAGCCACACCTCAGGCCACACGGCACAGGAGAGGATCGGGCCTACTAACCGATGCGGTACTCGAGGCGTCACTGCGCCAATGCGACGGGCACAGTAATCACTGTAGCTTGTCAGTGGACACTGTAGAGGAACAAAAAACTAGAAGAGCAATGATGAGTGGTACACGTAGTAAGAGGCGTACCCGGGAAGCTACGCAGATACCTTGGACAGAAAGAAATAACTTGAAAAGTAAGAGAGAGGAATGTTGGGAAACTGATGTGGCCCGGCCGAGGTTTCTGGCAGGACCACACCAGCTTCGGGGACTAATGTTGGGGAGGTGACCCCGGATAGGGTCAAGACAGGGGAAAGACGAAAGGAATCTCCCTTATCGTAAGCCGAATTACTGATTGTGTCGGCCGAATCATGTAAGAGTCGGCCGAGATAAATAGGGCCATGAAAAGTATAGAATGAGTAACGACTTATCCGGCCGACATATGAGTTAAGTCGGCCGAATGACTCTGACTTATCCGAATGGAGGTGAAGGCCGAGCCGAGTTATGCGAGACAGGTCCGAATAACGCGAAGCTTGCTGGAGAAGGAGGTTCCTATACTCAAACCCTAGTAACTGGCTAGGAGGAATCTAGACAGAGCCAAGCACAAAGAACAAGGAGCAGAGCAGCAGAAGGGCAGACAAACGTCACGGAGGTGACAGTGAGGAAGCCCGAGGCGCGCATGTGAAGGTTTCTGGAACATTGCCGCTGATAGAAGGGAGACACAGAAAGGAGGCCGCCGAGTTACCATATTGGGACAAGCATATTCCAAGGATATGCTTGCCACGTCAGCCCTAGAAGGAACCAAGGCACCCCTTTATAAGCGGGGACGCGGGCTCCTGAGGGGGGATCGATTCATTCTACGCCGTAAGGCTCGTGTATTAGTGTTCTTCCTCTCTATGGGACAGCTCGAGGAGCACTTGTATTCATTGAGAAGAGGAATAGAGATTCATTTGTAGAACTGTTGAGTGTAGAAATCACTGCATCTTCCCTCCCCGGATCCCTCTAGCATCCATTGGCCCCATACTTTAGCCTACCCATGGCATCTGATGTGCCACCACCACGACACTGATCTTTGTCGGGTTAGCCTCAATTCCTCAACTAGATACAAGAAATTCGAGTAACTTGCCAGCCGGGACACCAAATGTGCATTTTTCTGGGTTAAGCTTCATCCGGAATCTTCTCAAGTTTGCGAATGTTTGACGCAAGTCCTCGATTAGAGTATGACTTTGTTTGGTTTTTATCACCACGTCATCGACGTATACTTGAACATTTTTGTCCAATTGATCTTGCAAGCATTTTTGCATGCATCTTTGATATGTTGCACCTGCATTTCTCAATCCAAATGGCACGGTACGATAGCAATAAGCCCCGTACGGGGTGATAAAAGTTGTCTTTATTTGATCATTCGGATTCATTGGTATCTGATGGAATCCAGAATACGCGTCCACAAATGACAACAACTCACACCCAGCAGTAGAATCTATGACTTGGTCAATCCGTGGCAGGGGAAATGGATCTTTTGGACACGCCTTATTGAGGTTCGTGTAATCAATACACATGCGCCATACCACTCCCATGTTCGGGTCATCCTTTTTCTTCTCGGCCAAGACTGGATTTGATAACCAATCCGGGTGTAGTACTTCCATGATGAATCCAGCGGCTAAGAGCCTGGCTATCTTGGCAGCTATCACTTTCCTCCTATCTTCAGCGAAGCGGCGGAGGGGTTTCTTCACCGGCTTGGCATCTGGCCTTACATGAAGAGAGTGCTCAGCCAGCTCCCTTGGAACTCCTTGCAAATCCTGTGTGGACCATGCAAATATATCTCGATTCTCACGGAGGAAGCTGGTGAGCTCGCTTTCCTATTTGTCGGTGAGGCCAGCCCCAATGATAACTGTACGCTCTGGGAAATTCCCATCCACTTGTACCTTCTTTGTCTCTTTGGTAGCTTGAAATGACACACTGCCATGCGGATTAGTGAGTGTCGGCATGGACATTTGTGCTACTTTGGCCAATGCTGCCACCTCTAACATTTGATAATTTTCCTGTGCTATGACCAGTGACACGGCCAGTGAAGATCCAGCTGAGGCACAAGCGATGGACCTTTTGTAATCTCCCTCAACTGTAATCACCCCACATGGGCCTAGAAGTTTCATCTTCAAGTAAGCAATGTGAGGAGTAGCCATAAACTTTGCCAAAGCCGGCCTGCCGAGTAAGGCGTGATACGAGTTGACCAGGTCAACCGAACTCTATGGCTTCAGTGCGACAATTCTCTCTATTGCCGAATAAGACATCAACCCAGATCTTGCCAATTGGCTCACATGACAATCCTGTTGGAATTATGCCCTAGAGGAAATAATAAAGGTGTTATTATTATAATTATTTTTCATGATAAAGTTTATATTCCATGCTACAATTGTATTAAGCGGAAACTTTAATACTTGTGTGGTTTATGAACAACACCGTGTCCCTAGTATGCCTCTATGGACTGGCTCATTGATTAATGATGGTTAAGGTTTCCTAACCATAGACATGAGTTGTCGATTAATAATGAGATCATATCATTGGGAGAATGATATGATGGACAGACCCAAACTAAGCGGAGCAATTAGATCGTGTCATCGTGTTCATCTTTGCGAAGCTTTTTCTTATGTCAAATATTGTATTCCTTAGACCATGAGATAATACAACTCCCTGGTATCGGAAGAAAGCTTTTAGGTCATCAAACGTCATCCTATGAGAGGGTGATCATAAAGGTGTCTCTCAGGTGATCGGAAAGTACATGTTGGGTTGTGTATATCGAGATGGGATTTGTCCCTCCCAAGTCGGAGAGATATACTTCGGGCCCACTCGGTAATCGATATCAACACTGTTTGCAAGCATGTGGTTAAGGAGTTAATCACAAAGTGATATCGAATTACGGAACGAGTAAAGTACTTGCTGTGAACGAGATTGAACTAGGTATGACGGTACCGACGATCAAATCTCGGGCAAGTAAAATATCATGAGACGAAGGGAATATATGGGATTGATTGAATCCTGGCATCGTGGTTCATCCGATATGATCATCGATGAATGTGTGGGAGTCAATATGGGTTTCCAGACCCCGCTGTTGATTATTGATAGAAGATCATGTCTGCATGTTCTCGAACCCGAAGGGTCACACACTTAACGTGTCTCGACGCTAGGATAGAATGGATAATTGGTTTATGAGTTTTTGTTCAGAGTCTCGGATGGGATCCGGGACATCACGAGAGGTTCCGGAATGGTCCGGAGAATAAGATTCATATAAGGAAATGCAGTTTTTGGAGTTCGCAATTGTTTCGGGTTAATCGGTATTGTACCGGAAGCTTCTAGAACCTTCCGGAGGGGGACCAACGTGGCCCCACCTGCCGGGAGCGGTCATGGGCCTATGAGGGAGTTCCCTGGCCGCATTGGGCCAGGGGCACAAGGCCCCATAGGGCCCAGCCGGCCAAACCTAGGGCAAACCCTAGGGGAGCGTCTAGAAGGGGGGGAACTTGCCCCGCACTCCTCCCTCCTTGGTCGCCGGCCCTAGGGCTTGGGGGAGGGGAAAGGGCTGGCCGCCCACCCCTATATATAAAGAGGGCTGGGGGCGCACCCCCTCCCACACCTCCTCCTCAAGCCCTAGCCGCCCTGCCGCCCACCTCTCTCTCTCCCTCCCGACTGCGTGTAGGCGAAGCCCTGCTGCAGAAACTCTCCACCACTTGCACCGCGCCATCGTGTTGTAGATCCAATCCGTCTCTCCACCATACTTGCTGGACCGAGGAAGGAGGAGACGTCGAGGTGCCACACGTGTGCATCTCTCGGAGGCATCGCCACTTGCGGTGTTAGATCGGATCGGATCGCGAGGAGAAGCGAGTACGACTACATCACCCACGTTCTGTCGAACGTTCCGCTATGCGAATCTTGAAGGGTATGAATATCTCATCTAATCCCCCTCGTTGTTTGCATCTCCTAGATTAGATCTTGGCTTTCCCGTTCGCATCCATAGAAATTTTTTGATTTACTATGCTGCGAAACCCTTCAGTGGTATCAGAGCTAGATCTATGCGTAGATGTGTTTCACGAGTAGAACGCAACATGGTTGTTGCGGGCGTTGATGTTTTCTGTTGCAAGCCTCTTGTTTGTGTTCTTCTTATGACGTGGGATAGTGAGATCAAAGCGGTCCAGGCCAACCTTACGCGACCTCGTTCGCGAGACCAGCTCCGCACTTGACGTGTGGCTTGTTCCACACATGCGGCTGGTGGATGCCAGTTTCTCTCACTATAGTTGTCATGGGATTTACACTGGAGTTTGGCAACCATAATATCACCGTTGTGGCTTTCCATAGGTAAGAATCATTCTTAGCTTGCTGCTCCCATAAGCCACGTAAAACATGCAACAACAAAGTAGAGGCGTCTAACTTGTTTTTGCAGGGAGTGTTTTCTGTGATATGGTATGGCCCAAGATGTGATGTGTATGTTGTATGCAATGACCATGTTTTGTAATGTTTCACGACTTGCATGTCGATGAGTACACAACCGGCAGGAGCCATATGGTTGTCTTTATAATTGTGTATGACCTGTGTGTCAACTTCTTATACGCCATGTAATAGCTTTACGTTATCGCTAAGTAGTTAGCAATAGTTGTAGTTGCTATTCGTGATGGAGGCAATCATGGTGGAGTGATGGAGATCATGCCAGCACGCACACGATGGAGATCATTGCGCGAAGATTGGCTATACCATGTCACATAAAGTTATATGCATGTGATGTTTATCCTTTTATGTATCTTATTATGCTTAGATCGCGACGGTAGCATTATAAGATGATTCCTCACTTAAAGATCAAGATAAAACTGTGTTATCCCCATGTATGCACCGTTGCGAAAGTTCGTCGTGTCCAAGCATCACGTGATGATCGGGTGCTATAGACTCTACGTTCACATACAACGGGTGCAAGCCAGTTTTGCACACGCGGAAATACTTGGGTTTGACTTGACGAGCCTAGCATGTACAGACATGGCCTCGGACCACATGAACCGAAAGGTTAAGCATGAGTCATATGAATGATATGATCGACACTTCGTTGTCCACCATTGAAACCACATCTCTTCTCGTGAAGATCGGATTAGGTGTGGTGAATTTGGATCATGTTCACTAAACAACTTGAGGGATGTTGAATTTAGTGGGAGTTCATCTAGTAATTTGATTAGAGTTGAACTAGTTATCATGAACATAGTCTAATTTGTACTTGCAAACATTGTAGATCAAATGGCTAAGTCCAACTTCAACTTCAACGTTTTTGCTGAGAAGGAAAAGCTTAGAAACAATGGGTCTAACTTCACCAATTGGTTCCGCAATCTGAGAATCATTCTCTCTGGCGGACAAAAGGACTATGCCCTTGAGAATGCGCTAGGTGACGCCCCTGCTGTAGATGCGCCGGCTGATGAGAAAGCTGTTTATCAGTCGCGCAAAGATGATTATGGTGTGATTAAGAGCACCATGTTGTTTGCTATGGAATCGGACCTTCAAAATCATTTTGAAGATTATCCCGGGCCCTTTGAGATTCTCGAGGAGCTCAAAACTATGTTTCAGACTCATGCCCGTTCTGAGAGATATGAGATCTCTGAGAAATTCTTTAACTGCAAGATGGAGGAAGGGAGTTCCGTTAGTGAGCACGCCATAAAGATGTCGGGCTACACTCAACGCCTTGAGCAACTGGACTGCAAGATTCCAGAGGAGCTCAAGATTGACAGGGTTCTGCAATCACTCCCTCCCAGCTACAAAAGTTTTGTAGTGACTCATAATCAGATTGGTTCCACTGATACGATCACCGAGCTCTTCGCGAAGCTGAAGGATGCGGAGGTGGACATCAAAAAAGGATAATCATGTGTTGATGGTCAACAAGCCCCCCACCTTTAAGAAAGGTAAGGGTGCAAAGAAGCCCTTAAAGAAAGGCGGCGGCAAGCGCGTTGCCCCTGCTGAGAAGAAGCTCAAGTCTGGACCTAAGCCGGACACTGAGTGCTTATATTGCAAGGACAAGGGTCACTGGAAGCGCAACTGTCCGAAGTACTTAGCGGACAAGAAGGCTGGCACCATCAAAGGTATATTTGATATACATGTTATTGATGTTTTCCTTACTAGCCCTCATTGTAGTGCCTGGGTATTTGATACTGGTTCAGTTGCTAATATTTGTAACTCGAAACAGGAGCTACGGAATAGACGGCTTATAGGGATGAGGTGACGGCGCGCTGCTGGCAATGTATCAAGAGTTGATGTGATGGCCGAGACGCCTCCTTAGTTTTACCTTTGGGATTAGTTTTAAACCTCAATAAATGTTATTATGTGCCTGCGTTGAGCATGAACATCATATCTGGATCGTGTTTATTGCAAGACGGTTATTCATTTAAATCTGAGAATAATGGTTGTTCCATTTATATGAGTAACATCTTTTATGGTCATGCACCTGCTGTGGATGGTTTATTTCTTCTGAATCTCGAAAGGGATGAAACACACATCCATAACATTGAGGCTAAGAGATGCAAGGTAGATAGTGATAATACTACTTATTTGTGGTAATCGCTGCCTAGGTCATACTGGTGTAAAACGATGAAGAAACTCCATTCGATGGACTTTGGAGTCTCTTGATTTTGAATCATTTGACACATGCGAACCATGCCTCATGGGCAAGATGATCAAAACCCCGTTCTCCGGAATGATGGAGCGAGCAACGGACTTGTTGGAAATCATACATACCGATGTATGCGGACCGATGAGTGTTTCGACGCGCGGTGGATATCGCTATTTTCTCACTTTTACTGATGACTTAAGTAGATATGGGTATATCTATTTAATGAAACATAAATCTGAAACATTTGAAAAGTTCAAGGAATTTCAGAATGAAGTGGAGAACCATCGTAACAGAAAAATTAAGTTTCTACGATCTGATCGTGGAGGTGAATATTTGAGTTATGATTTTCTCACGCATCTTAAAGCAAGAGGAATCGTTTCGCAACTCACGCCACCCGGAACACCACAGCGCAATAGTGTGTCTGAACGCCGGAATCGAACTCTATTAGATATGGTCCGATCAATATGTATCTTACTGATTTGCCGTTATCATTTTGGGGTTATGCATTAGAAACCGCTGCATTCACTTTAAATAGGGCACCATCTAAATCCGTTGAGACGACACCGTATGAAATGTGGTTTGGTGCTAAACCTAAGTTGTCGTTTCTTAAAGTTTGGGGAGGCGAAGCTTACGTCAAGAAGTTGATGCCGGACAAGCTCGAACCCAAAGCGGTGAAATGCGTCTTCATAGGATACCCTAAGGAAACTATTGGGTATACCTTCTATCACAGAACCGAAGGCAAAGTGTTTGTCACAAAGAACGGTTCCTTTCTTGAGAAGGAGTTTCTCTCGAAAGAAGTGAGTGGGAGGAAAGTAGAGCTAGACGAGGTTGTTGAACCTTCTCTTGAGTTGGAGAGTAGCGCAGCACCTGAAATTGTTCCAGTGTCGTCTGCACCAACAATAGAGGAAGCTAATGACAAGGATCATGAAGCTTCGGACGATGCTGCTACTGAACGTCGCAGGTCGACAAGGTCGCGTGCCCCTCCTGAGTGGTACGGCAACCCTGTCTTGACTGTCTTGTTGGTAGAAGACAGTGAACCTACGAACTATGAGGAAGCGATGATGAGCCCAGACTCTGAGAAATGGCTAGAGGCCATGAAATCCGAATTGGGATCCATGAGCGAAAACCAAGTATGGACTTTGGTGGACCCTCTTAGCGACCGAAAGGCCGTTGAGTGCAAATGGATTGTCAAGAGGAAAACGGACGCGGATGGTAATGTTACCGTCTATAAAGCACGGCTTGTCGCGAAAGGTTTTCGACAAGTTCAAGGTGTTGACTACGATGAGACTTTCTCTCCCGTAGCGATGTTTAAGTCCATTCGGATTTTATTAGCAATTGCTACGTTTCATGATTATGAAATATGGCAGATGGATGTCAAGACTGCGTTCCTCAATGGCAACATTGATGAAGAGTTGTATATGATGCAACCCGAAGGTTTTGTCGATCCTAAGGATGCTGATAAAGTGTGCAAACTTCAGCGTTCCATTTATGGACTGAAGCAAGCATCTCGGAGTTGGAACCTTCGTTTTGATCAAGTGATCAAGAGCTTTGGATTTGTTCCAAATTGCTACGAAGCTTGTATCTACAAGAAAGTGAGTGGGAGCTCAGTGACATTTCTGGTACTATATGTGGATGACATATTGATTATTGGAAATGACATTAACATGCTTAACGATGTGAAGAGTTATTTGAACAAGTGTTTTTCAATGAAAGACCTAGGTGAAGTTGCTTATATATTGGGCATCAAAATCTATAGAGATAGACAAAGACGCCTGATAGCTTTAAGCCAGAGTACATACCTAGACAAAGTTCTGAAAAGGTTCAGAATGGATAAGGAAAAGAAAGGTCCAGTGCCTATGTTGTCAGGTAAGATATTGAGCAAGGCTCAGTGTCCAGCTATGGTAAATGATAGAGAAGCTATGAGCAAAGTGCCTTATGCCTCGGCCATAGGTTCTATCATGTATGCCATGCTGTGTACTAGACCGGATGTGTCCAATGCTCTTAGTTTGACGAGCAGATACCAAAGTGATCCAGGAGTGGAACACTGGATAGCCGTGAAGAACATCCTAAAGTACCTAAATAGGACTAAAGAAATGTTCTTAGTCTATGGAGGTGATGAACAGCTCGTTGTAAAAGGTTACGTCGACGCTAGTTTCGACACCGACAAGGATGATTCTAAATCTCAGATAGGATACGTTTATATTTTGAATGGAGGAGCTGTGAGCTGGAGAAGCTGCAAGCAAAGCGTGATCGCGGGATCTACAGTAGAAGCGGAATACATGGCTACTGCAAAAGCGTCAAGTGAAGGAGTTTGGATCAGGAACTTCATCACTGATCTTGGCGTGGTTCCAAGTGCCTTGGACCCATTGGAGATATTGTGTGACAACACTGGCGCAATAGCACTCGCTAAGGAACCAAGATATCATCCAAAGACCAAGCATATCAACCTCAAGTTTCATATAATGCGAGATTATATAGTAGATGGAGATCTGAAGATTAGCAAAGTACATACATATCTGAATGTCGCAGATCCATTGACTAAGCCTCTTCCACGTGCAAAACATGATCAGCACCTTAGTGCCATGGGTGTTAGATTGTTGCCAAATGTAAACTAGATTATTGACTCTAGTGCAAGTGGGAGACTGTTGGAATTATGCCCTAGAGGCAATAATAAAGATGTTATTATTATAATTCTTGTTCATGATAAAGTTTATATTCCATGCTAGAATTGTATTAAGCGGAAACTTTAATACTTGTGTGGTTTGTGAACAACACCGTGTCCCTAGTATGCCTCTATGGACTGGCTCATTAATTAATGATGGTTAAGGTTTCCTAACCATAGACATGAGTTGTCGATTAATAATGAGATCATATCATTGGGAGAATGATATGATGGACAGACCCAAACTAAGCGGAGCAATTAGATCGTGTCATCGTGTTCATCTTTGCGAAGCTTTTTCTTATGTCAAATATTGTATTCCTTAGACCATGAGATAATACAACTCCCTGGTATCGGAAGAAAGCTTTGAGGTCATCAAACGTCATCCTATGAGAGGGTGATCATAAAGGTGTCTCTCAGGTGATCGGAAAGTACCTGTTGGGTTGTGTGTATCGAGATGGGATTTGTCCCTCCCAAGTCGGAGAGATATACTTCGGGCCCACTCGGTAATCGATATCAACACCGCTTGCAAGCATGTGGTTAAGGAGTTAATCACAAAGTGATATCGGATTACGGAACGAGTAAATTACTTGTTGTGAACGAGATTGAACTAGGTATGACGGTACCGACGATCAAATCTCGGGCAAGTAAAATATCGCGAGACGAAGGGAATATATATATGGGATTGATTAAATCCTGGCATCGTGGTTCATCCGATATGATCATCGATGAATGTGTGGGAGTCAATATGGGTTTCCAGACCCCGCTATTGATTATTGATAGAAGATCATGTCTGCATGTTCTCGAACCCGAAGGGTCACACACTTAACGTGTCTCGACGCTAGGATAGATTAGATAATTGGTTTATAAGTTTTTGTTCGGAGTCTCGGATGGGATCCGGGACATCACGAGAGGTTCCGGAATGGTCCGGAGAATAAGATTCATATAAGGCAATGCAGTTTTTGGAGTTCAGAATTGTTTCGGGTTAATCGGTATTGTACCGAAAGCTTCTAGAACCTTCTGGAGGGGGACCAACGTGGCCCCACCTTCCGGGAGGGGGCATGGGCCTATGAGGGAGTGCCCTGGCCGCATTGGGCCAGGGGCACAAGGCCCCATAGGTCCGAGCCGGCCAAACCTAGGGCAAACCCTAGGGGAGCTTCTAGAAGGGGGGACTTGCCCCCCACTCCTCCCTCCTTGGTCGCCGGCCCTAGGGCTTGGGGGAGGGGCAAGGGCTGGCCGCCCACCCCTCTATATAAAGAGGGCTGGGGGCGCACCCCCTCCCACACCTCCTCCTCAAGCCCTAGCCGCCCTGCCGCCTCCTCTCTCTCCCTCCCGACTGCGTGTAGGCGAAGCCCTGCTGCAGAAACTCTCCACCACTTGCACCGCGCCGTCGCGTTGTAGATCCAATCCGTCTCTCCACCATACTTGCTGGACCGAGGAAGGAGGAGATGTCGAGGTGCCGCACGTGTGCATCTCTGGGAGGCATCGCCACTTGCGGTGTTAGATCGGATCGGATCGGATCGCGAGGAGGAGAAGCGAGTATGATTACATCACCCACGTTCCGTCGAACGTTCCGCTGTGCGAATCTTCAAGTGTATGAATATCTCATCTAATCCCCCTCATTGTTTGCATCTCCTAGATTAGATCTTGGCTTTCCCGTTCGCATCCGTAGAAATTTTTTGATTTACTATGCTGCAAAACCCTTCAAATCCCGGCACAATGCCATGGAAAGTTGTCTTAGTCGGCTCCAGCATGTTCATGGTAATGCCTAACTTGAGCATGGTATCCTTATACATGATGTTGATGCTACTGCCATCATTGATCAGTACCTTGGAAAACTTCACATTGATATCAGGGCCCATGAACGTTGGATCTAAGACTAGAGCATAACCTCCTGGGGTTGGCATGATCTTGGGGTGATCCTTTATGCTCCAAGTTATTTCTTGCTCAGACTAGTGCATGTACTTACGAATTGCCGACATTGTGGCATTCACCTCCATCATCCATCTTTGCTGACTCTTTTTGTCAGTCGGCTCTGTGACAAAGACGACATAGCTCTGGTGATGTTCTCTGTACTCGTTTCTAGTTTCGTGGACGACATGAGCGTCGTCACCTCTTGGATTGTGCACCTGGTGCATAGTTTCTCTTCTCTCTTGATTATGATACCTTGGCTGCCTGTTTCATATCTATTATCCGTTCCCACAGCCTGAGCATTTTCTCATGTGAGTGGTGGAGGGGGAGGTGGTGGTAGCTGCTTACTCGGCGAATCCACTCTATCTCCTTTCTGAAACCAAGTGCATTGTCTTGTTGTGTGAACTTGAACAACGATTGTCGGCATTGTGATGGCTCGTTCTATCTCTCCTCTCCTCTCTCCCACGGCGGCGGGTGTCTCCGGTGATCACCTTGCTCCGACAGGGAGTTGGAGGGCCATAATCAGAGAAGTTGATGGTGACACAATCAGCTTACGTCGGCGTGGTTCGATCTCGCGGGATGGTTCAGGACAGGTGTCGCTGCGAGATGAATCGGGGCAGGATTTGGCGATCTGGAGCTCGGCTTTGGATATTACTTTTGAGTCGCGATTGGTACACATGGGTTGGCACGTTCACGTGGGACCGGCGGTTGTGTCGCAGGGTGCACGTTCTCGCGGTATCACCGGCGCACCGCCCTATGCACGTATGTGCCGGGTGATACGGCTGGGCGGTTCTAGGAGGCGTACGAGCGCTGACGGTGGGTCATCGGTGGAGGAGGGCCACTTTCTAGTCGAGGGGAGGGGTACTAGTACACCGGAGCGGGTCGCAATCCAGTCAGTTCCCCCACCTCCCATTACCATTAACCCTAGATTGTAACTACCTCGGTGAATTACGCTCCTAGTTACAAGCCTGGATGAACGGAAATGGTTGAAATAGTACGGTGGGGCCCAAATGCCACTCACAGGTAGACCTTTCGGCCGTCCCAACCATTTCCAAACATCGGGACAAGAACGGCGGCGAATCGGCAAAGAAGGGATCAACTACATACACAAATGAGTATGTATGCAAGCCACCATACAATAGTACATCAGAGCCATTCCATCTAAAAAGAAAGGAAATATAGCAACGCCATACGGCAAGATCCAAATATCCTAGATAAATATAATAGTTTAGGATATCTCCTCATACATCAATCAACAGAGTATCAAGCGGAAGCGGAAGACAAAATCCGAGTACGGATAAGAAGCAAATCGGCATAAGATGCCCCATAAATAAGCATCCCGCCTACGATCTCACGGATCCTGCTCCTAATCTCTACACCGAACGATCGCTGCCCACATCGTCTCTTCCACCCAAGATCCATCTTGCGAGTTCACCTGTTCATCTGAATCAAACAATTTATCGTGTGAGACCCTAGGGGTACTCAGCAAGTCTTTATGCCTCTAAAGGGGACACAACCTGGGGTGACGCAATTGCAGCAAAAGATAAACCCTAACAATTCTATAGATACTCTCTAACCATCCGCCTAACCAGAGATAGACGGATGTCCGTGAATTAATAACAACAGTTATAACAGTTAAAACGGTAATATCCACAGATCCATCCTCCTCCCCGCCATCGACGAGGAAGCGGACGAACAACCCCATCCGCTGGCAGTTTTATTAAACATTCCATGAGTGTTGTACTATTTACTAGTCGGTACCTAGTCTAGTCAAATTAAAAGCGGTACTTTAGTTATTCTTGTCTATGATCGAGAAACTGTGCTCCAAGTCGCCCATAACCGCGACACGGCTTTGAAGTTTTTACCGCAGGGTGCACAAATAGCAACACACACTGATATGCCTCGAAAACCAAATCAAAACCCAACGAGGCGTCACGACAAAGCAATTGCAGGATTCAGAAATATTTCAGGGCACCCCATTGAGCTACCCGCAACGGTTAATGACCGAGACGGCCTCAAGGTTTGCCTGGTCGTGGAACGATCGGGAACCCGAAAATGTGACTGGCTTGTCGACACCGCTGAAAACACTCCGCTTTCCTAACAAGACAAAGCAAAGACTCGCACAATTTAAATAAAGCAGTAAAGCATGGCATAAGTACAGGATAGTAAATAAAACCTCGAACTAGTTTGTGGCCCCAAGAAATAAGAATGAATCAAGCTCTGGCTCAGGGGGGTTCATAAGCCTCCCAGATGTGGATAGCGCGAATATTCAAGGAACAGGAATCAAGTACTCGGGGTCCTACGGGACACAAGTGAGCCTGAAAAACCAAATAGCGAATATGTCTCACCGATGCCACTTTCATTAGTTATCCCATTACTACTCAGGTTAAGTTGTTTAGGTACCTCATTATCCATCAGACACCCACATACCTTACACATGCTGTTCTACGACTCGCATGGCTCAAACAACTCCTGTAGTAATGGCTCATGGGATGGAGGAACAAGCTTCGGTGGGGTTTAAAAGTAAAGGATATGCAATACTTGGGATTCAATTTAATGCAATCGCGACTCAATGATGCAAGAATAAGATAGAGGCAATAGGTACTATATGTATGCAAGCATGTGGTAGTTCTTGCCTGGCAGCTCAGTTGAAGCGAGAGACGGATCTGGGTAGTGCTCCTGGTTCTCTTGGTATATCCTCTGCTCAGCGTCTATTCGAAGAAGAACCAAACAAACAAGGGCCAACATAAATAAAGTGCGCAAGCATATGAATAAAATGCATCAAGCAAACAATCATGCCATGATGAATGATGCACAATTTGCATGGCAATAAAGTAGCATGGCATGGGTGAGGTGTGGAAAACAATAATAAAGCATTTTATTGAGTTTTAATCCCATTTTATACTCATATTAGTTGCTGTACACATTATATTTATATGATGCATGCTTCTAAACAGATCAAGGAATGCATAAACAGAAAGGTCTCGTCGAGCTAATCATTTTAGACATATCATTTGTCAAATTTGGACTTATAAAACAAAAGATATTAATTAATTAAGGAAAAAGGGCATTATAATGTAATTTTAATTAACTTGGAAAATAAAGTGTCCAAAATATATTTTGAAGGGCATATTTGAATTCCTCACACTTTTCTGATTTGAAAACATATATTATTTGTATTATTTGGGTTTAGATTTTAAAAGTTATTTAAAAACAGAATTAAATTTGAATTTGAAATACATTTGAAAAGATTTGAATTAAAATGTAAATAAATAAGAGACTTCCACCTGACAATTCTAGCTGCAGACACCGACAGTGTGGGCCAAAGCGGTGGGCAACACACGCAATTGAAAGCTTTTATCACCGCTGAATGTGCTAGCCTATCTGGCAGACAGTGGGTCCAGACCACAGCCCACGTGCAATGCCGAGCGAGCCAGGGACCGGCAGTGGGGCTGTGGCTGAGCGCCGGTTAAGGCCAGAGAACAGGGGCTTTTCTGCAAGATCGTCTGGGTGGCTGGCAGGTGGGGTCGATGGGACCGCGGGTTGATGCGAAAAACAGCAAGGGGGTTTTCTGCAAAAAGAGGGCCGCACATCGTTGTTCTTCCACGCTGACGACGGATCGATCGGCAACGCGAGCGGGGAATCGATCCCTGGTCGTGGGCGTGCGCGCGGAGGGCCGGGACCAGCGCGGCTAGGTGGGGTTTGGTGACCGCAAGGTGGGTGAGGGCTGGACATGCCGTCTGCGAGGCGCTACGCCTGCGGAGCGCGACCGGGCGCGCAGAGAGTGTTCGTCGAAAGGTCCGGCACGTACAGAGGCGGATCGGTCAGAGGGAGGTGTCTAGGAGGTTGGCCAGCTCACCGTGAGTGTGTCGGTGGTGGCGGATCAGGCAGGGGAGCAGCGGATCGACGGTGATGCAGAGGTCGGCGGAGCTAGGGTTTCGGGGTCGGCGTCGTGATGTTCTTCGGCTCCGGTGGTCCTCCTCCTCGCTGGCGTGTCCAGGGCGACGTAGACGACGGACGTGGTCTTCCTCGACACCCTTGAGCGCCACGCCACCGGCTGGTTTGTGTAGAGGAGATGGAGGGCGACGGTGGCCGGCGTTGGGGTAGCTGGCGGCGGTGGAGAAGAAGGGAGGAGGCCAGGGCACCTCGGCCAGATCTGGAGAGGCAGAGGAGAGCCGGGAGGTGGTGGTAAAGCATAGGGGGAGAGGGGTGCCGTGGGGAGATGGGGTAGATGGAAAAAGGTTGCTCGGCCACTTTTCTCCCTCCTTCCTCACGTGCCCGTCGGGGCAGGGCAGGGCAGGTGCATGGGGGCTTCCAGGTGGGACCAGAGGGCGAGGCCAAGGAGGCAGGGGCAGGCTCGGGCTAGGGGGCCACAAGGCAGGGAGAGAAGAGAGGGAGAGAGGGTAGGCTCGGGTTAGGGTTATGGGGGAGCCTCGGGTGAGCTAGGCTCGGGTAGGGTTTGGGCTTAGGTGGCTGGGGTGAGGTGTCCAGGGAGAGAGGGTGGCTGGTGGGGCCAGCTGGTAGAGAGAAGAGGGAGGCCGAGAGAGGGGGAAGGTGGTAGCTAGGGTTAGGGTTTTGGTTAGAAGGGGTGGTTTAGAGAGGATGGGGTAGAGGGGTATGGTGAAAAAAGGTGGTAGGGTTTTCTTTTGACAAGACCAAGTACACACAAGCCAAGCTCGCACAAGATCTAGTCAAAAGAGAGGAATGTGGTGAGATGGTTTAGGCATGATCAAACATAGATCAAGCCAAAAGAAGGGATAGAGTTAGAGAAGACCCACTCAACAAAAATCAAATAAAATGCAAATGACAAGCAAAAGGGTGGTACTTGCATGGGCCATGCATAAATAATTAATACCATGCTTATTTTGTGAAAACAAGATTATTACATGGCATTATTTATTTGCATTTCCAAAGGTGTAATAAAGCCAAGCAAAAGAAATGAAAGGATGCCCCATGTGGAGTAGTTGGAGATGGCCATGTGTGAATAAAATTGGGACTTGCTAGTGTGTATGTGCCACTAGGCATTTAATAAGCCCAAAAATATCCAAACATGAAAATAACCCCAACACCACACATATGGAAGCTAGCAAAAGGGTTCCACTCACAAGACAAGCAAAGATGGCCATGTGGCTCTCATATACCAACAATGTGAAAACAACATGGTGCATATATGGGAGCATGTGGAAAAGAATTGGATCCATCCCAACCCACATGAGCTAGAGGTAAACTCAAATAAAGTGCAAAGCTCATATTTAGTTGGATGGTGGAATTATAAGGTGGTGAAAGAAAAGGTGGTGGAGTTAATAAAAGATATGCCCCCAACTCAACTTGGGCATTTAAACAATATATCAAGAACCAAATACAATATCAAGAGGCAAATACAATTAATAATGCATATGAGATAAGAACCAAATGGAAAAGGGTTTTATATGATGCTCAAATGCAAGGAGGCATGATGACATGAGCATGATATAATTATGATGCAACAATTATATATCTGAAGTAGCCATTATATTACTAGACCAAGTAGCATTACAATTGTTAGACAATTGGGATGCTACAACTCTCCCCCACTGAACAGGAATCTCGCCCCGAGATTCTAGGAAGAAGAAGAAGACGCAAAGAGGGTAGGATACTTGACACGGAGCTCATCTTCATGTTCCCAAGTGGCTTCATCAACAGAATGGTGCGACCACTGCACCTTGCAGAACTTGATGGACTTGTTGCGAGTCCTTCTTTCTGCGACTTCAAGGATTTTTGTGGGGTGTTCTTGATAAGACAGGTCTTCTTGGAGATTGATAAGCTCATGATCCATAGTCCTGCCGGGATCCTTGAAGCACTTCTTGAGCTGAGAGATGTGGAAAACATCATGGACTTTGAGTTTTTCCGGGAGCTCAAGAGCATAAGCAACTTCTCCTCTTCTTCCACAAACTTTGAAGGGACCGATGTATCTAGGAGCCAGCTTTCCTTTGATACCAAAACGGTGCGTGCCTCTCATGGGAGTGACACGAAGGTACACGAGATCACCAGGGACATACTCCATGTCCGTGTGCTTCCTGTCATAATTGCTCTTCTGGCGACTTTGAGCAATCTTCAGATTTTCAAGAATGATGTGAACCTTCTCCTCCGCTTGAGTCACAATGTCAGGGCCAAACAAGATCCTTTCACCTGCACCCGACCAACCAATCGGAGTTCTGCATTTGCGACCATAGAGAGCCTCAAATGGTGCCATCTTTAGACTTTTCTAGAAGCTGTTGTTGTAAGAGAACTCAGCATAAGGAAGACATTCTTCCCATTTCATGCCAAAAGAGATGACACAAGCACGGAGCATATCCTCTAGAATCTGATTGATCCTTTCAACTTGTCCTTGCGACTGAGGGTGGTAAGCTGTGCTGAAGTTCAACTTTGTTCCCAAAGCATTTTGGAAACTCTCCCAGAACTTGGAAGTGAAGATGCTTCCATGGTCTGAACTGATCTCGAGAGGAACCCCATACAGAGAGACAATTCTGTTGATATAGAGCTCCGCCAACCAATTGCGTAAATGGTTTCCTTGACGGGGAAGAAGTGAGCCACTTTAGAAAGCCTGTCAATGACAACAAAGATTGCATTGTTGCCCTTTTGTGACCTTGGAAACCAGTGATGAAGTCCATCTCTACTTTCTCCCATTTCCATTCCGGGGGTTTCAATGGCTGTAGAAGACCGGAAGGTTTCTGATGGACAGCTTTCACTCTGCGCACATCACACCGAGACATACTTGGCACAATATCTTTCAAACCAGGCCACCAATATTGTGTTTTCAAGTCCATGTACATCTTTGTGCTGCCAGGTGGATAGAAAGAATGTAATCGCACCTCCTTGAGAACTTGCTCTCTCAAACCCGGTAGTTCGAACAAACATCCGATGTTCAAAGAAAAGCGTGCCTTGATCATCGACGTGGAAGGACTCATACTTCGGAAGCTGAATCCTGGAGATGATCTTTCTTGTGTATGGATCACCAAGCTGAGAAGAGCGAACCTTTTCTTCCAAGAGAGGGGTTGCTAGAAGGTTCAGGAGATACCCTTGTTCCACAATTTCAAGGTTGAGCTGACGGAATTCCTCGCACAAGAGAGGCTATTGTTCTTCCATCATGAGGTTGTTGACATAAGCTTTGCGGCTGACAGCATCTGCCATGGCATTAGCTTTGCCCGGAGTGTAATTGATGGTCAAATCAAAATCATTGATTGCTTCAATCCATCTCCTCTGCCGAAGGTTGAGATCAGGCTGAGTGAAGATATACTTCAAACTCTTGTGATCAGAAAAGATTTCACAACGGTTGCCAAGCAAGTAGTGCCTCCATACTTTCAAAGCAAAGACAACTGCTGCGAGCTCGAGGTCATGTGTAGGATAGTTGGTCTCATGCGTCTTCAACTGTCGAGAGGCATAAGCAACAACTTGTTTTTCTTGCATAAGGACCGCACCCAATCCATGCAAAGAGGCATCACAGAAGATCTGAAAAGGCTTGGATGTATCCGGAGGAACCAAGACTGGTGTGGAAGTGAGCTTCTCTTTGAGTGTCTCAAAGCTTGCTTGACATGCAGGGGTCCAAAGGTATTTCTTGCCTTTCTTGAGGAGATCGGTAAGAGGCTTCGCTATCTTCGAAAAGTTCTGAACGGTTTACGGCAATAACTAGCCAAACCAAGGAAACTCCGCACTTCTTTGACATTAACAGGAGGAAGCCATTCAACAATCGTCTTCACAGTTTCTGGATTGACTGCAATGCCCTTGGCAGAGATGACGTGACCAAGATAGGTTACTTGAGGCAGCCAAAACTCACACTTGGAGAACTTTGCATACAAGCGGTTCTCACGAAGCTTGCTTAGGACACACCGAAGGTGTTCTTCATGCTCTTCTTCTGACTTAGAATAGACTAGGATGTCATCCAGATAGACCACAACGAACTTGTCAAGATACTCCATGAAAACCGAGTTCATGAGCCTCGAGAAGGTGGCAAAGTGCGGTGAGACCGAAATACATGACCGTGTACTCATACAGGCCATAGCGGGTGGTGAAAGCTGTCTTAGGAACATCTTCCTTGCGAATCTTGATTTGGTGATAACCACTTCTCAAGTCAAGCTTAGAGAATACCACGGCTCCAGCTAGCTGATCGAAGAGATCATTAATCCGCGGAAGGGGATATTTATTCTTGATGGTTTTAGCATTGAGAGCCCGATAGTCAACACAAAGTCTATCAGTCTGGTCTCGCTTCTTCACAAAGAGAGTAGGGTTACCCCAAGAAGAAGTACTATGCTGAATGAAACCCAACTTCTCTTGTTCATCAAGCTGTCGTTTGAGTTCAGCCAACTCAGCAGGACCCATTTTATAAGGCCGCTTGGAGATAGGAGCGGTACCAGGTTCAAGCTCAATTACAAACTCAACTCGACGTCCGGAGGCATACCGAAACTCTTCAAGAAAGACATCCGAACTCACAGACCACGAACACTCAATAGCTTCCATAGCATCATCATTCAGAGCCGCCAAAGAGAAAAGCTGGATAGCAGGAGTCAGACTTGGAGAATAGACTATATGGCCTTCAGGAATCTTCAGAGAAACCGAGCGTTCAGCACAATCAATCACAGCTGCATTTGCTGTCAACCAATCCATGCCCAAGATGACATCAATGTCAGAATTGCCCAGAACAATTAAGGAAGCCGAGAACGAAGAGCCACCAATCTCAATTTGATTGCCATGGCTGATTTTAGAAGCTGCCATCTTTGCTCCAGGAGAGAGGACCATTAACCGCTTTAGGAGAGGATCCAACGCTAACTCAGTCTCGTTTGCAAACTTGTGAGACACAAAAGAATGCGATGCACCAGAATCAAACAAAACTCGTGCATGGACTGAGTTAACGGGAAGCATACCCATCACAACTCCAGGTGCATGCTCAGCTTGAGCGGCGTTGACACAGTTGGCACGAGCAACAGTAGACCCGGGCTTGGTGTTGATGTTGAGAGCCCGAGGTGGTGGTGCACGAACCAAAGGAGAGCTTGCCGCAGATCTTGGAGGTGGTGGAGGAAGAGCCCTTGTTCTTCATCGGACAGTTCCATCTTTGATGCCCAGTGTCTCCACACGTGTAACAAGCACCAGGTGGACGTGGAGCAACGTAGCCAGGGACTCCGCCAGGCGCTCCAGGGTAGTGGTGGTTGTAGCCCCTGGGAGCAGCAGTGAGGAAGTTTGGTGGCCTTGCCGTGTAGCTTGAAGGTCTTGGTGGAGCCGGGAGCGACGGTGGGGTGTTAGGAACCCAAACACGAGGCTTAGAAGGAGCTGACATAGCTGAAGAGCATGCTGCATCACGGCTGTGTTTCTTTGACTCCTCAAACACTTGCCTACTTGCCTCTTCCTGCAGAGCTGTATGCTGAAGTTCCAGAAAAGACGCCGGCCTTGCATGTGTGATTGCATACTTAATCGATGCATTGAGCCCTTGCCTGAACCTCTTTTGCTTCTTCTTGTCATCAGAGATCTCATCGCCACCATAACGAGAAAGGTTCATGAAGTTCCTGATGTAGGTATTGACATTATCATTGCCCTGCTTGAGGTTGAGAAACACTTCCTTCATCCTCTCCATGACAATTTCTCGATAGATATCGCTTTTGAAAGCTCCAGAACTGTCCCCAAGTAGGCTGAAAACCAGTGCAGTTTGCCTTCAGGTAATTCTCCCACCAGAGAGCTGCATCTCCCTTCAGAAGGTGAGTAGCACACTTTACCCATTCTTGCTCAGGAACATCAGCAGTCACCAGTAGCCTTGACATCTCTCGCAACTAATCATCAGCATCAAGTGGTTGATCAGAAACATCAAACTGGCGTGGGTTGAACTTCAGGAAGCTCTTGATGTCTCCTCGCTTGGGAGGTGGAGGTAGCGGAACAAACTCATTCCTCCTGACACTTTCCTCGAAACGCTGCTGGTTCTGCTGCATTGCTGCCAAGGCATTGGCTATGCTTGATAACGCTGCCCCCAGTTCAGGTTGTATGTCCTCCTCGAGCAGGCGTGGTGCCATCCTGTGATTGATATAAAACATAAGTCAGTACTATGATGGAGAATAATAATAATCCAAAATAGTACCAAGATGGAATTAATCAAGATTAAAGGATACAATTTACTAAGATGATATTAAAATATCAACGAAGTTCAAAGCACCTAGAAGATATTAAGCATATCGCATTAATCGAAAAGGAGTGTGGTACACAAATATATCAAAGAAAAATTTTCCACAAATTTCGGCATTAAAATACCAATAGATGCGCAAAATCACTTAACGAATTAAGATTAGTGACTCTACCAATCCAATATACAAGAGCGAATGATAAGAGTAGTGGTATGATCGCGACTCCATCCCGCACTCAAATCATTACTCCGCACATGAATAAGTAAAACACATATCCCAACACCTTCTTCGCAAGATGAACCTAAAGATTAGCAACTACGGAAACGAACACCCCAAACAAGATAACGTCGGATAACAAAGAGTAAGACAGATCGCGTCGGTATACAACGAATCAGATAGATCGCGTCGGTTTGCAAAAGCCTATCGGTATGGAATGTACCAACAGTTGATAACCAAAAGGCCGATAGAGATTACAACTTGGATGCAACAGATAGACAAGGGATTATACACACACACACTTTCTATGGTACTACGGAAACTCAGAACACGTGAATCCTAGTTTGAATTTTAAGAAGAGGATTGAAAACGTTACACTTCCTTACCAGAAAAGGGTGGGTGGGTGGTTAAGAAGAAAAGTGGAAGCAGTCCTACTCTCGCGTTTTGTTTTTCCCTAGTATACATAACTACCAAAAAAATATTTGCTAGACTGACAACGACCATTTGGCTGAGACCCTGAAGGGCGGGATGGCTCTGATACCAATTGTAACTACCTCGGTGAATTACGCTCCTAGTTACAAGCCTGGATGAACGGAAATGGTTGAAATAGTACGGTGGGGCCCAAATTCCACTCACAGGTAGACCTTTCGGCCGTCCCAACCATTTCCAAACATCGGGACAAGAACGGGCGGCGTAATCGGCAGGCGAAGGGATCAACTACATACACAAATGAGTATGTATGCAAGCCACCATACAATAGTACATCAGAGCCATTCCATCTAAAAAGAAAGGAAAAATAGCAACGCCATACGGCAAGATCCAAATATCCTAGATAGATATAATAGTTTAGGATATCTCCTCATACATCAATCAACAGAGTATCAAGCGGAAGCGGAAGACAAAATCCGAGTACGGATAAGAAGCAAATCGGCATAAGATGCCCCATAAATAAGCAGATCCCGCCCACAGATCTCACGGATCCCCGTTCCCGGAATCTCTACACCGAACGATCGTTGCCCACATCGTCCGTCTCTTGCACCCAGTATCCATCTTCCGAGTTCACCTGTTCATCTGAATCAAACAATTTATCGTGTGAGACCCTAGGGGTACTCAGCAAGTCTTTATGCCTCTAAAGGGGACACAACCTGGGGTGACGCAATTGCAGCAAAAGATAAACCCTAACAATTCTATAGATACTTGCTAACCATCCGCCTAACCAGAGATAGACGGATGTGCGTGAATTAATAACAACAGTTATAACAGTTAAAACGGTAATATCCACAGATCCATCCTCCTCCCCGCTTACCGACGAGGAAGCGGAGGAAGAACCCCCATCCGTTGGCAGTTTTATTAAACATTCCATGAGTGTTGTACTATTTACTAGTCAGGTACCTAGTCTAGTCAAATTAAAAGCGGTACTTTAGTTATTCTTGTCTATGATCGAGAAACTGTGCTCCAAGTCGTCCATAACCGCGGACACGGCTTTCAGAAAGTTTTACCCTGCAGGGGTGCACAAATAGCAACACACACTCGATATGCCTCGGAAAAACCAAATCAAAACCCAACGAGGCAGTCACGACAAAGCAATTGCAGGATTCAGAAATATTTCAGGGGGCCACCCCATTGAGCTACCCGCAACGAAGTTAGCTGACTCCGAGACGGCCTCAAGGTTTGCGCCAGTGGCTGTGAACGACTGGGAACCCGAAAATGTGACTGGGCTTGTAGACACCGCGAAAACACTCCGCTTACCTAAACAAAGACAAAGGTGCAGACTCACACAATTTAAATAAAGCAGTAAAGCATGGCATAAGTACAGGATAGTAAATAAAACCTCGAACTAGTTTGTGGCCCCAAGAAATAAGAATGAATCAAGCTCTGGCTCAGGGGGTTCATAAGCCTCCCGGATGTGGATAGCGCGAATATTCAAGGAACAGGAATCAAGTACTCGGGGTCCTACGGGACACAAGTGAGCCTGAAAAACCAAATAGCGAATATGGCTCACCGATGCCACTTTCATTAGTTATCCCATTAATACTCAGGTTAAGTTGTTTAGGTACCTCATTATCCATCAGACACCCACATACCCTACACATGCTGTTCTACGACTCGCATGGCTCAAACAACTCCTGTAGTAATGGCTCATGGGATGGAGGAACAAGCTTCGGTGGGGTTTAAAAGTAAAGGATATGCAATACTTGGGATTCAATTTAATGCAATCGCGACTCAATGATGCAAGAATAAGATAGAGGCAATAGGTACTATATGTATGCAAGCATGTGGTAGTGCTTGCCTGGCAGCTCAGTTGAAGCGAGAGACGGATCTGGGTAGTGCTCCTGGTTCTCTTGGTATATCCCCTGCTCAGCGTCTATTCGAAGAAGAACCAAACAAACAAGGTCCAACATAAATAAAGTGCGCAAGCATATGAATAAAATGCATCAAGAAAACAATCATGCCATGATGAATGATGCACAATTTGCATGGCAATAAAGTAGCATGGCATGGGTGAGGTGTGGAAAACAATAATAAAGCATTTTATTGAGTTTTAATCCCATTTTATACTCATATTAGTTGCTGTACACATTATATTTATATGATGCATGCTTCGAAACAGATCAAGGAATGCATAAACAGAAAGGTCTCGTCGAGCTAATCATTTTAGGCATATCATTTGTCAAATTTGGACTTATAAAACAAAAGATATTAATTAATTAAGGAAAAAGGGCATTATAATGTAATTTTAATTAACTTGGAAAATAAAGTGTTCAAAATATATTTTGAAGGGCATATTTGAATTCCTCACACTTTTCTGATTTGAAAACATATATTATTTGTATTATTTGGGTTTAGATTTTAAAAGTTATTTAAAAACAGAATTAAATTTGAATTTGAAATAAATTTGAAAAGATTTGAATTAAACAGAAATAAACAGAGACTTCTGTCACCCAGACAATTCTAGCCAGAGACACCGACAGGTGGGGCCAAAGTGGTGACTGGCAACACACACCTGCAGAAAGCTTTTATCACATGAATGCTAGCCTATCTGTGACAGGTGGGTCCAGTGACCACAGGCCACGTGCGGTATGAAGCGAGGACCGACAGGTGGGGCTGTGGCTGGAGCACGGGTTAAGGCCAGAGAAACAGGGGGCTTTTCTGCAAGATCGTCTGGGTGGCTGGCAGGTGGGGTCGATGGGACCGCGGGTTGATGCGAAAAACAGCAAGGGGGTTTTCTGCAAAAAGAGGGGCCGCAAGCATTTGTTCTTCCATCGCCACATCGACGACATCGATGCGAGCGCTGAACGCGGAGGAATCGATCCTGGTCGTGGGCGTCTTGCTGGAGGCCGGACCAAAGCGGCTAGGTGGGGTTTGGTGACCGCAAGGTGGTGAGGCTGGACATGCGTCTGCGGCCACGCTGCGGAGAGCGTAGCGACACTTGCGCCAGAGAGTGTTCGAAAGGTCCGCACGCGTCTGAGGCAGATCGGTCAGAGGAAGGTGTCTAGGAGGTTGGCCAGCTCACCATGAGTGTGTCGGTGGTGGCGGATCAGGCAGGGGAGCAGCGGATCGACGGTGATGCAGAGGTCGGCGTCGTGATGTTCTTCGGCTCGGTCCTCCTCCTCGCTGGCGTGTCCAGGGCGACATAGACGATGGACGTGGTCTTCCTCGACACCCTTGAGCGCCACGCCACCGGCTGGTTTGTGCAGAGGAGATGGAGGGCGACGGTGGCCGGCGTTGGGGTAGCTGGCGGCGATGGAGAAGAAGGGAGGAGGCCAGGGCACCTCGGCCAGATCTGGAGAGGCAGAGGAGAGCCGGGAGGTGGTGGTAAAGCAGAGGGGGAGAGGGGTGCCGTGGGGAGATGGGGTAGATGGAAAAAGGTGGCTCAGCCACTTTTCTCCCTCCTTCCTCACGTGCTCGTCGGGGCAGGGCAGGGCAGGTGCATGGGGGCTTCCAGGTGGGACCAGAGGGCGAGGCCAAGGAGGCAGGGGCAGGCTCGGGCTAGGGGGCCACAAGGCAGGGAGAGAAGAGAGGCAGGGTTAGGGGTTATGGGGGAGCCTCGGGTGAGCTAGGCTCGGGTAGGGTTTGGGCTTAGGTGGCTGGGGTGAGGTGGCCAGGGAGAGAGGGTGGCTGGTGGGGCCAGCTGGTAGAGAGAAGAGGGAGGCCGAGAGAGGGTGAAGGTGGTAGCTAGGGTTAGGGTTTTGGTTAGAAGGGGTGGTTTAGAGAGGATGGGGTAGAGGGGTATGGTGAAAAAAGGTGGTAGGGTTTTCTTTTGACAAGACCAAGTACACACAAGCCAAGCTCCCACAAGATCTAGTCAAAAGAGAGGAATGTGGTGAGATGGTTTAGGCATGATCAAACATAGATCAAGCCAAAAGAAGGGATAGAGTTAGAGAAGACCCACTCAACAAAAATCAAATAAAATGCAAATGACAAACAAAAGGGTGGTACTTGCATGGGCCATGCATAAATAATTAATACCATGCTTATTTTGTGAAAACAAGATTATTACATGGCATTATTTATTTGCATTTCCAAAGGTGGAATAAAGCCAAGCAAAAGAAATGAAAGGATGCCCCATGTGGAGTAGTTGGAGATGGCCATGTGTGAATAAAATTGGGACTTGCTAGTGTGTATGTGCCACTAGGCATTTAATAAGCCCAAAAATATCCAAACATGAAAATAACCCCAACACCACACATATGGAAGCTAGCAAAAGGGTTCCACTCACAAGACAAGCAAAGATGGCCATGTGGCTCTCATATACCAACAATGTGAAAACAACATGGTGCATATATGGGAGCATGTGGAAAAGAATTGGATCCATCCCAACCCACATGAGCTAGAGGTAAACTCAAATAAAGTGCAAAGCTCATATTTAGTTGGATGGTGGAATTATAAGGTGGTGAAAGAAAATGTGGTGGAGTTAATAAAAGATATGCCCCCAACTCAACTTGGGCATTTAAACAATATATCAAGAACCAAATACAATATCAAGAGGCAAATACAATTAATAATGCATATGAGATAAGAACCAAATTGAAAAGGGTTTTATATGATGCTCAAATGCAAGGAGGCATGATGACATGAGCATGATATAATTATGATGCAACAGTTATATATCTGAAGTAGCCATTATATTACTAGACCAAGTAGCATTACAATTGTTAGACAATTGGGATGCTACATAGATCGAGAATTGGATCCACTTCGTCTCTCGTGAATCCCAGAGCGCGTGAGGTGTGCAAGGTGGTTTTCGTTCGGGGTTTGCCAATTCTTCGTCCTTCGTCGTCGAAAGTTGTTTCTCCGGTGAGGTGGAGTGGTGTTAGTTCGGGTGATTGTAGATCATTTGCTCAGGTTGTGGCGGCGGATTCAGTTATGGATCGTCGTTTTCGTGGTGGGCGCGGATCCCCTTCTCGTCCTCCAGTCCGATTTGGTCCCTATGCAAACAGATCTGGATCTGGGTATGGACAAGGGCGCCACCCTGTAGATCGCAGAATGTTGGAGGAGAATCTCAGGGAGAGTGAGTGGATCCGGGAGCAGGAGCGTCGTCGAGATGAAGCGCGGCAGTGGGATGTGAGGTGCAGGGATGATGTGATGCGACAGGTGGAGAACGAGGCCAGATTGGAAGACCAGCGGCGTGAAGCCATGGCACGGGATAGGGCTCTGGCAGAGGCGCGCCACCGTGAGGCAGATCATGCCCGCAATCGAGGCCGATGGAGTCATCGTCCTGAGATGCAGCAGGGTTCTGGATTAGATGCTACGGCCTCCTCGTTTCCGGGCAGATCAGGTAACTCCGATGCAAACCCTAGAAGAGGAGAGCCAGTTTTTTCTCGAACTGTAGAGCAGGTTACCATTCCTAGGACTGTGGTGAATCCTTCTGTTCCTGTGAGTCATCCTGTATCTAGGTTGAACACATCTGCATCCACTTCTGTTAATGTGCCTGTTGGGGGGAATCGTTCTGTGAGTTTGTCGCCGATTATGACAGTTAATCAGTCTGATGCTGTGGCCACTACTCTGGTGGGGTCCTTTGTACCACCACCAGTAGTAAGTGTGCAGAGGAATGCGAATGTTGTTGGTGATTCAGGTGATTTGCAGTTACTTGATGTTGTGCAGGAAGAGCAAGTTTGTGAGAATTGTGGCAAAGATCATAATATTTTGGTCTGTCAAGAGAAGAAGCCCTAGGAGGATTTCCTTTATTTTTTGGCATTACTGATTTTGAGCAAGGTTTTCATTCTATTCCTGTTGTGGAGTCTACTGTTCAGTCCATGGAACAGTTGCATTATGCTCATATAAGTGTGGTCAGGGGTGATGTCACTGAGACGGACCTTGAAAAAGAATTCCAGATATGGGCTGATGCTTTGGGGTCTGGTTGGAGATTCAATGCCAGACCTATCAATGATGTGGAGTTCCTGATGAGGTTTCCTTCAGCTAGATCCATTGATGACTTTCATTTTGGAAAGGTGTTTATGAAGACAATTCCAGAGGCTGTTATTCAGTTGTCTAAGTGAAATGGGGATTTGGAACTAGTGGAGTGGCTGGAAGAAGCCTGGTTTAGGATTGTTGGTATCCCTATGAAATATAGGGTGAAATCAACTGTTTTCTATGTTGCCTCTCTCGTGGGCAAACCTTTGGCTCTGGACAGAAACAATTTGAGGAATCTAGCTTATGTGAGGGTGAAAATTGCTTGTTTGGATGTTACTCTGGTTCCTAATACCAGAAGGGGGAGATGCAGGGGGATTTATGAATTCAAATACACTAGAGAGATTTTTGCTCCTGATGTAGTACCAACCATTCCTGTGTCAGTAGGTGTTGATGGGCAAGATGATGGCAATGTGCTTGATGGGAGGAATGAGGAAGAGACTAGGCAAAATAGGCCTCGTGGTGGTGATGGGCAAGGATCTAGGGCTGATGATGGTGCAGGTGGGGTGAGTGGTGGTCGCCAACATGCTGGTGGTAGCACTGGTGGGGATGGATTGGAGAAAGGTAAAGGGGTGCTGGTGGAACAAGAAGATTCTGGTGAAGTGTCATTTGGAACTAGAATGGCTAATATCTGGGCCAGCTCTGGAAGTGGTAGAAACACAAGGGGGATTGTCATTAGGGAGAATGTGGAGGGTCGTAATACTGATCATGTCAATGTTCAGAACAAGGAGGTATCCGTGGGTCCACAAGATGCTGTTCAGGGAGTTGATGTGGGTAATGTTGGGTTAGGTGATGTTCACATGGAGGTCATCCAGAATTTGGATCCACCATTTGTTGATGAGATCATTCCTCCTGTTGCTGCTGGGCCTCAGAACATTGAAGATTTTATTAGAGGTTTGTTAAAGAACAGGAGCAGTGATAAGTATTATGAGCTCAAAAAGCAGTATGGCCATTTGCTGGTTGATGAAGGAGAACAAGGTGATGCTGATCAACAAGGGGTGATGATGTTTCTGCTGAAGAGTCCTTTGGTTCATCTACTGATAGTGGCAAAAAGGGTAATGGGAAAAGCTCTGTGATGGGTGGTGTTCATGATATGGAGCTAGAGAGCCAAGAGCAGGAGGTGGTGGCTGTTGGATTATCTCAACCTGATATTGTCTCCACTCAAGAAAGTTTGGGTTCTCAATATGATAATGTGGCTGGTGTGGATGAGAAATTGGTAAGGATGAGTTCAAGGGTGGCTGCTCAAGGTGGGGTTGGAAGCATGGAGGAAAGGCATCTGGCTCAACAATCTGCTAGAGATTCATCAGGTACCAACTTAACTTTTTATAATTCTTTTGCTGCCCTAGATGATGATGTTATTATGCATAGAGCTTTGGAGATGGGAGTTGATGCTACATCTATATCTTTAGAACACATTAATTCCTTGGAAGATTTAGAAATTTCTAGACATAGTTTACAGGATAGAAAACAGGTTGAGGCTGTGGAAGAGGTTGATTTGAGTGAGAAAGTTCTATTTCTTGATTGGAAGGAGGATAGTAATGATGAAGGGGAATTTACTCCTGTGATTTCTAGAAAAAATAGGAAGAAGATGAAAACTGGTTCTGGTGGGAAGAATAGAAAGTTAAAGGTTGCTGCTGTGAAGGTCCACAACTATCACCCTATGAGTGGTGTTGTGACTGGAACAAGAGAGAGAAAAATTGTATTATGATAGGTGTTATTTTGAACATTAGAGGTGTGGGGGAAAAGGTGTGAGTTCTTATTTGAATAATTTGTTGAGACAAGAAAGAGTGGATTTCATTGGTTTGCAAGAGACTATTAAGAAGGATTATTCTACTGACTTTTTTAGGAGAATTGATCCTATGAATCAATTCTCTTGGAGTTGGTTGCCTTCTGTGGGAAGATCTGGGGGCATTTTGGGGGGCCTACGTTCCTCCAAGTTGACCCAGATGGATGTGTCTGTGGGCAGGTTCCATGTTAAGATGAAGGTGTTTGATATCAAGAAACAGGTTCAGTGGCATTTCATTGTGGTATATGGGGCTGCTCAAGAGGAAAATAAGGAGGAGTTTTTGATAGAACTTGCTGATGTTTGTCAGGACCAGTCGATTCCTTTACTGGTGGGTGGTGATTTTAATGTGATTAGGTTTGTTTCTGAGAAAAACAAAGGTCATTCTTTGAACAAGTGAGGGCATATGTTTAATTATATCATTAATGCTTATGATTTGAGGGAAATTCAAATGTCTGGGGGACAGTTCACTTGGTCCAATAATTAGAAAATTCCTACTTTGGAGAAACTTGATAGGATACTAGTTTGCAAGGAATGGGAGAAGTTATTTCCTCTTACTATAGTACATAAGCTGACTAGGGAGGTTTCTGACCATAGTCCTTTGATTCTGGACACTATGAAAGGGCAGGAAGGTGGTAGTAAAGAGTTCAGGTTTGAGAAAAGTTGGTTGCAGAGTGATGAATTTTTACTGCGAGTGGAGCAGATCTGGAAAAACCTGTCAGAGGTAAAAACAGTCTTGATAGGTTGCAGAAAAAGCTAAAGAATGTCAGAAATGATTTGAAATGGTGGGGTGCTCATATTAGGGGGATGGAGAAAAAAAGGAAGAAAGAATTAGTGGAAGAGCTTCAAGAACTAGAAAGTATAGAGGAGTTGATTTTGCTTAATGCAGAACAGTTGAAACGAAAAGCATCAATTCAAAAAGAACTGTTGGAAGTGTATGAGAATGAAGAGAGATTCTGGCTGCAAAGGTCGAGAGACAACTGGTTGTTGAAAGGTGATAATAACACTGAATACTTTCACAGGATTGCTAATGGGGTGAGGAGAGAGAAAATGATTTTTTCTATGAAAGATGGGGATAATGAGATTCAAGGAACTCATGATCTCTTGCTGCATGCTACTAATTATTATAAGGCCTTATTTGGTCCTGCTGGAGGTTTCTCTGTTAGACTTTCTGATGATAATTGGCAGGCTTGGGAGAAACTTAATGATGAAGATAGGGAGAAGATGGGTGTGGCTTTTACTGAGAAAGAGGTGACGGAGGTTATTGATCAGATGGAAAAAAACAAAGCAGTTGGTCCTGATGGGATTCCTATGGAATTCTGTCAGCACTGCTGGTTGATTATCAAAGAGGATGTTATGGGTGTGTTTTGTGATCTTTATGCACATAAGATTGATCTGAGGATTATTAACTATGGGGTGATTACTCTTTTTCCCAAAGGTGATGATGCTGATAGAATTCAGAAATATAGGCCCATTTGTCTACTTCAGGTGTTGTTTAAAAAATTTACCAAGACATTGACAGTTAGAACAGAGCCTGTGATGGGTAAATTGATAGATACATGCCAGACTGCTTTTATCAAAGGGAGATTTATTGCTGATGGGGTTACTTTGCTGCATGAGATCCTGAAAGAATCAAAAGTTCAGAGGCAGCAGGGTGTGATCTTAAAGATTGATTTTGAAAAGGCCTATGATAAGGTCAATTGGGATTTCCTGTTTTATTGCTGCAAACAGAAAGGTTTCAGTGAAGATTGGCTGATTTGGTTGAAGAGTGTTGACTCAGGGTACTCTCAGTGTTAAGGTAAATGGTGAAGTTGGTCCTTATTTTGGCAGCTTTAAAGGGGTTAGGCAAGGAGATCCTTTTTCTCCCTTTTTGATTAATCTGGCAGGGGAATGTTTGGCTAAGGTGTTTCTTAATGCCCAAGCTAGTGGTTTTTTTATAGGGTTGGTTGATAATCTATTTGACAAAGAGATTGCTATTTTGCAATATGTTGATGGTACTATCCTTTTCATTAAGGATGATGTTGAGGGGGCTAGAAATTTGAAGTTGTTTTTATAATTGTTTGAATCCATGTCTGGTCTTAAAATTAACTTTGATAAAAGTGAGGTGATGATGGTGTTCGATGACGAGGATAAGCTGTCAAATTATGCTGGGTTGTTTAATTGTCAGAAAGGTAGCTGGCCTATTAAATATTTGGGGCTGCCGGTTTGCAGTAGAAGATGCATAGTGGCTGAGATGGGCTTTATTGGGGATAGGCTGAAAAAGAAGTTAGATGGCAAGATGGGTGGAGCTTTATCTCTGGGAGATAGGCATGTTAAAATTACTGCTTGTGTGTCCAGTGTGGCTGTTTATCCCATGTCTATGTTCCTTTTGCACAAAACAAATGTGGAGGAGGTTGAAAAGCAGACTAGAGCCTTTTTCTGGTATGGCAGGGTGGGTAAAAGGAAATATCATCTGGTAAAATGGAAATTTTTCTGCAGACCCAGGAAAAAAGGAGGCTTGGGGACCAAGAATATTAGGTTGTTTAACATCTGCTTAGTTTGTAAGTGGTGGTGGAGGCTTGAGGCTGAGGAGGGCCCCTGACAAGTTTTTGTGAGGAATAAATATATGAAACTAGGTGGGGTCAGTGCTGTGAAACACAAACAGAGTGACTGTTGGGTTGATCTTCTTAAAATTAGGGACCTCTACCTCGCTGGTAGAAGAATGAAAGTTCGAAATGGGGAGTTGACTGATTTTTGGCATGATGCTTGGTGTCTAGATATTCCTTTGAAAAGTAAGTTCCCTGATCTGTTTGATGTTTGTCAGAATCAAATGATTACTGTTGCTGATATGGCTAAGAGAGGGTGGAGATGTTCTTTTAGAAGATGGTTAAATGTTGATGGGATGAACCAACATGTTCAATTGAGGTGCTTGGTGAATTGGGTGATTTTGAATTAGGAAAAAGATAGACCTGTGTGGTTGTGGAATAAATCTGACAGGTTTTCTGTCAAATCTATGTATTCTCATCTTTCAAATGTTGGGATTGATAGGAGTTTTAAACATATGTGGAAAGAAAAAATCCCTCTGAAGATTAAGATCTGGTTGTGGTTGATTTGGCACAATGCTATTATCACTAAGGATAATATGAAAAAGAGAAGATGGGAAGGGGATTCTACTTGCAGATTTTGTCGAGAGGAAGAAACCATTGGGAACTTGTTCTTTACCTGTGCGGCTGCTAAGTATGTGTGGGGTGTGGTTGTTAAATCTATCGGTGCTGGGAATAGGCCTGGGTCCTTTTATCAGTTTTTCTAGTGGGCTCCTCCGTTTTTGAGAGTTAGCAGACATGTGCAAATTACGGTGTTAGCAGCGATCTGTTGGGCTATCTAGAAACTTAGAGCATTCTTTGAAAAGAAGCTTATTAATTCCCATGTTGATTTGGTTATATATGCATGTGTTTTCATTCGTTATTGGGCAGGTTTACATGGGGAGGAAGAACGAGATATGTTGCATGCTGGGGCTGATGTCTTGCAACACAATGCATTGTCCGATGCTGCGGCAATGGATGTGGCTCCTGTTCCTTTCTTGGGACTGTCGGCGATTCCTGAAGACCATGCCCACGAGGCCCCTGAACTTGAGAGGGGGCGGGAGAAAAGGAGGAGGATATGATGTTGTTTAGGGAGAAAAAAGTCGTTAAGCCTTTCCTGTCATATTTGTTGTTAGTTTTGCTTCGTGCTTGAAAAACTATCGCTAGCCTACGGGCAGTGTTCTTGCGTCTCTAGCTTTCCCCTTACTTCTCATTTCATTTGTGTGTGTTGGTTTGTAATATGGTGACTTAATCTGTTTTGATCCTCTAGATGGATCAAAAACGGTGTGACAATTTGTGTGGTTTGTTGTTCCGTTATCTGTTGATAATGGAACCCGATCCCTCTTCTAGGGGATTGTATGGAAAAAATTGTCTTGTTGTGTGATTTGCTGGCTCACTCGGACTAGGCGTGTGAAATTTACATGGCTGGTCCAGCATCATCTCATAGGTATACTTTTGTCGGTCCCGATATTGCTTCCTTTGTTCATATGGCTTTTTGCCATCATTCTTTGGTACCCACTGTTGTTGTCCACTTGTCCTTTGACGTTGGCTACTACCAGCATCTGGATGATCCTGACTCATGGCCGTGACCTGAGTCGAACCATATCTGTAGTCTAGCCTTTCATCTCTTCTTTTGCTTCTGTATTCGGATCTTTCCTGGCGCCTCTGCGACCCGGCAGCGTCATAGATCCGAGTCTCAGTCTTCCCATCTGCCGATATGAGCAGAGGCTGAGTCGGATCTCCCAACGCATACGATTCAGTAATCCTTATTGTTTCTTCCAAGCTTGTCAGCATATCCCTCCGTAACCTTTGCCACAACACACTTTCATGTCTGCAACCTTGAGCAAACCAAGCGATTGCCTGTGACTCGATTACCCCTTCGCAAGAATTGCGCATTATGCACCATCTTGTGAGGAATTCTCTATCAGTCTCATTCGGCCTTTGCTTGCACATTCCTAATTGTTGTGGGTGATTCGGCCTATTGTAGGTACTTGTGAAATTGCTCACAAAAGCGTCCTGAAAATCGATCCAGCTGTTGATGCTTCCAGGTGGCAAATTATTCAGCCATACTCGTGCTGGTCCCTCCTAGCATCTGTGGTACATACCGTACTAACCATCTCAAATTTCCCTGCACAATTTTCACAGCAGTTCCATAATCTATGAGCCAGTCGTCTGGCTTTGTGCTTCCATCATAAGTTTTTGTTCCTCTGGCCAACTAGAAATTTGGTATAGGAGGCTCCTTCATGATACTTGGGCCAAAGCATGGTGGACCCTGTGGACCTTGCGACCCGATCAGCTCTGCCATCTTTATTCGGTCAAGCTTCAGCCTTGCATCATCCGGCTGAAGGTTCCTGCCTCTGAGTCTGGCTCCCATCGCTTGATATGCGTTATCCGCAACTCATACCCGTCGTTTACCATCGTCGAGTAACCATCATTATACCTGTTTGCGTTCGGGTCAGCAGGCTATTGTGCTGCTTTTCCCGCGCTTTGCTGTCTTCTTTCGGGTTGTGCTGGTGCATTAATTGGTGCTGGATTTCCTCCTCCTGTCGAGTGAGCTCCATGCCTAGGTTGAGGCGCAAAATTTTGCCCCGCATTGTCATTTCTTTGCCCTGCTTGCCTCTCTCGGCCTGCATTTTCCTGGTTCTCATTTCCTTGGGCATTATTCCTTCTCGTTCCCTGTGCATGCACTGGGTTTCCCTAAGCCATTGTCAGGTCATAAGTGATCATTTGCTTGTTCCTCCCTGAATCCACACTCTTTTCTTTTCTCGGTCTTGACGCCGCTCCGGGTGAGGATGCCGTGTGACCTGCTGATCTTGCCGGGACAGCAGTCGCCGAGTGAACCAGCTGTGACCTCACTGCTATACCCGGATTTGCCCTGTAGTATGCTTCATTCAGCATGCTAGCTGCTCTTACCAGTTCATTGACTCGCTCTTGTTGTCTTTTCTTCGCTTCTCCCGTCAGATGGGGCAATTCTGCCATTGCTGCTTCTGCGGCTCTTAGGTTAGCTGCTGCTGTATTGTATGTCGGCTGCATAGCTTTTTCGTTGCTGTTCTCTGGCGTTATTTTTGACGTTGCATCCGCCAGCTCCTCATTGAGGTTTCTTCCTATTAAACTAGTTGCATCAAGCCAGGTCTTTGCGCCCTTGACTCGATTTGCCGAGTTGAGCTCTCGGATTGTGATATCCACATCTTGCTGCAACTGTGCTAACTCCTTGGCTTTCTCCAGAACCTTTATCCTGGCCTCCTCTAACTCGGCTTTCACACGTGCCGGATCAGTTGCTTGTGCAACTGGCTCTGCCAACTTATCTATCACATCTTGCAGCTCTTTAGCCCTCTTACTCCTAGCTATGTTTTCTGGATTTTCTAGCGGTGCTTTTGCTATTCTCGCGGCCTTTGGTTTCTCCTCATGATTTCCCCCTCAACATTCTCATTCACTGCTAGATCTACTGGTGGAGCTACTGGGTTAGGAGCTGTCATCATTACCTCAATGGAGACAAGTTGGTGAAGCTTCCCTATGACAGGAATCGCTGGCGGATCCGGCGCCAAGATGACGCGCTCCGGATATGCACGCTCCACGCGCACGGCGACATAGACCTGGTGCTCGCCGAACTTGATGAAGCGGCCGTCCCTAGGGAACGGCTTGGTCCCGAAGCACCACGCGTTGTTGCTGACGAAGTTGAGCGCTCCAAACCTCTGGATGAGGCCGGAGTAGACGCGCTCGCCGGTCTTGGCGATGAGGTTGCCCGTCCGGATGAAGACTCCATCAAGCACCTGCTTTTGCCCCCATGGTGGGCGCCAACTGTCGTGGTGGTGTCACGGCAGATGCCATGGGTAGGCTTAAGTTGGGGGGCAAATGGGTGCTTGTGGTCACCGGGGAGGGAGTGCACGGTCTTGCCATGCACGAAGAACAAGATGAACTCTCCACACTTAGGAATTTGATTGATACTTGAGATTTACAAGTGCTCCTTGAGATGTATGAACTGGTGTACTAGGCACTAGTTCACTACTTGGTCCAACCTCCTTCTACTAAGGCTATGCCCCTCCTTATATAGGCGGTGCTAGCTAGGTTACACCCCTTTGGGTTCTAGGGTTACTGTTTGGATCTTGGTCCCCACTATGCGGGTCGGGTCATGGGCTTGCCCTAAGCCCAATGGCCCAGTCCACAAAGCCAGATAGCTAACGGTCTTCTGGTACGTCTCCTCCTGTTCCTTTTGGCGTCACATAGTAGTTTTGTGCGTCAGCCTTGCTTTGGGAGTCACCCGGCTCCTTTCGTGTCACCCGGCATCGCCCTTCTCTTTTGACCACGCTTTACCATGGTCCCTCCTGAGCCTTACTCGGAAAGGTGCCACGCGTCCTATCTGACTCAGCCCATCCTCGGGAGACTCGGCTCACTGATTCCTGCAAGGTTAACATCTTTGTCTTATACGGGTCGGCATAGTTTCTATGTCGGTCGCATACGATTCTCTTACCCGACCGTACTTACTTGGCGTAAGACAAGATGGACTGTGTTTCACCCCTTGTGACCCTACTGGGGGTTATCCCCCGACAAAAGGAAACAATCATAATTTAATAGCATTTGGATCAACATCCTTAATACGCATCATTTCGCAAATTTTAGTAAATGTATTTAGGTGCAAACCTGAATTTTCAGAAGATGATCCTCCAAATTGGTTCTGCTAAACCAAACTCAAAAGGTTAGGCTTTATCTCATATGTTTCCGCATCAACAACAGGCTGAGTAATAGTTTCACGAATAAAATCATCAATGGGAGTAGCATACTCCCCAAGTTTCTTTTGAGCCATTGCTCTTTCCTTTTTGGTGTTATTAAAGTAAGGAAAAAAATAAACAATTAACTAATTTTTTGGGTTTTCAAATAGATAACAAAAAGTAAACTAATAACATGAAATAAACTATAAAAATTAAATCTAAAAACAAGGTCTCTATTGACCTCACCAGGATAGCGAATTGCTTCCCCCGCAACATCGCTAGAAAAAGGGTTGATACCTTCGATCTGGATTACGGATGCAGTATAGTAACTTTTTCTCTAGTAGAACTAGGTTTAATTGAACCTTGGGAAATAAGGTTAATAGGAATAAAAATAAGAACATGTCTACAAGACTTTGTTTTTTTGATTTTACCTTTTTTTACCGGACCAATCTAGTTTACTTTATATTATGGTTGAATCAATGGATGGAGATAGGCCTTGGTTGAAGATCCACCTGCAGCTGCACATCATATGGGATAAAAGATAATAATAAGCAGAATCATGTATAAGGTTCCAATGGAGATAATATTTTGTGGGAAACACATCCTAATATACTAGAGCCCCTGAGAGGCCACAGACATAGCAATAGTATTTTAATCTAACCGAGTGTACCGTAAAGCACCGGGTTACAAACGATTATTAAGAGTAAAACACAGATCAAACCATTAAGTGTTGTTGTGATCCCAAATGGGTCGCTAAGCGAAGACCGTACTACTACCCTTGCCGTCACTGGGGTTCCTATGAGATCGACGCTAGCCAAGCATCTCACCTCAAGCCTTGATCGATCTCGGGGATCTTGGGTACCTACAAGTCCAAAGATCAAGGCAAGAGACAAAGAAACAAATGATACAAATCCCTCTTACAAACTAATACAAAATTCTCCCATAGATTAGATGCACACAAATTCTACAAGGTTTCTCCCCAACCCGCAACCCGTGAGGACTACTCACTCATAACAATAAGATCATGGATAGATGCCATTGTGCAATACTTAGATTGAAATCAAATATTCTTACGATGGTCACTGAATCACAAGGAGATCTCAAGTACAAAGTAATGGCTATGGCTGATGGAGAGGATGGGAGATGGAAGGGATGAACTATGGTGTGGATATCCGTTGGTGGTGGTGTGATGCAATCTGAGAATGGGAGCCCTCTGCATGGCGGTTGGGACCTCAAAATATATAGGCGCCTTCACAAGAGTTGTAGGATTTGATGAGATGAAGCCTCTGCTTCCCCGTACAGTCGGGCGGTATTGGTGGGGCGTTCCCGTACCAGTGGTCGTTATGCTGGCTAGCGTCAGGTAATTTCTCCAGCAATACTTGATCGTCAATACTTTCTCAAAATCATCATTTATGACTCCAGATTTCGCAATAAAAGTGTGATTTTTTGCACAACATAAATCAAAGGAAGGATTTGCATATCTTTGCAATAATTAGTCATTAGTGACAAATCAAGAGATAATAATATCAATTTCTTGACGAAAAACAACTTATAAACGCAGAAAAAGATGGCGCCTTTTGGATCCATCAGTGGCATCACATGCCTCGTCTCCCGTCCAAATTTTCCCCGAGTACCACAACCTTTATGATATACCCGTCTAGCTTACTGAGTGCTTTCAACATAAGAGTCCGACTCAAACCCACCTAGTAGGAAAGAATTGATAGTACCTCAATTTTATGAGCCCACTACCAAAAATGTCTGACTTGTGATGGTGCAACACTGGCTGGAAATCTGACCAGACCTTTTCTTTGAGGGATTAAATTCTACCGACTATCTAATAGAGGTAAATTAGAGACTAAAAATAACACAAAACAAAGCAATTATAATGTGAAATGGTATGACTCTATTCATGACGATCTCCATCTCCATAAAGCTTGTAAGTTGACTCATGTGAACTCTTATCACATGCCATCTTACTCCATGTCGCGGACTTGTACATCGACTTGCATGCCATCCGGGTTCTCCAAATAGCTACACTAACTAGTAAAGTAAATTACATCAAGAATCTGACACGCAAGTCGCAGCAGCTAGGCTCCAGCCGGCTGACAGAACCGTAATTCACAGATCAGGTATAGATTACACACATCACGTGCACATAAGCCATACCATTCACAACTTTCGGCAAAAACAAGTTATGCATAGATACGATATCTACTGGCATTGTGAAACTCGCAACGATATCTAAGACACTACGACAGGGCAAAGCCGGTGGTCCCACTTTTAGTTGTGCATACAGGGACATTACAATATTACATAATCAACAAAATCAAAAGATATAAAAAACCAAACCATGTCTCATGGATGGTTAATTTCCATTTTTCTTGGCCAACGTAACAAAGAGGCTCCCATCTCGTGCAGTGTCCTTCCGAAGGAAGCCAATCTTGTCCTTGGTGAGGTTGTACATGATGTCTGTTGGGTTTGCAGCATAGAAAACAAAAACTTTCCTACGATAGGAACAACTAAGCACCAAGATCTATCTATCTAGATACAATCAAAGGGTGGATATACATCCATAGAGAACATACCCTTGAAGAGCGACAAAGTGTTATGAGGTTGGACTCGTGGATGATATAGTCGTTCGCTTGCTGATCTCAAGATCATGTAGAAGTCCAGCATGCACCGCAAAGCAGTGGTGCATCCGTAATCGCACACACGTCCGGTACCCCGACAACCTCCGATTCCTCGTGTAACACCCCAGTTTTTAGTTATTACTAATTAGGGTTCTTGATTGTGCATAGCATGAGCATCATCATTTAAATTGTGCATTGGAGAAAATAATCAAACCCTAAAACCCTAGATCTTCCCTCTCTTTCTATTTGCAAATCAATTCAAATAGGTTTTGAATTTTGAAAAGTATCAAAGTGTATGGGTCCCAAATTGTCTAAAGGGGTTCCTACAATATCTTACATATTTTGAAAACCTTCTGGTACTTTTGATATAATTCAAAACAGATTCAAAATAGAAATACAAAAACAAAAGTGAAATCAGAAAATGGAAAAATGTTTAGAAAGAAAAACTGGAGCCAGCCAACCTATCTGGGCCGGCCCACTTCTCTCTTCCCTTCCTCATCACACCAGCAGCCACCCAGGACCAGCAAAAGGCCAGCCAGAGAGTACCCCCCTCCTTCCTCTTTTCTTCTTTCTTCTTCCTCCCACGGGCAAGCTGCTGCGTGTCCGACGAGCCGCCGTCGATCTCCTATGCGCCACGATGCATGCCGCCGACCGCCGAGCCGACGATAAGAACGGCCATCTCCTTAGCTCTCTCCCCATACCAGTCTTATTTCCTCTCGCTCTCTCTCGCGGATTTCCCTCTCTCGGCCGAAACCCTAGCCACCAGAGACGACGAATTGCCGTCGTTCCGAGCCCCGCCGAGTACTGCCGATGACGATACGAGCTCCGCCCCGTTGCTCTTTATCTTCTTGCTATTTGAATCGAGCCGAGGTGCCCCGAGCCGAGGGGCCCCGAGCCGAGCCCCAGGACCCCGTCTTCTCTGGTTCTTCTCGAGCACCACCGTCGTCATTGACGATGCGACTGACCTCACCAGCCCTCCTCGACCTCTCCAACAGCACCAGGGTAAGCATGCGGTGCTCCAGCGCCATCTCGCGTCTCCCCTCTCTCTCTAGGTTGCTCTGTCACCGAGCGCCGCCATCAGCCACCGTAGTTTCCCGTCGGGGAGGATGCTCCGGCAACCAATTCTAGGCGGCTCCACCGTATCTAGGTTCCTTGCATCGTTCCGCTTCGAGCCGTAACCACCGCACAGCCCCCCATCGCCTCCTCCGCCGTGGCCGTGGTCGTCTGAGCGCTGCTGCTGTTGTGCCTCCGTGGCGTCTGCGTGGCGTGACGACTTGGCACCGGCCCCACCCGTCAGTTGCCGTGGGTAGCCCCTGCCTTGGTGAGAAACACACCAACTGCCCCCCCCTGTCCCACTTTGCCTGCGTGGAGGCTGAGGTGGCTAGAGGCCCACCTTTCTGTGTCTGAGGCTAGCCCAACCCTCTGTGTAAAAAGTAATTCTAGATTTATTTAAATTAAGAAAACTTTAATAATTTCAGAAATTGTTTGAATATTGTAAATTCAATAACTTTAAATCTGTAATTCAGAAAAATACAAATAATATATCAAAATGTTCAGAAAAATGAGAACTATCTAATAGAGCTATAACCATGCATTGTTCAACAACTTAAATGGTAAGTTTAATGAGATAACTAATCAACCCCTCCCATATACTCCGGGGTTTCTCCGAGTTAGGGTTTGCGCCCCTCGGAACCCTAGTTAATTTGTCGAGCATGCTTTAGGGTTACATTTCAATGCAAATTAACTTGTCATATCATCATACTTGCTTGAGCATTGCATCGATGCCATGTGTTGATTGTTTCCCCTCTTATTTCTGGTGTTTGGTTCTCCCCGGTAGAATACGATATCGAGATCGAGATCGAAGCCCGAGATCAACACCGTCGAAGATCAAAGATCGAAGAACTCTACTTTACCAACTATAACCAAGTCAAGCACAAGGATTCGGAAGATCTGCTTATCGGTTATCAACTGGCAAAGCCAAGCAATGCCCCACCATGATATAATCCTATGATTTCGAAAGTATTTAGAAAGCAATGCATACGATTCTACTATGGTCTTTTACCGATAGATAGAGTATCCTATATATTGCATACTCCCTTTGAGATTATATTACCTGATCCACTACTCCTAGCATAACTAGGTTTGGCTTGTGTGCACTGCTAGAGCTTATATCTATGCCCTGCTTAGCCATGCATAGCTGTTGAGTCTAGTTCATCCAGATGATGTATCATATGCAGATAATATAGTATGACAGGAAAACATGATAAGATGAGATCAGTGTTATAAGTTAAACATGCTAAGTCTTGTATGGGACGCCATGGTGGGATGTGGTTTTTCTAGTCCCGATGTTCTTGCCTCTTGAACCAAGATGAGCGTACAACCACACGGGGCCTGGAAAACCACATGCGTGACTAACTTGCCTAGTAGATTCCATGAGTCACATAGTTCTCGGGCGTTCCATTCGATATATGTATAGAAAACCGTTTGAAAGATTTGCCGGGTGCAGGTGCATTCATAACATGTAGGTAAGCGTGGACCGGGTTGCTTGGGGTCGATGGAGCCCCTGTAAACCAACCTCGCCTCACATCTTTAAGTACCAGCTTCGGGATTTGACCCGTTACAGCGTAACCATACTTATTGTGTGACTCATGGTCTCCGCGAAAGCAAGGTAAAGGTCGTGTCTAACCACCCTCTGTCGGCCTTCCAAGGAAGAGGGCTAATCTTAAGTGGCATTACGATAAGGTTAGTACGTGTGGGTAAAGTTGTACACCCCTGCAGGGTAATAATCTTTCGGAAAGCCGTGTCCACGGTTATGGATGACTTGGGAACGGACGTGATGATCATAGAGAACTTGAACCTAATCGTAAAACTTGGCCGATCAACGTGTGCTTAAGGATGCTTCCTCATGGGTACAAGGGGGTTATCCTAGTTCAGGTGATGATGATGATTTGGTGGATATCAAAAGATGATGATCAATATTTCAGAGATGTTGCTCTCTTATCCCCTTTTAAAATACTCTGACTAGATGATATTCTTCTCTCTCTTGTTTTATAAAAAAAAGTGGCTTTATGCAACACAACTCCACCAGCCATAAGTCTTGCGGAGTACACCCTGTACTCACCCTTGGTTTGTTGATGCTTTTGGCAGAGTAAGTGTTCAACTGAAGACGAGTTCCGTACTACATCGACATTGACGAGTAGCTTGGGGTTTCCGGCCGGCAGCCTGGAATCTATGGGCTAGGACGTCATCGTTATGCTTCAGGCCTCTTAGGCCATTTGTTAAGTTTGCTATACTTAATAGCATAATTTTCCTTCCGTTGTTGATTTTTGTGTTCAGTGAACTCTGCTTGTAATAATTTGGTTCTTTGCTCAGTTATGAGCTTGCTGCAATAAATTTTGTGTCGTAGGGTCACTGTTGTGTTACTGATTCTTCACTGGATATTATCGAGCTCAAGGTTAAGCTTATGTCAGACGGAGGTCTGGGATTTGTTTAGCCCCGATCCCGGGGGTGTCACAGTTTTTGGTATCAGAGCCATACCGAGCGTAGGAAAACCTTGCTATTGGTCGATGTTGAGTCTAGTGCTTGTGAAAACTATTTTCCAAGATGAAAAGTATTTGCGAAAACTCTAGTATGCTTATTTTCTCCTTATCCAGTTTCGCTCTAACTCTGGGTTATCTTATCTGGTGTTGATTTTGGAAAAGTTTTGATATCTCTTCTAGTCTTTCAAAACTTAGGTGCCTTCTTGGCATGACGTTCTAAGCCAGTTGACCTAGTGTTGAATTCTTTAGAGTTGTGTGTGTTGTGAATTCCTTGTTCCCCTTTACTCTTGTTCATGTGAGAGATTTCTTTTCATCATGATCTCTCTATCTTTTGTTGTTGGATCTGCAGTGTTCTGTTCTAGGCTTCGAGGTTCCCTTTCGCCTCGTGTGCCTCCTTTTCCTTTGTTGGGTACTTCAGAAGTCGTTTCTTCTCTTGGAAGCTACCTCGTGAATACTATCTTGTAGTGTACACTATGTCACTCAAGTAGTAGTTACTCCTTTCTTTGGGTTTTAACCCTTGGATTTGAACCTAAGATCCCTGATTATGCTGGATTCTGGTGTTGTGAATCTTGTACATGAAGATGACCTTTAACCCAAGATCCATCCTTTTGACCCCTGTCGCTAATGTTCCCACATTACTCAGGATGGCTGGTATTACAATTCTAGCCTTCAAGATTGTCTTTTTTTTCACGATTGAATTGTGACAATTATGGACTTCCCCTACCACATGCTATGGCAGATGTTCTTTAATGTAACCAAATAGATCACGACAAGAGTACTCCTCGTGAGTCTCGCATCTATACTCGTGACTCTGCCACACCTTTTTCCTTCCTTGCATTGGTTTTCGGAAGATTGTTGACTTATGCATCCACATCTTGGGATTCCATCCTGAGCCTGTTATTTTTCCCTTGTTGTTTTCTGACCTTTGTCTACCAGTTGGTAGCCAAGTAGTAACGTGCATCGGTGTTTTCCGATGTAAGATACTCTTGTGGTCCGTCAAGACAAACCATTCCGGGATGTCTAGGAGAAACAAACTCCAGTACCTCGTCATATCTAGGACCAGGTCAAAGTGTTGTAATCCGAAGATTAAGAGGCATTGATTGTCTTCCATCTGTTCTACCTTAAAGTATCACACCCCTTTATACTAAGAGGTTGTGCTGATTTTCATCACCCCTTAATGAAGTGATGCTCTTACACATTTTTACCCACCCTTCCTCAAGCTTTCGCGCTCGTGAATGATGCGCATGTGTAATAATGTGGCTATCTGAGATTCTTAGCAATTATTATTGTTTTGAACTCCAAGGACATTTATGTCATTCTTAGCATGATCGGTTAATCCTATCACTAAGCGAAGTTTGATTGTGCCACCAAGTCCGCTACTCTGGTACACTCATTTTGGTCAAAGAGTTAGGGTTGTACCGAAGCTCTAAGACTACGTCTCCTTGCCTTACAAAGAAAGTTTCCTCTCGAACTAAGTGACATATCGGTGGTTCCTGATATTCTAGTTGTCTACTAGAAGTATCACCATGTTGTCACATGACCGTGTTGTCAAAGTTCTTGAGCAAGCAAGTTCCCTGAACTACTATTTTCTCCAAGGATCTGTACTGGATACCCCTGAACTAGTTGGTTGAGCTTAAAAAACAACTTGGAGAGTTGTAAGACAAAAGTTCTATCCAACCTTGTTCCTTCATAAAGGGATGTCTAGTTTTGTTCGTGTTGAAGATAGATAGTATTTCCTATGTGGATATACTATTTTCCCCAACCTTTGATTTGATTTGGGTTATCGTCAAATCAAACTCAGTTCCAAGGATTATCTTGATGGTGTTTCTACTTGTGATGCATCACCTGAGTACATCTTCATGTCCTTTGGTCTTACCAATACTACTGTCTTGTTCAAGCAACATATGAGTCCATCCTAATGGATTGTCTTGGTAAGTTTGTTGTTGAGCCCATCAATGACATCCTTATCTCATCCATGCTAGATTAGAGTCATATGGAACATTTGGCATTAATGTTGGAAAAATTTGAGAACTGTCTTTGAGTCATCTCAAAGTATGTTTTCTGGATGTTAGAAGTAACCTTCTCTCGTTCACGTGAAACTAATGAAAGATGTCGCTGTGGATTCGAGTAGAGTTAACTATGTTCCTTAAGGACACATGTGTGTTTGATTGTCAGTACTTTATGTATGCAGTTGTATTTCAACAAGTTGCTAAATACATGGGTCTAGCAATCTAGCTCAGTCTTTCGGAGCTTTACACTGTAGTCCATATCTTGAGAATCTAGTAACTTTACCTTTGCGGTGAATGTTGCAAACCTTCTATTCGGACATGCTAAGTCTAAAATATCATTTCGCCTAACCAAATCTGAATCTTAAGCAGATATGATGGTTGGTGTTCCTCAAGGTTTTGACATAGGTCTCTTGGTAAATTTGGCAAGATTGATGTAATGGTTGCAACAAACTTAGCCAGAAAGACCTCTTGTCATATTCTCCTGAATCGGCAAAAACAACCACTCTTCGTGAGGCTTCTTCTATGATTTATTATAGGAGTTGTGCTGATGGTTTCCTTTGTATCCGAAGTCCGACCTTTTACTTGATGTTTGATTTATCGAACATCAAGGAGAACATTTAAAGTAGTGTTGCTAAATGTCTCTCGGTCGATCCTCCAGACCCTTTTATGATGGAAAGTGTCTTGTTATGCCAAGTACTTGGAGTCTGAGAATGAAGTTTCTTTCTTCTCGTGTCATCAGGAATCTCCTTAACTATTCATCTTGGTGGTGTAAAGTGATATCATGATCTTTGGCAAGGATTTTGATAGCCCCGGATGAATAAAGAGTTTCCTTTCATCTTTCTTAAACATGTTCGAAGAGAGGCCATGATTTTGGTAATCAATAGTTTCTCTTGTTACATGTTCCTTGTGGCTCTTACGAGTCCTCTCCATCAAAACACCTTTCTGTCTTGGCCTTTTGTTGAACGAAAGAGTGACTCTTCTATTTCAAAAGTAGTTCAACCGCTTGGTTTTGTTGATCCGTATCTCTGCAACCTGAAATCTCTACTCAAGACATTTAGTAGAGGTTCATTTCTCAAAGTCTGTGTTATGTTCTTTCTGTTGGAAGCTTTCTTCTTCCGAAGCTTCAAAACCTCCTGTAAGTTCCATGGTCTCAATCCTTATGAAGACCATCATCGAACAACTTGAAACCTTCTCCTCTTGTTTCCTCCTTTACCTTGGTGTGTTTCATGTTTGCATCTCAGAGTTGTTTCTAAACACTCCATCCATGATTTGACCATGAGATAATCCGTGTGTTGTTCAGTGTGTTTCCCTCTTATCCTTAGAGTGACCCTGTTTCTTTCTCTCTCTATCTCTTTTCCTACCTTTGGAATCTCGGGTCAAGATTCTCGTAAGGGGGATAAAGTTGTAACACCCTAGTTTTTAGTTGTTACTAATTAGGGTTTTTGATTGTGCATAGCATGAGCATCATCATTTAAATTGTGCATTGGAGAAAATAATCAAACCCTAAAACCCTAGCTCTTCCCTCTCTTTCTATTTGCAAATCAATTCAAATAGGTTTTGAATTTTGAAAAGTATCAAAGTGTATGGGTCCCAAATTGTCTAAAGGGGTTCCTACAATATCTTACATATTTTGAAAACCTTCTGGTACTTTTGATATAATTCAAAATAGATTCAAAATAGAAATACAAAAACAAAAGTGAAATCAGAAAATGGAAAAATGTTTAGAAAGAAAAACTAGAGCCCGCCAACCTATCTGGGCCGGCCCACTTCTCTCTTCCCTTTCCTCATCGCTAGCTGTGACCACCCACTTAACCCAGCCAGCCTGCAGCCTTCACGTCTTTTCTTCTTTGTTCTTCCTCCCGCCGGCAAGCTGCTGCGTGTCCGACGCGCCGCCGTCAATCTCTTCTGCGCCACGATGCACGCCACTGACCGCCGAGCCGAGGATAAGAATGGCCATCTCCTTAGCTCTCTCCCCATACCAGTCTTGTTTCCTCTCGCTCTCTCTCGCAGATTTCCCTCTCTCGTCGAAACCCTAGCCACCAGAGACAACGAATCGCCGTCGTTCCGAGCCCCGCCGAGTACTGCCAATGACGCCACGAGCTCCGCCCCGTTGCTCTTTATCTGCTTGCTATTTGAATCGAGCCGAGGTGCCCCGAGCCGAGCCCCAGGACCCTGTCTTCTCCGGTTCTTCCCGAGCACCACCGTCGCCATTGACGATGCGACTGACCTCACCAGCCCTCCTCGACCTCTCCAACAGCATCAGGGTAAGCATGCGGTGCTCCAGCGCCATCTCGCGTCTCCCCTCTTTCTCTAGGTTGCTCTGTCACCGAGCGCCGCCATCAGCCACCGTAGTTTCTCGTCGGGGAGGATGCTCCGGCAACCAATTCTAGGCGGCTCCACCGTATCTAGGTTCCTTGCATCGTTCCGCTTCGAGCCGTAACCACCGCATCGCCTCCTCCACCGTGGCCGTGGTCGTCTGAAAGTAAGCCACGCTAAGCAGCGTCTGCGTGGCGTGATGACTTGGCACCGGCCCCACCCGTCAGTTGCAGTGGGTAGCCCCTTCCTTGGTGAGAAACACACCAACTACCCCCTGTCCCACTTTGCCTGCATGGAGGCTGAGGTGGCCAGAGGCCCACCTTTCTGTGTCTGGGGCTAGCCCAGCCCTTTGTGTAAAAAGTAATTCCAGATTTATTTAAATTAAGAAAAAGTTTAATAATTTCAGAAATTGTTTGAATATTGTAAATTCAATAACTTTAAATCTTTAATTCAGAAAAATACAAATAATATATCAAAATGTTCAGAAAAATGAGAACTATCTAATAGAGCTATAATAATGCATTGTTCAACAACTTAAATGGCAAGTTTAATGAGAGAACTAATCAACCCCTCCCATATACTCCGGAGTTTCTCCGAGTTAGGTTTTGCGCCCCTCGGAACCCCGATTAATTTGATGAGCATGCTTTAGGGTTACATTTCAATGCAAATTAACTTGTCATATCATCATACTTGCTTGAGCATTGCATCGATGCCATGTGTTGATTGTTTCCCCTCTTATTTCCGGTGTTTGGTTCTCCCTGGTAGAATACAATATCGAGATCGAGATCGAAGCCCGAGGTCAACACCGTTGAAGATCAAAGATCGACGAACAATACTTGACCAACTATAACCAAGTCAAGTACAAGGATTCCGAAGATCTGCTTATCGGTTATCAACTGGCAAAGGCAAGCAATGCCCCACCATGATATAATCCTATGATTTTGAAAGTATTTCAATTCTTGCCATGATGCATATGATTCTACTATGGTATTTTACCGATAGATAGAGTATCCTATCTATTGCATACTCCCTTTGAGATTATATTACCTGATCCACTGCTCCTAGCATATCTAGGTTTGGCTTGTGTGCACTGCTAGAGCTTATATCTATGTCCTGCTTAGCCATGCATAGCTGTTGAGTCTAGTTCATCCAGATGATGTATCAGATGCAGATAATCTAGTATGACAGGAGAACATGATGAGATGAGATCAGTGTTATAAGTTAAACATGCTAAGGCTTGTATCGGAGGCCACGGTGGGATGTGGTTTTTCTAGTCCCATGCTCGCCACCACTAGGACCCGATGTTCTTGCCTCTTGAACCAAGATGAGCGTACAACCACACGGGGCCTGGAAAACCACATGAATGACTAACTTGCCTAGTAGATTCCATGAGTCACATAGTTCGGGCGTTCCATTCGACATATGCATAGAAAACCGTTTGAAAGATTTGCCGGGTGCAGGTGCATTCATAACAGGTAGGTAAGCGTGGACCGGGTTGCTTGGGGTCGATGGAGCCCCTGTTAACCAACCTCGCCTCACATCTTTAAGTACCGGCTTCGGGATTTGACCCGTTACGGCGGAACCATACTGATTGTGTGACTCATGGTCTTGGCGAAAGCAAGGTAAAGGTCGTGTCTAACCACCCTCTGCCACCCTTACAAGGAAGAGGGCTAATCTTAAGTGGCATTACGATAAGGTTAGTACGTATGGGTAAAGTTGTACACCCCTGCAGGGTAATAATATTTCGGAAAGCCGTATCCACGGTTATGGACGACTTGGGAACAGACGTGATGATCATAGAGAACTTGAACCTAATCGTAAAACTTGGCCGATCAACGTGTGCTTAAGGATGCTTCCTCATGGGTACGAGGGGGTGATCCTAATTCAGGTGATGATGATGATTTGGTAGATATCAAAAGATGATGATTAATATTTCAGAGATGTTGCTCTCTTATCCCCTTCTAAAATACTTTGACTAGACGAGCTTCTTCTCTCTCTATGCAAAACAACTCCACCAGCCATAATTCTTGCGGAGTACACCCTGTACTCACCCTTGCTTTGTTGATACTTTTGGCAGAGTAAGTGTTCACCTGAAGACGAGTTCCGTACTACATCGACATCGATGAGTAGCTTGGGGTTCCCGGCCGGCAGCCTGGAATCTATGGGTTGGGACGTCATCGTTATGCTTTAGGCCTCTTAGGCCATTTGTTAAGTTTGCTATACTTAATAGCATAATTTGCCTTCCATTGTTTGATGTTTGTGGTCAGTGACCTCTACTTGTAATAATTTGGTTCTTTGCTCAGTTATGATCTTGCTGTAATAAATTTTGTGTCGTAGGGTCACTGTTGTGTTACCGATTCTTCACTGGATATTCTCGAGCTCAATGTTAAGCTTATGTCAGACGGAGGTCTGGGATTTGTTTAGCCCCGATCCCGGGGGTGTCACACCTTGCTCCAGCGAAGCAGTGGAAGAAGCAAATACTTTCTCTAGAAAAAGCCATCAGGAACATGTATCTCGCTAATCCGAGACCATGGGGAATATTTTAGAGGGGGAAAGAGATCATGTGAGTGAGAAGTGAGGGGAGGGAGGCCTTTTATAGGGAGAGGGGGGCAGCCCTTGGAGGTTCCCTCACCTCTTCCATCATTCATGTGGGTGGAGCTCCCACTCACATAAACATGCCTCCACTCACACAAAAACTCCACTCAAGTTCCCACTCAAATCCATTAAATTTCCACCAAATTTAATGCAATCTCTTATTTAATAAAAATCTTTTATTTATTTTATTCAGAGTTTTTAAATTACATTAATTAACAAACATTCACATAAAACCCTTACTACATTTCAATTTCACATGTAGAACCAATTTCAGCAATTTCACCTGAAACAATTCCGATGTCCATTGAAATAATTCCAGCGCTTTCATATTCTTTCTCTGGCATCTTATTTGCTCCAAATGGTGTCAGTATCCCTTAAGTGTGTCACCCTACGGTTCGCGAATAATGCAGACATGATCGAGACCCCTCTCCGATCAATAATCATTAGTGGAACCTGAAGATCCGTACTGACTCCCACACCATTCTACGATGACTTCTTGTGATCATGTGAACCTTTAAAATTGTAACTAAATCCCTTTGTCTCATAATATATTACATGTCCGAGATTCAATCATCGGTATCCCCATACCTAGTTTAATCTCGTTACCGACAAATACTCTTTTCACGTTCCCGTGATATAACATTCTAGTGATCCCCATCACTTGCGTGCAAGCTATATCAATGTGATATCACTTAGAAGGCCCATAGTATATCTCTCCATCATCGAGCTGGAAAAATACCACTCTTGATCCATGAGCCTGTACATAACACTTTCGGAGTATCTGAAGCCACCTTTATTGTCACCCTGTTACGGTGTGACGTTTGATGTTATCAAGTTACTCTTCCACTGTTAGTGATTGACATGATCTTATGTTCTAAGGATTAGGGTTACTTCGTAGAACTTACTATAGCAATGTAAACATAATGAATTTGATCGTATTACTATACTTCGGGTGAGTGTTCATCACATCATTCCACCAATGTTGTGACCCCGTTATTAACAATATCCAATGTCCATGATCAGGAAACCTTTGATCATCTTGTTAATCATCGAGCTAGTTTAACTGAGAGGCATAACTAGGAACTCTTATTTGTTTATTAATCATACATTTATTAACATTTATTAACGTTTCCAATTAACATAGTTATAGCATGAGAAATAAACATTTATCATAAACACTGAATAATATAATAACCACTTTATTATAAGGATGGCAATTTTATCCATGGATCCGGGTATCCACGGATATCCGACCCGGTGGGCAAGGGTATGGAGGCCTAATTACATCCACGGATTTCATGGGGTGGATATCCGCTAATTCATGGGGCGGGCATGGGTAGTAGTTTCGCTCCACGGATATCCAACGGATACCCGGCTGACACGTGGGACCCACATGTCAGTGAGATTATTTTTTTATGTATACAATATTTACTCAATAAATGGCCCCAAATTTCAAGCCACAGGCCCAAAATCCCACCTAAGCAGTAATCCTAATTAATCCCAATTCCCCCCAATTACTGTATGGTGTAACCCCTATTCCAGGTCGCATTTGTGTCGCCGCCCCATCCCCAGGTCTTACTCGAGTCAGACGCCAGGAGGCAGGCGACCACTCAACATTTCTACTATACATTGCTATATCTATTGAATGTATGAAATGTTGTATTGGAAACTTGTAATAAAAAGCATTCTCTAAGACTGATATGAGACATCTATGTACTTTGTGATGTTAACGTGTGATATTTTAAGTACTATGTGGTTAAAATATTATTGCTTTGATATTTCTATGTATTATCCATATAATATTTGCTAAAATACTATCGAAAATTGCTATTATATCATAGTTATGCAGAATATTATTATGATTATTGTATACAGTGTGTAAACCAATGGGTATCCGGCGGGTTTGGATCTGGAGCGACATCCATGCCCATGTATATCTTCGTGGGCGGGCTAGAGTGAGTTTCATGGATTTGGTTTTGCTATATCCATCCAAACCCGCTCCAATGCCATCCCTACTTTATTATTGTCTCTTGGGCATATTCCCTTCAATGTCCCACTCCTCCTTTGATGCTGCCCTGCATTTTTATGCAACAACCGGCCGGCCGAGTTAGCATGGCGGCAAGACTTGATTCGACCTGAATGATATGATACATTGTCTGTTTCTAGTTTCTACTGAAGATTTACGCAAGAGATAGTTTGAGTACCATCCGGAGTAATCATTGCTCCCCCTGTTTGCATGACACATCTCCTCCAGCTTCGCCTGGTTCAGAGCGTTTGGTTCGACCTTGGCGTACTTGATGAAAATCTCATCAAACTTTGCCTGGATGAACCCGCCAAGCCATATACATTAGAGATTCATGATGGCACGATGGTCAATTTTACATTTGGACAAATGTACAGAATGATCATGACCAGACATCTGTATTGCATACCTGCCAGTTGTGGCACTTGGTCGTCGTACAAGGATCAACGCGATCTTGAGGTCAGCTACGTCATTCGACTACATCATCCACGTTCATCATGAACATTAACGCTTTCGGTCTACAAGAGTATGTCATCAAAACCTTTCCTTACAATATTAAATCATAGATAGATCTTTGGTAGTTTTACACTAGCTAGAAAATTATTGTTTTTTGCTATGAACCCTTTCAAGACGAGACAGGTGGATTCAATATCGTGGAGCCGCATGCTGGTAGGGGATATGCATTATGGTAGTGAGTCGAAGACAACAACAGGAGACCAACACTGGTTGCAGGCTGGATCTAGGCAAGGCGGGGTAGTTGGGTGACTATAAGACAGATGTGACGGCCACCACGAACTTGCAGGCTGGATCTAGGCAAGGAGGGTTGTGGAAAATATTATGTGGAAACTATTAGATCCCTAGAATATTGTTTTGTATTGATCTAACCCTTTGGGGGATTAATATAGAGTTACACAGGGGTAGGAGGAGACTTGGAGAAGTTGTAGAGTCTTAGTCTATCTCTAGCCTATACATATATGTACTCTAACATCCCACCTCAGTCGGAGCGGGAGTGAAGCGGACGGTTACGACTGGATTTGAAGTCTTGTGCTTCCGTCATCTTCACCTTCTTGTCATCATCACCTGCGTGAACATGATCATGGATGGCACCTATGGACGGTGACTGCGTCCCCTTCTAGTGCCTCTCTTCCCTCCCGCAGTCACAGCGGGAGTGGCGTGGACGCAAGTGACTACGCGAACGCTGTTGACTGAAGTTCTTGAGTTGCTGTAGACGTTGTTCTTGATGTCGATGTCGAGGTAGAAAATCGTGATGTAGCCGTGGTCGAGGTAGGTATGGTCGGTGTCGTATCGTCGTAGTGGTGTGGCCGCTAGTGCCGGAGGCGCAAAAAAAAATTGCGCGTTTTGTTGTTGTTGTTGACGAAACTACAGTTGTGGACGTTTTGCACCTTGTAAAGGTACCGTCGGGGCGTCTCTTGGACGCGGTTATAAGTGAGACCACCGGTTTTGCCAGGACCGGAGGAACCCACCAAGCACACACGGTTTTGCCAGAACCATATGCGTGGTCGTAGGGGCATCACAATTATGATGCCGATTTGTTGTTACAGTCGTCGGGGTCGTGGACGCAGCGATGCCATCGTCATGTCTTGCAGTTGTACTGTCAAGCGGGCGTCGTAGTTGTATGTCCATCGTGTGGACGGGTATAGCGGCGGCGGCGGTGTGTCGAAGAAGATGTTGAAGAAGACCATGTTGATATAGACCTTGGCGATGATGTGTTGGCGATGAAGCAATAGGCATGTCGGCGATGATCGTCGCTCGAAGACGTTCCTTGTGGCGGCGATGGTGTCGAAGCCTTGCTGGTAGTTTTATGATGTCGTACAACTTGATGTTGATGTAGTTATTCGGGTCATTGTAGTCCGGCGGTGCAGTGCAGATTGGTAAGGTTGATACAGTTCGATGTAGACGACGTCTTAGCGCGTGGGAGGTCTATGAAGATCTTGGCCAGCCAAGAGGCATATGATGTAGTAGATCGGCATGTGAACACGACGAGCGGCGCTTGGTTCAGTCACCAAAGGCTTCTTCTGTTGCAGGTGAGGAAGTGCAGGAAGTGCACGACTACTAAACCTGAATACAAAAATTAATTTTGCAAACCGGTTTGTCTCTAGTGCATGGCGTTGGTGCTATCTCCAGCTGATCCTCTCGCCGGAAACAACCACCGATCGCGCACTGGTTTTCACCGGATAATTGGGTGGGGAGATCTAGGAATTTATTTGGCTAATTGATCTAATCTAGAGAATTGGAAATTTAAAAAATTGGATCTAATCTAAGAACTTGAATTGATCTAAAGAACCGATCTGATTTTTGATCGAAACCGGGTGCCACGCCCCGAGGAGTAATCTTCCCGGGGGCGGCGCGTTGCGAAAGTGGTAGAAAAACCTAGGATCGGCGTCCTGAGGCTAACCGCTCTGATACCATGTGGAAAATATTATGTGGAAAGTATTGGATCCCTAGAATATTGTGTTGTATTGATCTAACCCTTTGGGGGATTTATATAGAGTTACACGGGGATAGGAGGAGACTTGGAGAAATTGTAGAGTCTTAGTCTATCTCTACTCTAACACGGGCTAGATCTAGGCTAGGTGGGCATAAATCTGGCGGTTGCTTTATAGGCCCAAAACTTCTAGGCTGCATTGTGTTCGTCTTTCTTGTCGATCCGCTGATAATGTTCTCTACCACCTCGGTTCATGAGTGACCTCATGGGGCTTCTAGGCCACGCGTCATCAGGGTTGTGGTTGGGGGTTCTTTAGAAATCCGCGTCGAGTCATTTGGCACCGATGTGGCGGCACATGCAGGTGTCGCTATTCCTTCTTGTAGATCATCGAGGATACCCCCGAATATCTCATCTTCACTCCCCGCCGAGTACCAGGGGAAACCCTAGGACCAACTCCTTGGTCTGAGCAGCCACGCTGTGTCAATGTCGCATCCCTTTTTGAAGGTGCTTCCTTGGTACCTAGGGTAGCATGGTGGAGCAACTTCGGCGGGCATATTGGTAGCGAGTTGCCATCCATTTTCATAGATCTATTGTTGTCTTCCTTTGCAGTATCATTTTTTCTTTTTGGTTGGACATGTTTGTGTTGTTATCCCCAACATTTTGTTTGCTTAAATTTTTGTATAGTGTAGTTGTTTTATTTATAAAATGGGGCGAAAGACTATGTTAAAAAGTTTTTTTCTTGCGCTAACAGATTCTCTTTTAATTATGCACACAAAGATATTATAATATTACATAATCAATGAAATGAGGCAAACCAAACCATGGATAATGGCTGGTTAATTCCCATTTTGCTTGGCCAGTGTAACGAAGAGGCTCCTGTTGTAGACGGCTCGCGCGGTGTCCTTCTGAAGGAAGCCGTCATTATCCTTGGCGAGGCTGTACAGCATGTCCCACTCCGCTTTTGACGCCGCCCTGCATTTTTATGCAACGGTTAGCACGGCAAGACCTTTTTCAACCTGAATGGTACGATACCCGTTTGCTTCTGCTGAAGATTTACGCCAAAGATATTTGCTTAATTACCATCCGGAGTAGTCATTGCTTCCCCTGTGTGCATGACGCATCTCCTCCAGCTCCGTCTGGTTCAGAGCGTTCGGTTTGGCCTTGGCGTACTTGACGAATATCTCGTCAAACTTGGCCTGGACGAACCTGCCAAGTCATGTATATAGCACGCGTTACATTTGGACAAATGCGCAAAATGATCATGATCGGACGTCTGTATTGCATACCTTCCTTGAGCATCGTAGGAGCCCGTGTCACTTCCGTGCATCCCTTTGTGGATGTTCTCTACGTAGATATCCATGCGAGATGTCGTAGCATTATCCTGCTCGCGTTGGAGACACATCAGAATATCAACCAAATAGACTGAATGTGAGCAGCATACGCGAGCTACGATAAGATGATGACTTCCTAACTCCGATGAATCCTTTGCGCCGGCAGGAGAAAGTGATGACGCGACTTGCTCTAGCTTCAAGCGTGAATGGCCATCTAACCTCAACCTTGTCTGAATTCTAGATTCAGTCGGAGTGATACACACGAAGTACAGTATCAGAAACTGCATCGCGACATGCTAACTTGACAAGTAACAACCCTGATAGGACATGGATTAAGCGCTGATGGGAACACAGAAACGGCGTGTTGTGTTTGCTGTCTACCGACGAGGTTTCCCTGCAAGCCACCTTAAACACCGCAATAAGACGGCCCGACAGAGACGTCTGTTTCAATTTCCTACTACGTAGTATAGTCAGCAAGCGCACGAAACAGGGACGGGAAGAGTGAGAGAGCGAGCACAAGAAACAGAGACGGGAAGAGTGAGCGAGAGAGCGTGATCGTACAGGTCTGGTCTTGGGTCCAATGACGCCGTTGATCAACGCAGCGGCTGCCGTGGCCGTGGCAACTCCAAGGCCGATCCTACGAAGCCCTGCGACCGTCCATCACAGAGGCCAAAATTAGAAGTCATTAATGACCGATTTATATAGATCTAAAAATAGTAGCGAAACTTTCTCCGTTTGGTGAGCGAAGAAACGAGGGTAGCGGAGAAGATTGGGTAATTGATGGTCATCTGGTCAACCTTCTTCTGTCTCGGAGTAGGTGACGATGCCGTCATTGTCGCTGTCGAAGTACGCCACGTGCTGCTGCAGCGCCGTCGTCCAGACCGGAGCGCCGCCGGCGGCCGCCGCCTGGCTCCCTTCTCGGAATCAAAATCGAATCGGATAAGCAAACAGTTCGCAATAATGTGCGATACTAATAATAAATAACGAAGATCGTGCCCCGGCCGGAAGCCATAGCCTTACCGAAGGATACGACGATCAGAAGCAGGAGAGGCACGGGCACCGCCGCGAGCAGGGACGGGCGACGTTGTCCAGCCGCCATGGTGTCGGGCAATGCCTCCTCGATCCTGATCTGTCCTCTTCTGCTTCTCTTTCCCCCGAGTCTCTGTGTGCGTCTGTGCTCTGTGTGTGTCTCCGGCGTCTGTGCCCTGATGTGCGGCTGTGCGCGCTATTTATAGGATGGGCTGACGGCCCGCTCTGGGTAGGACATGCGTGTGGTGGTCTCGCCATCATAGACTGCCATAATATCTAAAATATCATGGTTAAAACTAAAGATTTGCCCCTACGATATGAATCTAAAATATCACTCATTAATACAATGGATCCCAGTATAAGATTTGTCCCTACTCATTAATAAAATGGATCCCGGTATAAGATTTCCCCTACGACATGAATCTAAAAGATCACTCGTTGATACAAGACTGTTGAAAAAATTATCTCTCACGCCATGGCCTCGTAGACCTAACCGATGTCTCCTCCTCCATAAATCGGTTTCCTTTCCTCTGGCTAGCGTGTCGGCGCCAAGAGGAGTAGAACCTGATTTATCGGTAGAGTTTTTTTATCAAAGTAGTGATTTTGAAATATTAGGTTATGGTTTTGGTAATCACCTTTTTTGGCGTATACGTAAATGGAGATTGGATTGTCCACAATAAGTGATCTTTGATCCTTCTATCGACGACAAGATCTTCTTCCCGGCATTAATGGTTGTGTTCTAAGATTAAAGTTATATAGGTATGGTCTTTTAGATCTTACTTCGTCGGATCAGTTTTTCTCATGGTTACCGTGAGGATTATAATCCTCGCAGTATTTATCCTGACTGCTACGTTCTTAACAATGACAAAACGTTGACCAGGCTGTTTGGCCTCTTTTTTCTGGAATACTTATGTTGGTACTCTTGCCGATGTTGTTTGATTACTTTAATCGCTACTGGCTACACGCGTCCACGTAGCCTTAAGACTGCTGCTCAAACTAAAAGTATGAAAGAACCGTCGTTGGTATTTACAGGTCTATGGTTTAATATCTATGTCATGTTTACTTGACTGCCTTCAGAAAAGTACAAGATTGTGTCAGTGAAGAAGAAGAGTATGAAGATCTTAAAGATTTTCTCGTTTTATTTTAGACTTTCTTTTGTAATTATTGGATACAGCTTATGTATTTCTACCATGTACTATTGACAATTATAATATATCATGGTATTATCAAAAAAACGATCACTCATTAATACAGGGTGGGCTGGGCCATGGACATGGAGTCCGACTGAAATACGAGGTATACTGACTACTTGAAGTAAAAGACAAGTTCAACACTCTCGGAATACCTTGGACTCACTCCCTCGACCGCTACAGTAGAGGGCGATTGTTTGAGCGTCCCCGTCAGATCCACCCTCGCCACCGGCAATTCGCCGGTTTCCCCCGCCTCCGCCGGCCGCTCCGGCAGCGGGAGGCTGGGGAAACCCTAGATCCCGGTTGTACATAGAGTAGGAGCTAGTAGGGTTCCCGGCGCCAGCGTCCTTGAGTTGGGGGCGAGGCTGTTTCGGGTTTTGAAGGTGGTGCTTGCCTTCTCCAACGGCGGCGCTCGGTGTAGCATCGCGGCGGAGCACGCCTTCCCCCGCAATCGTGGCCCATCAGGGTCGTCCTATGCGGTAATAATCCCCACCCCAGATCTCGTGGCAGTGGATCCGGTCGAGATGGCTGGAGATGTTGGGCCGTCGATGGAGGATGGAGGCTCTTCGGAGTTCGAGTTTCGACGACTTCCCGTCCTCAAGGGGTCTTCTTCCGATCCAAGGAAACAGAGGAGAAGCTGCTAAAGCGCGCTGATACGTCGGAAACGTATCTATAATTTTTGATGCTCCATGCTTGTTTAGTATCTACTTTGCTTTGCTTTTTCTACACTTTGAGGTGTTTTATATCTTTTCTGGAACTAACCTATTAACAAGTTGTCACAGTGTCAGTTGCCTGTTTTCTTCTTTTTTGGTTTCAGAAAGGCCGAAAATCAATATTCTCTGAATTGGACGGGACAAAAGCCAAAGTCAATAACTTTCCATGGGCAACAAGAAGTCCAGAGAGGAGACGGAGAAGCGGTCCAGGGTGGCCACACCCCCCTAGGCGCGGCCAGGGGTGGAACCACGCCTAGGCAGGGTATGGGCCCCTTGACGCCTTCCTCGCCCCCTCACGCAGAAACCCTAGTACCGATCAATATTCCATGAAACCTTCTATAGCCACCACCACCGTCGTCCCTATATCGGGGAGGATCTGAAGTTCTTCCCGACACCCAGCCTGAGGGTAGATCATCCCGGAGGTCTTTTCTCCGGTATGATGTGTGAGTAGTTCCACCTTGGACTATGGGTCCATGTAGTAGCTAGATGGTTGTATCTCCTCCTTTGTGCTTTCATGTATAGATATTGTGAGCTCCGTTCATGATCAAGTTTTCATGCGCCGCTGCCGGGACGCTAAGGACGCCTTTCACTAGGGGAGTTATGGTGACGTGGAGCACTTCGCTGGAAACCCCAAGAGCAAGGTGTGAAGCAATGAAAGCAAGTCTTCCCTCAGTAGAGACCGAGGTTATCGAACCAGAAGGAGGAAGGAAACGTCACACAGGTGTTGCAAGCAACGCGGAGACCTGCACAACACAAACTCAAGACTTTGCCCCCAACGAATTAGTGAGGTTGTCAAGCTCACCGATTTGCTGTAACAAAGGATTAAACATATGGTTTAGAAGGTAATGGTTTGCAGCAAGTAAACAAGTAACAGTGGAAGATGTATCAATGGTAAAGATTGGACCGGGGTCCATAGTTCAGTGCTCTCCTTAGATAAACAACATGGCATGAAGGGTAAACAAATTACAGCAGGGCAATTGACAGGAACAGAGCAAGGCATAACAATGCAATTACTAGTCAGAAAGATCCTATGAGATTCGATTGGGCAATGAAACAAGATACATAGACCGCCATCCAACTATATCTATGACTAGAAGTACATCTTCAGGTTATCATCCAAACCCCCTCCAGTATTAAGTTGCAACCAACAGACAACTGCTTTAAGCAAAGTGTGTAAGGTAAACAGTCCACATGTTCCATGAACAAGAGATCGTTGTTTTCTCCCTAATGGGAACGACACATCTACAACCGAAGAGATTTATGTCACTTCCCTTGGAAACTAGAGGCATGAACCCATATCGAGCATAAATACCCCCTCCTGGAGTCACTATCAACTACTTGACCAAGATAGCTACTAATAACGGAGAGCATGAAAGATCACAAACAGCACAGACATGATAGAATCATAAAGACAAAACCATTAACAAAACCAACATAATAATCTCAATATCCATCGGATCCCTGCAAACACAACATGCATGATTACAAATAGATTAGATCTTGATCATGAACGGAGCTCACAAGATCTATACATGAAAGCACAAAGGAGGAGATACAACCATCTAGCTACTACATGGACCCATAGTCCAAGGTGGAACTACTCACACATCATACCGGAGAGAAGGCCTCCGGGATGATCTCCCTTCCGGCAGGGTGCCAAGAAGAACTTCAGATCCCCCTCGATCTAGGGATGATGGTGGTGGCGGCTACAGACGGTTTCGTGGAGATTTGATCGAGTGCTTAGGGTTTCTGTACCGGGGGCTTCTTATAGGCGAAGGGAGAGGCCGAGGTGGTGGCCAGGGGCGCCAAAACCTAGCCAGGCGCGGGTGGGGCCCACCCGTGCCTGGGGTGGGCCTAGCCACCCTGGTCATCCCCTCCGGCTCTCCTCTGGGCTTCTTATTCCCCACGGGAAGTAATTGACTTTGACGTTTGTCCCGTCCAATTCTGAGAATATTTCTTTACTAACTTTTCTGAAACCAAAAACAGCGTAAATGTACATCGCATCAATGCAACTTGTTGATAGGTTAGTACTAAAAACATGTAAAAAGCATCTCAAAGTGTAGACAAGTAAAGCAAAGTAGATACTAAACAAGCATGGAGCATCAAAAATTATAGATACGTTTCAACGTATCAACATCCCCAAGCTTAACTCCTGCTCGTCCTCGAGTAGGTAAGTGATAAACAGAATAATTTTTTAGGTGACATGCACCCTCACAATAAATATCCAACCATTTGCAAGCATTGAAAGCTGGGATCAAAGAACTCTAAACATGTGCATGAAAGATGGAGTTCTAACAATAGGACATAGGAACTATGCATGCAACATGGCAACCTACAAACAAAGATTATGAATAACATGCATTGAAAAATGTCTGTTTGTTTCACATGCAGAAAACATAGCATAGTGCCAATCAGCTTGTCCCTCATAGAGTAGCAAATAGATGCATAGGACAACTGCAAAGTTCACAAGGGTGACTAGAAACAAATAGCACAAGAACAAATAATATCACAATATGCGTCAATCAATAAGCTTTTGAACACTGCACACAGAATGACAACTATGCTCTCTTAATGGTGCCTAGAGGTAGAAGGTGGAGACTCAAATAATGGTGGAAGAAAGGCATTTTTGTAAAGGAAGCAGGGATTACAAGTTTCAAAAAGAGCTTCCAAAAATTATGGTGTTTGTTAGCTTTCAGCCCTCATTGCCATATCATAAGCATCTTGAAGTGGTTAAAGTTAAAGTGGCAAAGCTGGAGTATATGCTTAATGAAGTATAAGTTGGCAATCTCAAGTCTCTTGAATACGAGGGCCACACCTCATGCATACTCAACTTTGGGTCTAGGTAAGTTATTGTCACTGTAAGTATTTGCATATCATTGAGAACCGCCAACGGGGTACCCCTTGCACATGGTACAGGAGCTATCCCATAACCAAAATGACAAGGCAAGTAGACAATGAGCATCTCAGCAATCTTCTTATGTACCATGGAAATATGGTGCCTTTTCTCTCTTTCCTCTTTTCACAATGTGTCTCTTTTTTTATAATAAGAATGCTTCATAGATGTCAGTATGGTGATGCTGCAAGTTTCCACCATGATTAGGCATGGCTAAGGCTAGCGGCCCAGGCGTTTCTCTAACACAGGATACAAACTCCATGGACTTACAAGTTCCCTCTTTATTTCACACCGGTGACATCCATAGACAAAAGAACATGATATCAACTGAATACAAAGTATAGTGCAATGTTGAAAACGTTCCCCGTGACAGCACGGTTCTGCTAATTCCAACTTATAAGTGCAAGCATATACAACAAAGTTGTCACAATGGTTCAAGTTTATTAGGGGCAAGGAATATAAAGTGTGCCATCAAGTTCGTGAGGGCTTTAATCACTAAGTTTTCACATAACAAAATAATTTTTAATTGGAAGATAGTTGAAAACAAGAATATACTTGGAATGGTGTAACACACCATGTATAGGATTTTATAGTGGACACTTTGGAAAAACTTGGTTTCTTGGGAGTTGGAAGCATGAGTAGAACTTACTCATACAAGTGGAGGCTAGCAAAAGACTAGGAGCAACCAAATAAGAGAGCAATAATGGCCATAATCATGTAGTGCAACAAAGCATACTAATCAAAGCAAAGAGTGGTACTACAAGTCAAGGACTAAATTATCATAGAGGCTAATGGTGACTTGTCATAGTCATAACATGGTGTGAGTATGTGCCAAGTCAACCCAAGCAAAACATCAAAGGAGAATACCACAATACTATGCTTTTGCATGCTAAAACAACGCATAATTTCTTCAAGGCACACTAAGAAATCCCAATTGTTTGGAACAAGACATGCTACAGCAATAATAACTAAGCATAAGTTAAAAACAACACCTATCATGTCATGCTCAAGTCTAAGTCACAGTCAATGCAAGCTCCTCTTGCACTTCAAGCAAGAACTTACTACTCCTTTCCAAACACCAAGCAAACTTATTTGCAAAAAAACACAGCGAGAACGGGGGTCCAAACTACTTTATTCAAGCAAATAAAACAACCTAAGCAAAGCAAACGAAAACTAAGACACTTCAAGAACAACACAACTGTGCATGAAAAAATAAAAAAAAGAAGTGTCTAGACAGACCTGAGCTTTTTATTGATGAAGAAGGGGATGCCCAAGGCATCCCCAAGCTTTGATGCTTGTACCTCTTGGATATTTCTTGGGGTGACACCATGGTGGCATCCCCAAGATTGAGCTTTTGTCCATTCTTCATCTCATTGCATCATTCTCTCTCTACACCTGAAATTTTTCCTTCATACAAAACTTCACACAATCTTTATTAGCAACATTAGTGTATTCAAAAGATATTAGACCTCTGCCAAAGCTTTGAAATAGCAAGGATTTTCACTAAAAACACAAGCTTCTGTAGTAACTCCTTCAAAAAGATCAATTCACCTAAAGAGAATTCAAAAAGGAACCAATAAGAAGCAAATGCAAATAATGGCAGAAATCTGTCAAAACAGACCAGTAGGTAGAAACCGATTTTTTTGAACATCTTATGTTGCTCAAATAAAAAAGTATTAAACTAACGAACGTTAGCTAACATACTGGGGGGTTTATTCGTAAATTTTGAGCTCAATCCGAGTTACAGAGACTCCTCACGGATTTTTTTGGTGGAGGACAGAAATCTGTTTCGGGACAGCAACTCCCCAAATCTTACTTCCCTCTCATTAGAGGTCATTCTTGGCACAAAAAGCAAACAAAAAGGATAAGGAAAGGTCATTAAAGAAGCAATAACTTCCAAGACTCAAGGAAACTCTTGGGTTATCTCCCAACAAGTACTTTTCTTTAACGCCTTTAAGTTAGGCACAAGAAGCAAGAAGAATCAAGTATTTTCAAATGAAGAAGCATTGACATCAAACCTTGCTTTCAAAGGGGGAGCAAAGAGAAAATTCTCTCTTCTCATTGGGAAGTGTTAAATACCTTTCTTGAATGGAAAATTATATTTAATGGTGCCTTCTTTCATATCAATGATGGCACCAACTGTTCTAAGAAAAGGTCTTCCCAAAGTAATAGGACAAGAAGCATTGTATTCAACATCCAAAACATAGAAATCCACAGGGACATAAGAATTATTAACCATAATGAGAACATCATTAATACTCCCCATGAGTTTCTTCTTAGCATTATCATTGAGCGGGACATCTAAATAGCAATCTTCCAATGGTGGCAAATCAAGCATTTCATAAATCTTCCTAGGCATAATAGAGACACTAGAACCAAGATCACATGAAGCTTTGAGATCAAAGTCATTCACTTGCATATTAATAATGGGTTCCCTACTATCTTCTACTTTCCTAGGAATAGAAGCTTTGTGTTTTAGCTTCTCTTCCTTAATCTTAACAAGAGCATCTGTAATGTGTTTGGTAAAGGCAACATGCATATCACTAGCATCAGGACTTCTAGCAAGCTTTTGTAGGAACATAATCACTTCAGAAATATTGCAACCATCAATATCAAAATCAAACTTGGCATCACTAGTAGTAGGATCAATAGGCATAGTAGGAGGAGAAATAGGGACTACTTATGGTTTAGTAGTGATGGTGCACACACTATTGTTTCTATTAATTTCAGCTTCCCTTTCCCACTTAGCATGAAGTTGAGCTAACAGCCTAACATTTTCATCAATAGTAACTTGTATGGCATGAGCAGTAGAAAAGGTATTTTCGATAGCTTCAAGTTTAGCAGCCATTTTATTAATCAAAGAGGATTGAACTTTAGACAAAGAGGATATATTTTTCTCAGCACTCAAATTTTTTGACTGTAGACTAGGAATTTCTCTATTCAGATTCTCAAGCTGATGGCTAATGTTTTTCAAGATGATAGACTATTCCTCCATAGTTTTAATGAAAAACTTATTTTGCTCATATTGCATCTGCATAAAATTCTTAGTGGATCTCTCTACTTCTAGAATCCTTTCTTCACTAGGCATTCCAAATCTACCATGATAAGCATTTCCACTAGGAGGATAAGGCCTATAATTATTGTTGCTACCAAAATTGTTTCTATAGGCATTGTTGTTGAAATTGTTGTTTCTAATGAAGTTCACGTCAACTTGCTCTTCTTGAGCAACCAAAGAGGCTAAGGGAACACTATTAGGATCTAAAGGAGATTTCCCATTAACAAGCATAGCCATAATAACATCAATCTTTTCACTCAAAGAGGAAGTTTCCACAACAGAATTTACCTACTTACCATGTGGAGCTCTCTCAACATGACATTCAGAATAGTTAACCATCATATTATCAAGGAGCCTTGTTGCAGCACCCAAAGTGAGGCCGAGAAAGGTACCTCCAGCAGCTAAATCCAACAGATTTCTTGAGGAGAAGTTCAAACCTGCATAAAAAGTCTGGATAGTCATCCAAGCAGTGAGTCCATGAGTAGGGCAATTCTTAACCAAAGACTTCATTCTTTCCCAAGCTGGAGCAACATGTTCACTATCAAGTTGTTTAAATTTCATAATATCACTTCTCATAGATATAATCTTAGCAGGAGGATATTACTTTCCAATAAAAGAATCTTTGTACTTAGTCCAAGAATCAACACTATTTTTAGGCAAATAAAGCAACCATTCTTTAGCTTTTCTCCTCAAGGAGAAAGGAAAAATCTTGAGCTTAATAATATCTCCATCTACATCCTTATACTTCTGCATCTCACAAATTTCAACAAAGCTATTGAGATGGGCAGTAGGATCATCAGAACCAGCACCAGAAAATTGCTCTCTCATCACAAGATTCAACAAAGCAGGCTTAAATTTCATAAAAGGTAGCATCAGGAGTAGGTGGAGCAATAGGATTGCTTAGGAAATCATTATTGTTGGTGCTAGTGAAGTTACGCAACTTGGTGTTCTCAGCAGAGTTCATTTTGGCAAAGGTGGGCAAGCCAAAAATAGCAGCCACAGCTAGAGCAGGAACTAATTTTTTTGTGTTTTTGAATAAGGCAAACAAACCAAACTAGACTAATGTTTTTGGGTTTTTTGAAAAGAGGCAAACAAAACCAAGAAGAAGAAACAAGGCAAACTAAAAAAAAAGTAAAGAGAAAGGAAGTGAAGGACTCCCCTTGTGAAGACGTCCTTAGCCTACCCGGCAACGGCGCCAGAAAACTTGTTGATGGTGCTGACGTGGAGCACTTCATTGGAAACCCCAAGAGCAAGGTGTGAAGCAGCGAGCAGCAAGTCTTCCCTCAGTAGAGACCGAGGTTATCGAACAATAAGGAGGAAGGAAACATCCACAGGTGTTGCAAGCAACGCAGAGACCTACACAACACAAACTCAAGACTTTGCCCCAACGAATCAGTGAGGTTGTCAAGCTCACCGGTTTGCTGTAACAAAGGATTAAACGTATGGTTTAGAAGGTAATGGTTTGCAGCAAGTAAACAAGTAACAATGGAAGATGTATCAATGGTAAAGATTGGACCGGGGTCCATAGTTCACTAGAGGTGCTCTCCTTAGATAAAAAAACATGGCATGAAGGGTAAACAAATTACAGTAGGGCAATTGACAGGAACTGAGCAAGGCATAACAATGCAATTACTAGTCAGAAAGATCCTATGAGATTCGACTGGGAAATACAACAAGATACATAGACCGCCATCCAACTGCATCTATGACTAGAAGTCCACCTTCAGGTTATCATCCAAACCCCTCTAGTATTATGTTGCAAGCAACAGACAACTTCTTTAAGCAAAGTGTGTAAGGTAAAAAGTCCACATGCTCCATGAACAAGAGACCGTTGTTTTATCCCTAGTGGCAACAACACATCTACAACCGAAGAGATTTCTGTCACTTCCCTTGGAAACTAGAGGCATGAACCCACTATCGAGCATAAATATCCCCTCTTGGAGTCACTAGCAACTACTTGGCCAAGATAGCTACTAACAATATAGAGCATGCAAGATCACAAACAACACAGACATGATAGAATCATAAAGATAAAACCATTAATCAAACCAACATAATAATCTCAATATTCATCGGATCCCCGCAAACACAACATGCATGATTACAAAAAGATTAGATCTTGATCATGACGGAGCTCAAGATCTATACATGAAAGCACAAAGGAGGAGATACAACCATCTAGCTACTACATGGACCCATAGTCCAAGGTGGAACTACTCACGCATCATAACGGAGAGAAGGCCTCCGGGATGATCTCCCCTCCGGCAGGGTGCCGAGAAGAACTTCAGACCCCCCGATCTAGGGACGATGGTGGCGGCGGCTACAGACGGTTTCATGGACATTTGATTGGGTGCTTATGGTTTCTGCATCGGGGGCTTCTTATAGGCGAAGGGAGAGGCCGAGGCGGCGGCCAGGGGCGCCAAACCCTAGCCAGGCACGGGGTGGGGGCCCACCCGCGCCTGAGGTGGGTCTGGCCACCCTGGCCAGCCCCTACGTCTCTCCTCTGGACTTCTTGTTCCCCATGGAAAGTAATTGACTTTGACGTTTGTACTGTCCAATTCCGAGAATATTTCTTTACTAACTTTTCTGAAACCAAAAACAGCAGAAAACAGGCATCTGGCACTGTTGCAACTTGTTAATAGGTTAGTACCAGAAAACATGTAAAAAGCACCTCAAAGTGTGGACAAGTAAAGCAAAGTAGATACTAAACAAGCATGGATCATCAAAAATTATAGATACGTTTCCAATGTATCAGGGAGTCCTTCACTTCCTTTCTATTCACTTTGTTTTTAGTTTGCTTTGTTTCATTTGCTTGGTTTTGTTTGCCTCTTTTCAAACCCCCCCCCCCCAAAAAAATTAGTCTAGTTTGGTTTGCTTGCTTTAATCAAAAACACAAAATATTAGTTCCTGCCCTAGCTGCTGCTGCTGTTTTTGGCTTGCCCACCTTTGCCAAAATGTACTCTGCTGAGAACACCAAGTTGTGTAACTTTACTAGCACCAACAACAATGATTTCCTTAGCACATCTATTGCTCCACCTGCTCCTGATGCTACCTTTTATGAAATTAAGCCTGCTTTGTTGAATCTTGTGATGAGAGAGCAATTTTCTGGTGCTAGTTCTGATGATCCTGCTGCCCATCTCAATAGCTTTGTTGAACTTTGTGAGATGCAAAAATATAAGGATGTAGATGGAGATATTATTAAGCTCAAGCTATTTCCTTTCTCCTTGAGAGGAAAAGCTAAAGAATGGTTGCTATCCTTGCCTAAAAATAGTATTGATTTTTGGACTAAGTGTAAAGATGCTTTTATTGGAAAGTACTATCCTCCTGCTAAGATTATATCTATGAGAAGTGAAATTATGAAATTTAAACAACTTGATAGTGAACATGTTGCTCCAGCTTGGGAAAGAATGAAATCTTTGGTTAAGAATTGCCCCACTCATGGCCTCACTGCTTGGATGATTATCCAGACTTTTTATGCAGTTTTGAACTTCTCCTCAAGAAATATGTTGGATTCCGTTGCTAGAGGTACCTTCAAGGGCCTCACTTTGGGTGTTGCAACAAGGATCCTTGATAATATGATGGTTAAATACTCTGAATGGCATGTTGAGAGAGCTCCACATGGTAAGATGGTAAATTCTGTTGAGGAAACTTCCTCTTTGAGTGAAAAGATTGATGTTATTATGGCTATGCTTGTTAATGGGAAAGCTCCTCTAGATCCTAATAGTGTTCCCTTAGCCTCTTTGGTTGCTCAAGAAGAGCAATTTTATGTGAACTTCATTAGAAACAACAATTTCAACAACAATGCTTATAGGAGTAATTTTGGTGGTAACAATTATAGACCTTATCCTCCTAATAATGGAAATTCCTATGGAAACTCTTACAATAATGCTAGAACCGCCCCCTCTGAACTTGAGGTCATGCTCAAAGACTTTATTAGTAAACAAAACACTTTCAATAAGGCTATAGAGGTAAAGCTTTTAAATGTTGAGAAAAATATATCCTCTTTTTCTGAAGCTCAAACTTCCTTGGTTAATAAAATGGCTGCCAAACCTGACATGGAAAGTACCTTTGCTGCCACTCATGCCATACAAGTTACTATTGATGAAAATGTTAGGCTGTTAGCTCAACTTCATGCTAAGTGGGAAAGGGAAGCTGAAATTGATAGAAACAATAGTGTGTGCACCATCACCACTAAACCACAAGTAGTCCCTATTTCTCCTCCTATTATGCCTAAGCCTATTGAGCCTACTACTAGTGATGCTAAGTTTGACTTTTATATTGATGGTTGCAATATTTCTGAAGTGATTATGTTCCTACAAAAGCTTGCTAGAAGTCCTGATGCTAGTTATATGCATGTTTCTGTCACTAAACACATTACAGATGCTCTTGTTAAGATTAAGGAAGAGAAGCTAAAACACAAAGCTTCTATTCCTAGGAAAGTAGAAGATAGTTGGGAACCCATTATTAATATACAAGTGAATGACTTTGATCTCAAAGCTTCATGTGATCTTGGTTCTAGTGTCTCTATTATGCCTAGGAAGATTTATGAAATGCTTGATTTTCCACCATTGGAAGATTGTTTTTTGGATGTCCCACTCAATGATAATGCTAAGAAGAACTCATGGGGATTATTAATGATGTTCTCATTATGGTTAACAATGCTTATGTCCCTATTGATTTCTATGTTTTGGATGATGAATACAATTCTTCTTGTCCTATTACCTTGGGGAGACCTTTTCTTAGAACAGTTGGTGCCATCATTGATATGAAAGAAGGCACCATTAAATATCATTTTGCATTCAAGAAAGGTATTGAACACTTTCCTATGAGGAGAGAGAAGTTGCTTTTTGCTCCTACTTTGAAAGCAAGGTTTAATGTTAATGCTTCTTCATTTGAAAATATTTTATTCTTCTTGCTTCTTGTGCCTAACTTAAAGGCGTTAAAGAAAAGTACTTGTTGGGAGATAACCCAAGAGTTTCCTTGAGTCTTGGAAGTTATTACTTCAGTAATGACCTCTCCTTATCCTTTTTGTTTGCTTTTTGTGCCAAGAATGACCTCTAATGAGAGGGAAATAAGATTTGGGGAGTTGTTGTCCCGAAACAGATTTCTATCCTCCACCAAAAAAATTCGTGAGGAGTCTCTGTAACTCGGATTGAGCTCAAAATTTACGAATAAATCTCCCAGTATGTTAGATAACTTTAGTTATTTCAACACATTTTTATTTGAGCAACAGAAGATGTTCGAAAAAAATCGGTTTCTACCTACTGGTCTGTTTTGACAGATTTCTGCCATTATTTGCATTTGCTTCTTATTATTGATTCCTTTTTGAGTTCTCTTTAGTGAATTGAGCTTTTTGAAGGAGTTAATGCAGTAGCTTGTGTTTTTAGTGAAAATCCTTGTTGTTCCAAAGCTTTGCTAGAGTTCTAATATCTTTTGAATACACTAATGTTGCTAATGAAGATTGTGTAAAGTTTTGTATGAAGGAAAAATTTCAGGTGTAGAGAGAGAATGATGCAATGAGATGAAGAATGGACAAAATCTCAAGCTTGGGGATGCCACCATGGTGTCACCCCAAGAAATATCCAAGAGGTACAAGCGTCAAAGATTGCGGATGCCCAAGGCATCCCCTTCTTCATCAATAAAAAGCTCAGGTCTGTTTAGACACTTTGTTTTTATTGTTTCATGCATAGTTGTGTTATTCTTGGAGCGTATTAGTTTTTGTTTGCTTTGCTTAGGTTGTTTAGTTTGATTGAATAAAGTAGTTTGGACCCCCGCTCTTGCTGTGTTGTTTTGCAAATAAGTTGCTTGGTGTTGGAAAGGAGTAGTAAGTTCTTGCTTGTAAGTGCAAGAGGAGCTTGCATTGACTGTGACTTAGACTTTAGCATGACATTCTATGTGTTGTTTTGACCTTATGCTTAGTGATTATTGCTGTAGCATGTCTTGTTCCAAATAATTGGGATTTCTTAGTGTGCCTTGAAAAAAATATGTGTTGTTTTAGCATGCAAAAGCATAGTATAGTGGTATTCTCCTTTGATGTTTTGCTTGGGTTGACTTGGCACATGCTCACACCATGTTATGACTATGAACAAGTCACCATAGCCTCTATGATCATTTAGTATTTGACTTGTAGTGCCACTCTATGCTTTGATTAGTAATGCTTTGTTGCTCTGCATGATTATGGCCATTATTGCTCTCTTATTTGGTTGCTCCCAGTCCTTTTCTAGCCTCCACTTGTGTGAGTAAGCTCTACTCATGCTTCCAACTCCCAAGAAACCAAGTTATTCCAAAGTGTCCACTATAAACTCCTATGCATGGTGTCTTACACCATTACAAGTATATTCTTGTTTTCAGCTATCTTCCAATTAAAAACTATTTTGTTATGTGAAAACTTAGTGATTAAAGCCCACACAAACTTGATGACACACTTTATATTCTTTGCCCCTAATAAACTTGAACCATTATGTCATCTATGTTGTATATGCTTGCACTTATACGTTAGAATTAGCAGAACCGTGCTACCACGGGGAACGTTTTCAACATTGCACTTGTACTTTGTACTCAGTTGATATCATGCTCTTTTGTCTATGAATGTCACCGGTGTGAAATAAAAAGGGAACCTGGAAGTCCATGGAGTTTGTATCCTGTGTTAGAGTGCCTAATCATGGTGGAAACTTGTAGCATAACCATAGTGACATCTATGAATCATTCTTCTTATAAAAAAAGGGACACGTTGAGAAAAGAGGAAAGAGAGAAAAAGCACCATATTCCCATGGTAAATAAGAAGATTGCTGAGATGCTCATTGTCTGCTTGCCTTGTCATTTTGGTTATGGGAAAGCTCCTGTACCATGTGCAAGGGGTACCCCGTTGACGGTTCTCAATGATATGCAAATACTTACAATGACAAGAACTTACAGGTGACTGAAGTTGAGTAGCATGAGGTGTGGCCCTAGTATTCAAGGGACTTGAGATTGCCAACTTATACTTCGTCAAGCATATACTCCATCTTTGTTCACTTTAACCTTAATCACTTCAAGATGCTTATGATAGGGGCAATGAGGGCTGAAAGATAACAAGTACCATAATTTTTGGAAGCTCTTTTTGAAACTTGAAATCCCTGCTTCCTTTATCAAAGGTCTTTCTTCCACCACTATTGAGTCTCCACCTTCTACCTTTAGGCACCATTAAGAGAGCATGGTTTTCATTCTGTGTGCAGTGTTCCAAAGCTTATTGATTGATGCATATTGTGATATTACTTGTTCTTGTGCTATTTGTTTCTAGTCACCCTTGTGAACTTTGAAGGTGTCCTATGCATATATTTGCTAATCTATGAGGGACAAGCTGATTGCCACATTGCTATGTTTTCTGTATGTGAAACAAACAAACGTTTTTCAATGCATTTTATTCATGTCTTTGTTTGTAGCCTTTCATGTTGCATGCATAGTTACTTTGTCCTATTGTTAGAACTCCATCTTTCATGCACATGTTTAGAGTTCTTTGATCCCAGCTTTCAATGCTTGCAAATGGTTAGATCTTTATTGTGAGGGTGCATGTCGCCTAAAAAATTATTCTTTTTATCACTTACCTACTCGAGGACGAGCAGGAGTTAAGCTTGGGGATGCTTGATATGTCGGAAACGTATCTATAATTTTTGATGCTCCATGCTTGTTTCGTATCTACTTTGCTTTGCTTTGTCTATACTTTGAGGTGTTTTGATATCTTTTCTGGAACTAACCTATTAAAAAGTTGCCACAGTGCCAGTTGCCTGTTTTTTTCTGTTTTTGGTTCCAGAAAGGCAGAAAATCAATATTCTCGGAATTGGACGAGACAAAAGCCAAAGTCAATAACTTTCAGTGGGGAACAAGAAGTCTAGAGGGGAGACAGAGAAGCGGGCCAGGGTGGCCACACCCCCCTAAGCGCGGCCAGGTGTGGGCCCGTGCCTAGGCAGGGTGTGGCCCTCCTGGTCGCCTCATCGGCCTTCCCCTTCGCCTATAAGAAGCCCCCGATGCAGAAACCCTAAGTACCTGATCAATATTCCATGAAACTTCTGTAGCCACCACCACCGTCGTCCCTAGTTCGGGGGGATATGAAGTTCTTCCCGGCACCCTGTCGGAGGGGAGATCATCCCAGAGGCGTTCTCTCCAGTATGATGCATGAGTAGTTCCACCTTGGACAATGGGTCCATGTAGTAGCTATGGTTGTATCTCCTCCTTGTGTTTTCATGTATAGATCTTGTGAGCTCCGTTCATGATCAAGATCTAATCTATTTGTAATCATGTATGTTGTGTTTGCGGGGATCCGATGATTATTGAGATTATTATGTTGGTTTGATTAATGGTTTTGTATTTATGATTCTATCATGTCTGTGTTGTTTGTGATCTTGCATGCTCTCCGTTGTTAGTAGCTATCTTGGCCAAGTAGTTGCTAGTGACTCCAATAGGGGGTATTTATGCTCGATAGTGGTTTCATGCCTCTAGTTTCCAAGGTAAGTGACAATAATCTCTTCGGTTGTAGATGTGTTGTTGCTACTAGGGAGAAAACAATGGTCTCTTGTTCATGGAACATTTGGATAGTTTACCTTAAACACTTTGCTTAAAGCAGTTATCTGTTGCTTGCAACTTAATACTGGAGGGTGTTCGGATGATAACCTGAATGTGGACTTCTAGTCATAGATGCAGTTGGACGGCGGTCTATGTATCTTGTTGTATTGCCCAATCGAATCTCATAGGATCTTTCTGACTAGTAATTGCATTGTTATGTCTTGATCAGTTCCTGTCAATTGCCTCGCTGTAATTTGTTTACCCTTCATGCCGTGTTGTTTATCTAAGGAGAGAACCTCTAGTGAACTATGGACCCCGGTCTAATCTTTATCATTGATACATCTTCCACCGTTACTTGTTTATAGCTTGACAACATCACTGATTCGTTGGGGCAAAGTCTTGAGTTTGTGTTGTGCAGGTCTCTGCGTTGCTTGTAACACATGTGTGTTGTTTCCTTCCTCCTTCCGGTTCGATAACCTCGGTCTCTACTGAGGGAAGACTTGCTACTGTGCTCATCACACCTTGCTCTTGGGGTTTCCAACGAAGTGCTCCACGTCAAGCACCATCACGCGCCATCAATGCGTTCTTCGTCGTCGTCTTCATCGGATTGCAGAAGGGTTGTTCTGTAATATCTTTCTTTGCATTGTACCTTTGTGTATTTTGCTGGCTTCAATATAATCAGTATTTCCCTCGCAAAAAACACTCTCGGAATACCCTGGTGAGTTTACATCTGCATATTAAGTTGTCTCGGGTACCTTGTAACCCTACCCCCTTCCATCTAATACTAAAGTTAGGTTGATTTATAAAAGAAGGTTCGCATTGATTTTATTTAACTAGATTTCTCTTTTTATACTCCCTTCGATTCATATTAGTTGACTTAGATTCATCTAGATACGTATATATTTACTTAATTTTAGTGCTAGATACATCTGTATCTATATAAATTTGAGTCAACTAATATGGATCGGAGGAAGTAGAATATACTCCGTAGAATTTATTTGATTCAACTAATATGGGTCGGAGGGGGTATAATATACACTAATAAATCCTTAGTATTTATTTTGAATCGCATAAACAATTATTTTTATATACGGAGTGTGACCATGTGGGCAAAGGCGAGCATGCTCGACAGTGTTTGGAAAACTGGGCGGTGCATGACCGTTGTTGATTGTGAGAGAGAGGTCAAGAGTGGTGCATAGAGAGAGAGGTGATCCGGGGACATAAGGATGGAGATGGAAGAGAGAGGTGGTGCGGGGTGCATGCAAGGTGCTCGACCGCGGTTCAGTTGAGCCTGGTGGATGGTTTCATGTAGGAGAGAAAATATCTCAAGACGGGGCATGATCCAGTGTGATAGAAAAGTCCATGATGGCAAGGTGTCTTGGGTAGAGGAGAAAGGGATAACTGGTTGGTTGAGAGAGGCGGTGGCATTACATGTCGATGACACTATAGCAATGCCCCTGCATTGGTTTAAGTCAAATAGAGGGAACTGATGTAAGGTGTAGTTAGGGTAGTCTATTAGTTTTATTTGAATCTCATCGATTTTGATTCAGTTTTGATTGTGAGTTTGAAACATGTCAGCACGGTGTTTGGTGAAATGTCTGAAGAGTTCGCAACATAGAAAACAATAAATTCCCTATGATAAGAACGCCAACTACGCCAAGATCTAATCTATTAGATGCTAGTAATGAGTAAGGGAGTAACCAGAATAACTTACCCTCAAAGACCAAAAGATTTTACAAAATCTAATTTCGTTGTTGATATAGTCGGTCACTTGCCGATCTTAAGATCGAGTTGTAGAGCGCCGCAAACCAGCAATGCATCCATGCTCGGGAACACGTACTTCTCCTGAAAACCTCCACTCCCACACTCTAGCAGAGCAGCGGAAGCAGAGATCTTTCTCTAGAGAAATCATTAAAACATGTACTTCGCTAATACAAAGCCATGGGAAATTGCTAGAGGAGGAAGAGAACCTTCACAGGGAGATGGTGCAAATGGAGAGGAGGAGGAGGCCTCCTTTTATAGGGAAGGGGCATCCCAAGGGGGCTTGGCCGCCGGCCATGGAGGTGCCCCCACCTCTTCCCTCATTCATGTGAGTGAACTCTTCACTTACATCAATTCCTCTTTCACTCACATGCATTTAATACCCACTCAATTAAATGCATTTCTCTATTAAATAAAAACACTTTTTATTTTTTATTCAGAATTTTGTTAATTAATTTAATTAACAAATAGTTGAATAAAACCCCTTGCATTGTTTCGATATCACATCTAAAACCATTTTCAACAATTTGATCCGAGACTATCCGACGATTACCGAAACAATTCAGCTCTAACAAACCTATTCTCAGATATGTTTTATCTACCCATTAGTGTTGGTGTACCTTAAGTGTGTCACTCTACGGTTCACAAATAATGCAGACATGATAAATCCACCTCTCTTACCAATATTCAGAAGTGGGACTTAGAGATCCATATTGACTCCCACATATTCAATGATGACTCTAGTGATCGTGTGAACCATTAACGTCGTAACCAATTCCTTTAGTCTCGTGATATTTTATTTGCCCGAGATCCGATCATATGTATCAACTATAACCTTGTTCGATCTCGTTCCCAACAAGTACCCTTTACTCGTTCCGTGATATAACACCCTTGTGACCTAGTCACATGCTTGAAAGCGGTGTTGATGTGATATCATCGAGAGGGTATAGAGTATATCTCTCTGTTATTTGGATGGACAAATCCAACTCTTGATTCATGAGACTCAACTAATACTTTAAGAGTACCCAACGACATCTTTATAAGCATCCTATTACGATGTGACCTTTGATGGAATCAAAGAAATCCTCGGAATCAGCGATTGGCATAATCTCATGGTCAAAGGATTAGGGTTACTTCGTATGTGTTTGTAGCAATGTAAACTTAATGACTAGATCTTTATTGATATACCAACTTTGGGTGTATGTTCATCATATCATTCTTCTAATTATGTGATCCCGTTATTAACAACATCCAATGTTCATGATCAGAAAACCTTGATCATCTAATAATCAACGAGCTAGTTAAATGAGAGGCATTAATAGGAACTTTGGTTGGTTTATTAAACACACATGTATTAATGTTTCGGATTAATACAATTCTAGCATGAGAAATAAATATTTATCATAAACATGGAATAAGATAATAACCATTTTATTATTACCTCTCTGGCATATTCCTTTCAATGTCCGCAAGAACTTAAATGTTGAAAATTTGAAATTTTCTTTTGGGAAGATATAGAGAATTGTCCTTTCAGAAGGTATGCGATGTGAAACTTGTATTTATTTGATTAACACAAAACCACACCCAAGGGGTTTTCTCATGATTATGTTAACGACATAGGGTTTTGAAAGGGTTTTAAGAAATATAGAGTTACTAATATTTCTCAAAAGGTAAGCGTGGTATTATATTCCTCACATGAAACTTTTACTTTTAGAAACAAGATAAATCTTAAAAACAAATGCCTAAGAATAAAGGATATAGGTTTTTGTAAGTATATGAAACAGAAGGTCAATGCCATAATGGATTTTGTCTTGATATTTTGGAGGTAGAGAGAGTTGAGATGAACCCTAGGTGTACATAGGTTGCTAACTGAACTTGGGCAAAACAATTAGTGTGAGAAAACAAGGGAGAGGATAGAGAGATGGGTATACAAGGATTTGAGAGAGAAACCTTGGCATGCAAATATCATATCAAATATTTGAATTTAGTGCACAAGATTTGTAGAGTCTTGTGAGTAACATGATGGCTAATAGATAGGGTATGACCTTGTGGATTTCTGGGAATTATTTCATATTTTTCTAATGATTTACTTTGAGTTTTTGATCCATTATTCAAAATAGCAAGAAATTATTTGTATAGTTTAAGTTTGAATAGTTGAACCTGCAAAAGTCGGTATTTTGGTAGAAATATGTCAGAAATACTGTAATACACCTTGGGTAATTTTCCTAAGATTTTTATGGAGTAAAAGTAATTAAAACACTCATTTTTCCATAAAAGAAGGTAAAAATTATTATTTAAATACTTCAAAAATATTTAATTTTGAAGTAGGGTGAGACAGAATAAAATATAGGTCCCAAGTATGATTTTTAAATATAATAATGTTTTGAGAAAATCAATCTTTTATCAAGAACATAGTTTTTTTTGGTTTTTGGATAAGAAAGGAAGTAAATTATTTTAGGGACAAAATTATTAGGAAAATACCTTTAATAATTTTTATTTTGGAAACCTAATGTGATCACATAGAGAGTAGACCTCACGCAAAAATTATACCTCACAAAATAAAACTTTATTCGAAAGAAATGGGTTTTAGGGTTTTGGAAATGAAAATAGTTAAGTAGGATTTTATGTTTGAAAAAATATATTCAAAACACTTTTAGAATATATCAACACTTTACATGGACAACTTACGAGTTGAGAAGGTTTGTGGTCACACATATATATATATGGAAAGTTTTCAATCACAAGAAAGTCAAACAAATTCAACCAGGAGTACAAATTTTCCTAATCACTTCTATTGAAATAAATTATTTGTTTGTCCCAAATTTTCTATCCTTAATCTATCTTAACATCCAAATTATAAAATTTGGGATGTTACAATATATAGATTCCTATGTGTTTTGAGTTTATGTACATTTCTACACGTTCTTAGTGAAATTAGATGAAGATGTTCAATAAACAAACCAATTATAAATTTATAATATCTTATGGGTTCATAATTATTTGAAATTAACACATTAGGGAAATTTTCCACGAGGTATGGATCAAAGGTTTTTTCCCTAAAGTTGCATGCAAGAATACTATGGGCATTGTGACAAATTATAAAACCAGTCAATATCTTATAAAGAAAGTCATTAAATAAGCCCTTCATCCTCATTGACTAGGTTTTACCACCTTGATCTAAAACAATTCCTAAAGAACATTGATATGTCAACTCTTTTTGCCTCCTTGCCCTGGATTTGAATTAGCAGATTTTCTCAAACCCTATGTTGGTGGTGGGGTCTCAGTTGAGGAGAACGTCATGTTCATCACATTGCATAGCAAAGATCTCATGCTTTGACGAAGGGGCTTGGAAGAGGGCTCCCTACGACGGGGAATTTGAGGTCCAAATACTATCTATTCGGCGATATGGAAATGTGAATGTGATCCGACAAGATTTGAGTTAAAATTTTACTAGATTAGTCAGTAAACTATGACTATGTTTGATTTATAGGATTTTTTATTTTTCTATGTAATTTAAAGTTTGAATTTTTTTTGCATTTTAGCTAAATTAGAGCTGAATTTAAACCCCTACAAATTGAAAATGACCACAAACTAAAATTTGACTGTTAACGTTTGATGTGCTGAACTGCCCATGCAGCTGGTTGGTGTGCTCGACTGTCCCTCTTTGATGTGCCGAACTGCCGACATCATGTTTGATTTATTGGGCCTAATTTAATGGCTATTTGATGTGCCAAATTACCGTATTGTTCGTGAAGTTGCACGGATATTTTCTATTTGTACGTTATGGTGCAAGCATCTTTAAAATGCATATATGCCACTGTGGGTCACTTCTAAGTTCTAAATTTTTCTTACAAAACAATAAACGGCACAACAAATAGGCCTCGTCGCTCTCTAGTCTCTACCGATCATCTGTGCTAGACAGAGACCAGTCGTCCTTAAGGAGGAAGCGTAGGAGAAAAGGCAGCAACACCAATACCGAAAAGGCCACTGTTTTCTTCCGCCAAATCTCTTTGAAATAGGCATGCATTTAGCTATATTAATATAGCAACCACGATTAGACCGCTGATGGGCTAGAAAGCACGACGTCCAAAGCAAACAACAAAGGAAAAAGAGAAAATAAAGCCGATAGTAGTTGAAAGAACATTGTTTTCCCTAAATATTTTGATGTTGATGACAATCCCACATGTGGTTTAATTGTGTGTCTAAGTTTCAGGTTTATTCGTTTGCTATGAGGTGTGTGGATCTTTCTCTTGAATACTCATGAAGACGGCGTCCTTTGTTTTTGGTTTTCTCTTCTTGTTGATTGCTTTAGGTCGCCGTACTATCAAGAGAGGGTTCACCTTGGAAGGTTATGGGGAATCATGTTTTCGTGCACAAACCATATTGGCACGGCCACAACCTTCCTATTATTCAGCGAGAGAGCGATCCTATGAGCTGTTTGAGCCATTTCTGCCCTCACCGGAAGTACCGGTCAGGCGCCGGTAGTTCCGCTCGTAGTTTTCTACGGGGCTGACCTGGCAGTAGTTCCGGCTCAAGATCCAGTGGAAATTTCGCTCACGTTTAATAACTCTCTGGTTGAGAGTGCTCTATTTTGTCGGAATCAACACCGGAAGTTGGTCCGGTAGTACCGGTCGGAAGTTTCCGTCATCCCTGACAGGAACTTCCGGCCAACACTACCTGGCCACCTACCTCGAGAGGTACTAGCGCTATGGCCTGTTAGTTCTGATCAGGACCACGCGATCCAGTATTTTCCGGTACTAGTTGCGATCCAAGTTCCACTTGTTCTCAAATTCTCTTCAGTATACTTCTGTTTCGAAGTGTTTAATATGTCGGAACTTGGACCAGAACTTTCGCCGGTAGTACCGGTCATGTAGTTCCGCTCGTTTCGTCCGTAACTACTGACCGGATCAGGAGACGCTCCTATCAGCTTTGGAGCCATTGGAGCATGCTCACCGGAAGTACCGGCCTCCCACCGGTAGAACCGGTGGTGTCACGGGGGCAGCAACAGTTCAGTTTTAAGGGGCCCTATTTAAGCCACCCTTCTTTCTCCTCCCCACCTAACTTTTCAATTTCTTTCTCCTCCATTAATACCAGAGATTTATCTTCCTAGATTTCTCTCCCTAACCACTCAAACCTCTTGATATTTTGAGGAATGGGAGAGGTGACCTACATCTACACTTCCACCAAAGGAATGTTAATTCCCCCCACCCATCCTTTGTGGATCTTGTTACTCTTGGGTTCTTGGAACCCTAGATGGTGTAGGACATCCTAGGAGCTAATGGCATGCATTTTGAAGCTCCTTGGTGTCGTTGAGGGGCTCCAATTTAATTGTGAAGCTTCCCCCTCAACCTTGTTGTAAAGGTTTCGGTTGATTCCTTCAAGGTCAGCGGTTACTGGATTGTGATCCCGCCTTTGTGGTGGAGCTCACCGGAGAAGAAGGTGAGGCCTTTGTGGCGCTCGGGTGACCTTGTGTGGCCCCGACACCTCTCCAACGTAGACGTAGATTCCTTGGAAGTGAACTACGGGAATTACATCTCCGTGTCTCCTCTCTGGTTTACTCGCCCCGCACTTTTACCTCTTGTCCTTTACCGTTTTGTTACTTGTTGTTGTTTCTCTAGCATAGAGGATTGCTCATATTGTTGCATATCTAGAGAAATTTATACCTTGCAAAGCATGAACTTGATTAACAAGATAAAAATTGGTAGTCTCCTATTCACCCCCTCTAGTCGACCAAAGATGGACCTTTAAATTGGTATCAGAGCCAAGGCTTTTACTTCGGGCTTTACCTCCTAAGAGACGATGGACGACGATGAGGATAGTGGTAGTGGTAACTCTAAGAATTTGGCCTCCATGGAAGACCTCAAGCAATTGGAGACTTCCATGTTGACCAAGTTTTCGGAAATGATGACTCTCTTGTAGTCCCTTAAGCCTAACCCCATGATTACCACTACTCATGCTACTCCCCAAACCACCGAGCCTCCCCCCGAGAATGTTCCGGCGACCGCCCCCGGGGTGAATCCTGTGGTCGTCTTCACTCACTTGGGCCTTAGCTTTGTTTCTTAAACAACTCCCAAGCGCCCAAGCGAGAGCATCGAGGTGCTTGGTGACTCATCCTACAAAGAGGGAGATGAGGGAAAGGATTACTCGGTGGTGCCCCCACCTCCGAAGTACACTCTAGACCCATCAACTCCCATGCCACATATCGTTCCTCAAGAAGCACCATCCATGTTAGATACTTAAAATTTCGTCAATTGGCAATATCTAATGCAATCTCATATTGCCAGCTCTTCTATTGAGTTAATAAGGATTGTGGAAGAAGGCTTCTCTCCATATGACCCAAAGAAGTTGACTCGAGGTGAAGTGCTAGAAAAACAACTCAATGCCACTGCTTTGGGCATGATTCAAAAGGCATTGAATTCCAAGGACTTTGCTCACATTCGGATATTCTCCACCGCCAAAGAAGCTTGGGATCATCTCATCAAGCTATTTGTGGGAAATGCTAGCATCCAAATCTCTAGGTTTGATGAGATCAACAATGAGTCCAACGGATTTTCTATGCAAGATGATGAGACTCCCAAAAACATGTATAGGCGGCTCAAGGTTCTTTGTTGCACCATGAGGGACCTTGGATCGGAGCTACCTATGTTGATGACAAGTTCATGAAGAGTAAGTTTGTTCAAGCACTCCTTACATTTGAAGAACAAAAGCTCAACTCCATCAAGGAAAGAAGCAACTTTCATGTCATGACATCCCAAGAAATCTTGAGTGAAGTGATTGCCATGACCATTGCCAATAATAATGCGGAATCCTCTCATGCACGTGCTTTTGGATCACAAAAGGTGAATCTTGCCTTGAAGGACAAGGTAGTGGAGGTTGATGATGAAGATGGTGCTAGTGAGTGGTCTCAATAGGACCTCGAGTGTGCTTTCAATGAACATATTGCCCTTGCCTCAAGAGCCTTTTGGAACAAGATGAGCATGAAGTCAAGGTCTAGGGACAAATTAAGATTCAACTCAACAAACAAGGCCCCCAAAGCAAGATCATGCTACAATTTCAATGACAAGAGTCACATTTTGGCAAATTGTCCCTTTGACAATAGAGAAGAAAATGGTGGTTGTCTTATCCGCAAGATCAAGTCAAGGCCTCCTCGTCCTTTGAACAAGAACTTCACCGTCAAGAATGTCACCAACAAGGAACGGGCTATGGTGGTTCACGAAGAATACCTTTAGGGTACGGACGGTGATGATGATTAATTTCATGGTGGTGAGATTTTGGTTGTTGTTATTTCCACTACTTATACTCCATGATTGTCCCTCTTCGACTCCCCCAACGAGAATGTCATCTCCTCCAACCAAAGGTGTCTCATGGCCAAGTCCACTGAGGTAACGCCCACTCCCAAACCCATCTCTAGTGAACCTTCCTCTCTTGATCTTGAAGGTCCAGAGATAAAGAAAGAGATGGTATACATGTGAGAGTTTATTGCCACCTTGGATGAAGAGAGTAAAACTTGCTTTGATGCTTTTCTAAGTTAACTTAATCATGCTAGGGATCTTCTAGATGAAAAGGAAGAACTAATTTACTTGCTAAGTAAAAATTAAAGGGAGGCCGCCAATGAAATTGCTTCACTTACACAAACTTTTGAAGATGAACAAAATATGAGAATAAATCTTGAGGAAAATGATTCCAATATTGTTGATGACCATAATATCTCCATGTCTTTGCTCACTAAAGAACATGATCATGTAATAGCTTTGGTTAAAGTGCTTAAGAATGAGAAAGTTGAGTTTGGTGTTGGTCATGATAGGACTTGAGAGGATCTTGAGAAACTCAAAGAGGAACACAAAGCCTTGGAGAGAAAATTCTCAAGTATTTTTGAATCCCATGAGCAACTTCAAACTCAACTAACTTGTGAACTTGCTAAGTATTCCGCTGTGCAAATTATAGACTTGTCTAGTTCTTCTAACCCTTGTTTCAAGCATGTGAATCTCATTGAGTAGAACAAGGTGTTGAAAGATCAACTTGCCAAAGTGCAAGTCAACGAGCAAGTTGTTGAGTTTGATCCCAAGCCCAAAAAGAAGAAGAAGAAGAGGAGAAATAACAAGGGCAATGCTCAAGGGCCCTCTCATGGTCCTACTCTCTTGCAAATTGACAACTTTGCCACGAAGAACAACCCCTCTTACATTCTTTGCAAGTCTTTTGATGGTCATGTCTATGTTAAATATGTTGGAACCTCTTACACGCATGATTATCATTGGACCATTTGGGTACCAAAGACCCTTGTTACTAACAAAAAGGGACCCATAGCAAATGGGTACCTCAAACCAAAGCTTGATTTCCTTGTAGGACTATGCTTCCGGTGGAGCGAAATGGGTGCTCGATAGTGGAGCCACAAGTCATATGACCGGGAGCAAGGTCATCATGTCGGAGATAAGGCCAAATCATGCAAACTCCTATGGTGATAAAACAAGTTCTTAGGTATTGGGTTTTGGCAAGCTGGTGGTGACCCCGTATGTATCCTTGGTTGACGTCATGCTTGTCTAAACTCTCGGTTATAATCTACTTTCAGTTTGTGCTCTTGCCGTTATGGGTCTTTCGTCTTTATTTAGTGAGCACTCTGTGGTCCTCATGTGGAGCAAGTCTCTCATGGTGGCTTTCATAGGGTACGTAGAGCATGACTGGTATGTGGTAGAATTTTCGAGGACCACCACTCCACATGCTCTATGTCTCTATGCTAAAGCTAACAAGGGCTAGTTGTGGCATCGCCTCCTAGCCCATGTTAACATGAGGACTTTGAAAAAACTTCACTCCGAGGGCCACATCCTTGGTCTTAATGATGTTTCCTTTGCCAAAGATCATGTGTGTAGGTATTGTATTGAAGTAAAGATGCATGGGACCCCTCACAAGGTTCTTAGTCAAATCACCATGGAAAGATGCTTGTAACTTCTCCACATGGATCTCTTTGGGCCTCCGCCACATGATAGTCTTGGAGGAAAGAAGTATTGTTTGGTGATGGTGGATGATTTCTCAAGATACACTTGGGTGTACTTATTCAAGTTCAAAAGTGAAACTTAAAAAAACCTTCATCGACTTTGTAAATCATGTTCAATGGAAACACAATGCAACCATTCTCTCCATCCGAAGTGACAATGGCACCGAGTTCAAAAACTACACTTTGGATGAGTTCGTTAGTGATGAAGGGATCAAGCATCAATATTCCACTCAATATACCCTCCAACAAAATGGCGTGGCCAAAAGGAAGAACCATACCTTGATGGATGCAGCTTGGACTATGTTAGCAGAATTCAAGTCTCCATACAACTTTTGGGCCGAGGCCATATCCACCGCTTTCCATGCAACTAACCGGCTCTACATTCATAAGAAAAAGAACAAGACCCCATATGAACTGCTCATAAAGAACAAGCCCAATGTTAGATACTTTTGTGTATTTTGTTGCAAATGCTACAGTCTCAACAAAGGAGTTATTTTGTCCAAGTTTGAATCAAATGCACAAGAAGGAATTTTTGTTGGTACTCAAATCAATCTCATGCTTATAGAGTCTACAACAAAGCCAATGGGAGAGTTGAAGAAATGATCAATGTGAGGTTTGATGAAGATCATGAGTCTCTTGTTAGGCAAGATGGTGTTCATGATCCAAGTGATGAAATTCCTCCTCAAGCCATAAGAAGAATGGGTGTGGGATTCTTCCGCCTCATTAAGGAACCTTGTGGCCCAAGGAGAAGGACCAAGATCTACTCAAGTGGAACCCTCACTCTCACAAACTCATCTTGCCCCTCAAGGACCAATAATTTTGGCTCAAGACCCTTCAAGATCTTTTGAAGCTCCTTGCTCTCACGACTCGTCAAGCCCCGCTTCCCAAGATCCTCATCAAGAACATCTACCTCCCCAAGATGGGGCTCCAACTTAAGAGAACTCCCAAGGTCAAGCTAGTGAAGAACAAGGCCAAGCTATTGTTGATCAGGCACATCCATTTCCTCTCCAAATGATGATGAAGACTCTCACTTGGTCGATATTTATGAAGATAATGCTCTAGTTCATTCTTATAGTCAAGGTGGGGACCCAAATGGTGGCTATGACCAAGTGGTTGCTCAAGAATATCGTCTTGAGACCCAAGCCCGCCATCAAGCATATTGCATCGCCAAGCTCATCAAAGATGGTCATATCCTTGATAATGTTTATTGAGATTTCAATATAGAGGCAATTACTTTAGCTCTCACCATACTTTTATCTCTCATGTTGAACCACAGAAAGTCTTCGAGGCTCTTGAAGATGATGATTGGCTTGATGCAATGAATGAAGAACTTCACAACTTCAAGCGCAACAAAGTATGGACTTTGGTGGAGTGGCCTAAAAATTGTCAAAATGTCATCGGGACCAAGTGGATATTCAAGAACAAGCATGATGCAAATGGGGTAGTCATTCGCAACAAGGCAAGGTTAGTTTCCCAAGGATACTCACAAGTTGAGGGTATTGACTACGGTGAGACTTAAACCCCCGTTGCTTGCCTTGAGTCCATTAATAAGCTTCTTGCTTATGCCACTCATTATAATTTCAAATTGAAACAAATGGAAGTTAAGAGTGCTTTTCTTAGTGGTCCTTTGAAATAGTGAAGGGTCACAGGTAGGCTACACTAGCGAAAAATAAAATTTTCTACTGCGTCAACCAGGAATACTGTTGTCATAGATCTCGGGATTACCACTAGATGCGCAGTTGCGGAACTCGATGAAGCGCGTCAGAGCAGTGTAGATGTTCTATGTCTCCTCCTTTTCCTCGTCCCACGAGCACCTCCTCTTTGCGCGACTTGTCCAAGTGCTACAACTGCAGCACCTCCGAGGTATCCACATGTACGGAGTGGAAGTGTCACACGCCAGACTGCTAGGTCCACACGTGCAACACAGGCGTGAGAGGAGTGGTGGCTGGGTGGAATGCTAAACCCTATTCATCTTGCCTCACCCTCTCTTATATAGGTGTCCCTGGTGGGCTTCTACATTAGAAGCCCATTAGTAGCCTAAGCCTGGTCAAATTTGGATCCAATTCTCATTAGGCTTCCTGCCCCTTAAGTGGGTGACCCTATATGTCCATACATGTATAGACATGACATGAGTATACTAACTCCGTCAATAGTTGGTAGCGGCCTCTAGCAAGATGTGCCAACTCCTAAACGCATATAAAGATCATTCAGACGAACCATCACAAGGTTGAGTACATGTATTTCCCTTTGCCTCACGATATTTTGTCTAGCTCCAAGCTGACCTCTCTTTCTCGATACCGTGATTCGGAAACCCTTTACTAGGTTAACTCTTAACCATATGTAGCATGGCCATGCATTTCTGGATCCGATCACTCGAGGGGGCCAGATATATCTCTCTCAAGTAGAGAGGGGAAAATCCCATCTTGATTGACCAATGCCTTGCAACATGTATCAGGACAAACCCGAAAGCTACCTTTATAACTACCCAGTAACTGAGCAGTGGTTGATAGCCCCAAAGTAGGTCGATCCACATCTCAAGTACATGCGACAATCCCAGGTCTAAGGACAAAATGTACACGATGTGTAGAGAGAGCTGCAAGTATAATTGCTGGTCTCAATTTGGGTCAGTCCAACCCCATGTTCATAACATGTGTCTACATCATTGGTTTGACATTTCCATGTCTATGACTTGCGAAACATAGTCATCAACCAATCGATGTGCTAGTCTAATATTCACATGTGTCCTCACATGAACTCTGACTAGGGACGACTATTAGATAACCATACAAGTAAAGAGTTTCACAAACAATTCACATACTTGCTAATCAATACAAGTTGCCTGATATATGGATATTCAAGGAACATTACAATAACTCATGGATACATATGAAATATAATCATCTCTATGATTTACTCTAGGGCATATTTCCTTCAGTCTCCCACTTGCACTAGAGTCAATCTAGATAGTATCTAATACCTATTGCTCTTGTGTGCGCCTCATGCGCAGGCTACAGGAATGGCTTTGTCAAGGGATCAGCACCATTTAGTTTGTATGTATTTTGCATAACATGACACTACCCTCCTCAATGAACTCATGAATCTGAATATGTTTGTTCTTCTGGTGATGTCTAGGTTTCTTGGCTTGTGCAATAGCACCATTGTTGTCACAATAAATGTCCAAGGGATTGGATGCGCCCTGAACCACACCAAGAGCGATCAGGAAATTCCTAATCCAAATAGCTTCCTTTGCAGGCTCTGAGGCAGCAATATATTAAGATCCTATTAAAGAGGAGACCACCGTATATTGCTTGGAACTTTTCCATCTCACAGCACCAGCATTCATGACAAACACATAACCTGATTGCGATTTGCAGTCATCTGAGTCGTTAAGGTAACTCGCATCTGTGTATCCCTTTACACCGAGTTCATCCTCACCTCCATAAACTAGGAACATATCCTTAGTCCTTTTCAAGTACTTAAGGATATTATTTACCACTGTCTAGTGGATTTCACCTAGATCAGCCTGGTATCTGCTCGTAACACTTAGAGCATAGGAAACATTTGTGCGAGTACATGTCATTGCATACATGATGGATCCAATAGCCGAAGCATATGGAACCCTACTCATGCGCTCTCGCTCATCAGTAGTCGAAGGACACTGAGTTTTGCTGAGTTTAATGCCGTGAGACATGGGCAAGAACCCCTTCTTAGCCTCTTCCATGTTGAACCATTTCAACAATTTGTCAATGTATGTACTCTGGCTTAATCCAATTAGCCTCCTTGATCTATCTCTATAGATTTTGATACCCAGAATATATGCCGCTTCTCCTAAGTTCTTCATCGAAAAACTATTTTTCAATGAGGTCTTAACAGACTCGAGCATAGGAATGTCATTTCCAATCAGCAATATGTCATCTACATATAAGATTAGAAATACAAGCGAGATCACACTTTCCTTCTTGTAAATACAAGGTTCTTGTTCGTTTTTTATGAAGCCAAACTCCTTTACAACTTCATCAAATCGAATGTTCCAACTCCGAGATGCTTTCTTCAGCCCATAAATAGACTTTCAAAGTTTGCATACCTTTCCAGTATTGTTTGGATTGACAAAAGCTTTGGGCTGCATCATATACACGTCCTCAGTAAGGATTCCATTTAAGAAAGCCGTCTTGATGTCCATCTGCCATATCTCATAGTCAAAATGTGCAGCAATGGTTAGAATGATCTGGATAGATTTAAGCATCGCTATGGGCGAGAAAGTCTCATCGCAATCAACTCCTTGAACTTGTCGAAAATCTTTTGCAACAAGTCTTGCTTTATGGATGTGAAAATTTCCATCCATATCAATCTTCTTCTTATAGATCCATTTGCACTTGATGGCTTTAAAACCATCAGGCAGGTCAACCAAGTTCCAAAATCGATTGTCTCCCATGGACTCTATCTCGGATCTCATGGCAATCAACCATTTATCAGAGTCTAGGTCCACCATCGCTTCCGCATAGTTCGCAGGCTCATTATTGTCTAACAATAATAATTCCCGCGCTTCGTGGAGCCTTGCCGACCTTCGTGGTTGTGGTGCATCTATTGCCATGGGTTCCTCAACTTGTTATGCTACAATAGCATCACTCACGGAAGCATCCCCGACTGGCTCATCTTGAACTTCTTCAAGTCGCACCGACCTTCCACTTGTTCCCTTTGTGAGAAATTTCTTCTCTAGGAAAACAGCACAACGAGCGACAAACACTTTTGCCTCTTCTTGGTTATAGAAGTAATACCCTAAGGTTTCCCTTGGATATCTCACGAAAATGCACTTATCCGATTTGGGGGTTAGCTTGTCTGACTAAAGTCGCTTGACAAATGCATCACAACCCCAAATCTTTAGAAAAGACAAACTGGGATTCTTTCCAGTCCACATCTCATATGGTGTCTTAACTACGGATTTAGACGGTACTCTGTTTAGTGTGAAAGTTGTTGTTTCTCTAGTGTAACCCCAAAATGATAATGGTAAATCCGACTGGCTCATCATCGAACGAACCATGTCCAACAAAGTTTGATTACGCTGTTCGGAGACCCCGTTACTTTGAGGCGTTCCGGGCGGCGTGTGTTGTGGAACAGTTCCATAACTCTTAAGTTGATTGCTAAATTCGTGACTCAAATATTCACCTCCATGATCAGATTGCAATGCCTTTATTTTCTTGCCACGTTGATTCTCTACCTCACTCTAAAACTCTTTGAATTTTCAAAATTTTCTGATTTATGCTTCATCAAGTAGACATAGCCATATCTACTAAAATCATCAGTGGAAGTAATGAAGTAGTGATATACTCCTATGGATGGCATGCTCACTGGTCCATATACATCAGTGTGTATGAGTTCCAACAAGTCCATCGCTCTCTCGGGTAAACCCGTAAAAGGCGTCTTGGTCATCTTTCCAAGTAAACAAGCTTTACATGTCTTGTTTGATTCAAAATCAAACGAAGTTAGAAGACCATCACCATGGAGCTTATTCATGTGCTTTTCACTTATATGCCCCAAACGACAATGCCATAAATAGGTAGGACTCAAATCATTAGGCCGAATCCTTTTAGCATTAACATTGTAAACAAATTCATCATCAAGATTTAAAATAAATAACCCATTCACAATGGGAGCATCAGCCATAAACATAGCATTCTTAGAGATTACAGAACCATTGTTTGTACTCGCGAATGAATAACCATCCCTCATCAAACATGAAGGTGATAAAATGTTTTGACCCATACTAGGAATGTAATAACAATTAGTTAACTCCATAATAAATCCTAATGGAAGGTGAATCTGCATGACACCGACGAATAATGCAGCAAGCCTTGCTTTATTTTCAACACGAAAATCCACTTCGCCTTTCTGCACTTCTCTAGTCCTTATTAGCAACTGCATCGAGTTGCAAATATGAGCAACCGATCCGGTATCAAATACCCAAGAGTTACCATAAGAATTAGCAAGAAAAATGTCCTGATGTATCCTTGGTTGACGTCATGCTTGTCAAAACCCTCGGTTACAATTTACTTTCAGTTCATGCTCTTGTCATTATGGTTCTCTCTTCTTTCTTTAATGAGCACTTTGTGGTCCTCATGTGGAGCAAGTATCTCAAGGTGGCTTTCGTAGGGTATATAGAGCATGACTTGTATGTGGTGGACTTTTTGGGGACCACCACTCCTCATGCTCTATGTCTCTATGCTAAAGCCGACAAGGGCTGGTTGTGGCATCGCCGCCTAGCCCATGTTAACATGAGAACTTTGCAAAGACTTCACTCCGAGGGCCACATCCTTGGTCTTAATGATGTTTCTTTTGCCAAAGATCGTGTGTGTAGGGATTGTATTGAAGGGAAGATGCATGAAACTCATCGCAAAGCCCTGAATCAAATCACCACGGAAAAACCCTTGGAACTCTTGCACATGGACCTCTTTGGTCCTCCCTCTCATGATAATATTGGAGGCAAGAAGTATTGTTTGGTCATTGTGGATGATTTCTCAAGATAAACTTGGGTGTTCTTCTTCAAGTACAAGAGTGAGACTCAACGAACCATCATCGACTTTGCAAATGAAGTTCAACGGAAACACAATGCAACCATTCTTTCCATCCGAAGTGACAATGGCACCTAGTTTAAGAACTATACCCTGGATGAGTTTCTTAGTGATGAAGGCATCAAGCATCAATACTCCACTCCTTATACCCCTCAACAAAATGGTGTTGCCGAAAGGAATAATTGCACTTTGATGGATGCGGCTCGGTCTATGCTAGATGAATTCAAGTGTCCATACAACTTTTGGGCCGAGGCCATCTCCACCGCTTGTCATGCAACCAACCGACTCTACCTTCGCAAGAAAAAGAAAAAGACCCCTTATGATCTGCTCTCCGGGAAAAAGCCCAATGTTAGCTACTTTTGAGTGTTTGGTTGCAAGTGCTATATTCTCAAGAAAGGAGTTCGTTTGTCCAAGTTTGAATCCAAGTCACAAGAAGGAATTTTTGTTGGGTACTCAAATCATTACAATGCTTATAGAGTCTACAAAAAATCCAATGGAAGAGTTGAAGAGACGAGCAATGTGAAGTTTGATGAATACCATGAGTCCCTTGTTAGGCAAGGCGGTGTTTGTGATCCAAGTGATGAAATTACTCCTAAGGCCATAAGAAGAATGGGTGTGGGTTTCCACCTCCCCATTGAGGATCCCCTTGTGGCCGAAGGAGAAGGACCAAGATCTACTCAAGTGGATCCCTCACTTTCTCAAGATCATATTGCCCCTCAAGGACCCACTATTTTGGCACAAGCTCCCTCAAGATCTTCTGAAGCTCCTCATGCTCATGACTCTTCTAGCCACGATATGCAAGCTCTTCCTCAACAACATCTAGCTCCTTCTCAAGACATCTCCCAAGGTCAAGCTCGTCAAGAACAAGGGCAAGCTAATGTTGATCAAGGCTCTACTCCAAATGATGACTCTCCCGAGGTGGAGATTGATGAAGATGATCCTCGTGTTCGTGCTTATAGTCAAGGCGGGGACTCAAATGGTGGAAATCACCAAGTGGTTTCTCAAGAATCTCACATTGATGCTCAAGCCCACAGTCAAGCCTATCGTCTCGCCAAACTCATCCGAGATGGCCATATCCTTGATAATGTTTATGGAGATTTCAACAGAGGTTCCACTACTAGGAGGAAATTAGCCTCTTTTAGCTCTCACCATGCTTTTATCTCTCATGTGGAACCACAGAAGGTCTTCGAGGCTCTTGAAGATGATGATTGGCTCGACGCTATGAATGAAGAACTTCACAACTTCAAGAGGAACAAAGTATGGACTTTGCTTGAGCAGCCTAAAGATTGTCAAAACATCATTGGAACCAAGTGGGTATTCAAGAACAAGTGTGATGCAAATGGGATAGTCGTACGCAACAAGGCAAGGTTAGTTTCCCAAGGATACTCACAAGTTGAGGGCATCGACTACGATGAGATTTTTGCCCCCGTTGCTCGCCTTGAATCCATTCGTATACTTCTTGCTTTTTCTACTCATCATAACTTCAAGTTGCATCAAATGGATGTTAAAACCGATTTCCTTAATGGTCCTTTGAAAGAGTTGGTATACGTAAAGCAACCTCTAGGCTTTGAGGATCCACTTTTCCTGAACCATGTCTACAAGCTCAATAAGGCACTCTATGTGGTCTCAAACAAGCCCCACGTGTGTGTGGTATGATTGCCTTAGAGAGCTCTTGTTAGACCATGGTTTCGAAGTGGGCCTCATTTATCCCACTCTTTTTACTAAGAGAGTAGGAGGCCACTTGTTCGTTTACCAAATCTATGTTGATGACATTATCTTTGGGTCTATTAACAAATCTTTTAATGAGGATTTTGCCAAGCTCATGACCGACCGCTTCGAGATGTCTATGATGGGAGAGTTGGAGTTCTTCCTTGGATTTGAAGTCAAGCAATTGAGGAAGGGGACTTTCATCAACCTAGCCAAATACATTCAAGACATGCTCAACAGGTTCAAGTTTGATCAATTCAAAGGTGCCAAGACTCCCATGCCAACTAAGGTTAATCTTGGTCTTGATCCTAAGGGTAAGGATGTGGATCAAAAAATCTATCGCTCTATGATTGGTTCTTTGCTCTATCTTTGTGCATCCCGACCAGATATTATGTTGAGTGTGGGTATGTGTGCAAGATTCCAAGCCGCACCAAAAGAAAGCCACATGGTGGCAATCAAGAGAATCTTTCAATATTTGGTTCATACCCCAAACTTTGGGTTGTGGTACCCCAAGGGAGCCAGCTTTGACCTCATTGGATACACGGACTCGGATTGGGCTGGAGACAAAGTGGGAAGCAAGTCAACCTCCAGAGCCTGTCAATTTCTTGGAAGATCCTTGGTATGTTGGTCCTCGAAGAAGCAAAACTGTGTGTCTATGTCTACTTCCGAAGCTGAGTACATCTCTGCTGCAAGTTTTTGTGCTCAATTACTATGGATGAAGCAAACCTTGAAGGATCTTGTACTTTCTTTTGACAAGGTGCCTCTTCCTTGTGACAATGAGAGTGCTATTTCCATTGCTCACAACCCCGTTCAACACAACTGGACCAAGCATATTGAGATTCCTCATCATTTCATTCGGAACCATGTTGCGAGAGGAGACATTTCTTTGGAGTATGTTCCCACCAAGGCAAATCTTGCGGATCTTTTCACGAAGCCTCTAGATGAAGCAAGGTTCTAAGAGTTAAGGCATGAGCTAAATATCATAGGTTCGAGCAATGTGGATTGAGTACCTTGCGCATCTACCCATGTCTCAATATATATCTTTGTTTGGATGTAGGAATGGGTTTACGGGGAGTGTAGTTCCTCTTATGAACGAACACTATCCCTATTATGCACACATTAAAGTTTTCATACTCTATAGTCTCTTAAGGAGAACATTTGAGCTTCATGATGAGTGTTGGTAATGAACCCAAGATATATCTTCATGGTGTCAAGCCATTTACTCTTATATAAGTTGGCCTCAGCCACCGACCCTTTTGTGTTTCTTGTTTGTTTTTCCTTGTGTTTTTGTGCTTGGTTGTTCTTGTGTTTTCTTGTGTATTTTGTTGTGTTGGTTCTTCACAGTTTGAGCTCTCTATCCCAAGACTTTACTTTCCTCAAGCCCCTTCTATTCCCTGCACAAGTTCTCCCTTGTTTTCTTCCAATCCTGAGAAGTGTTTCTAGTGTCACCGAAAGTTCCGGCCAGCTGCCGGAAGTATCGGCCAGTGCAGAGTTTTCTGGAACTTCTCGCTGACCTGGCTACTTCTGCCTATGCCCGGAATTTCCGGTGGTTCACCGGAACTTCCGGTGAGGTTCATCGGCCTATATAAGGTGGGCCCTGGGAAAAAGGGGTCTTCTCCCAGTTTTCCCCAAGACCCATCTTCTATTTGGAGCAGCCGCCGGCAACATCCTCTCCATGGAGGTGCTCCGGCCCCTGCGTCTCCGGCCAACCATTTTCAGATCTGCTCCGTGGGAACCTTACCCACCTCGATCTCCCGCCATGGACTCCGGTATTTTCCCTCAACTCCCTCCTTTAATGGAGATCTTGCTCACTCCATTGCTTGAGTTAGGGCTCACCATGTCTAGGCTAGTTCTTTGGCTAGAACTTGTTGGGAGGTCTTGGTAGGCCTAGGAAACCTTGCTAGGGTAGATTGAACCAATACATTTGTGTGAATCCATACATGTGCACCCTAGAATCTTGGATCCTTGCGTTTTCCTGTTGAACCGTTCTGTTCGTGGCATCACCGAAACTTCCGGTGAGTCACGAACGAAACTTCCGGTGGTGATTTTTCACCAGAAGTTCCGATGGTTCAGCGGAAGTTCTGATGCACTATATTTGATTCACTGCCTGTATTTTTTCAATCTATCTTTGTTTCTTCTTTCGAACTTGTGCACTTACCCCACCATCCCTCCCTATTCTCTGCTTTCTTCTCAGGGCAAGTTGGTTCCCGTGGAGGCAAGCGCTCCCGTATTCCTTCTGGCTCCGGTCATCCTCCCAAGATTGATGAAGAAGATCATGAGGTTCTGCAACCTCCCAATCAAACTACCCGTCAGAAGTCTGGTGCTGCTCGCCGTGCTGCTACTGCTGAAGGGAAGAGGCCTGATCTTGATTCTCAAAAGGCCACTGCTGCTGGGCTTGATTCCTCCAAGCTGAAGATCTCCAAGTGGCCTCAGAAGGCCTATTCAGCGTTTCGCCATGTGGATCCCTATCTTGTCCCGCGTGACCATCTTTGCTTGGATCCTCTCTTCCACAATTGTTGCCAAGAACAAATTTTTGTAGAGATTTATGCCACCAAGTCCAAGTTTGTTGTAGCTCCTCAGAAGTTCATCAATGTGGCTCATATGGAAAGCAAGATGGAGTACTTTGGTGAAGCTCTTGAGATATGCAGAAAGTTTGGGATGATTCCTATCATGGAGCACCGTCAGAACTTTGTTGAGACCTTTATTGCTTAGTTCTACTCCACTCTTCACATGGAGATGAATCCTACTAATGGCACCTTGAAGTGGATGAATAAGTATCTTCAATTGTCCGCCACATGTTCTGAGTTTGGGGATCTTCTTGGCTATCCCATCTTGCCTGGAAAGGGGGCAAATGGTTGGCGTGTTCATGGTTCCTAGGCTTCTGCTCTCGAGGTCCTGGATCCACTCGATATTGAAGGATGGGGTACTTGTGGTTATGTGAATTATCTCCATCCAGTCTATGACATCATGCGTGGGGTCTTATTGAACACCATATCTCCAAAGGCAGGCAACTTTGATCAGTTTCATGCTTATCAAATTGACCTTATGTTTCAGACTCACCATCACCGCGATTCTGACCAGAAGATGGATGTTATGCACTTTCTATACAATGAGATCTAGCAATCTATTATTGACAAGCGCTCATGCCCCTATGCTCCATACATTCAGACTCTTATCAACGCCAAGTGGTTCGAAGCAACTAGTACCCACTTCCCTCAGGACTGCATCACTATTCATGAGGAGAAGAAGCTGCGTGTGAGTAAGCATGAGAAGCCTAGGACCCAAGGTGAGAAGGAAGAGGCCATTTGGAAGTCTGGAGGTGCTACTGGTGTTGGTGGTCCCTCTTCGGCATGTGCTGGTTCTAGTGCTGGTGGTCACACTCTTAAGAGGCAGCCGTCTTGGGCCAAGAAACAACTAGGGAAGGTGAAGAAGACCTTTTGCTTCTTGCAGGATCGTGAGTACACGGCCTATGTTGATCAGCGACACAATGCCCAGAATCAAAAGGCTATCTTGACAACGCTCGGTGCTCCTTGCTCTCTTCCGACCAGCTCCTTCACCGTGCCCAGGGATGAGTGGATCCGCGACAACTTCAAGTGGTCTGATTCTGAAGATGAAGTCACTGGTCCCCCGCCTGCGTGGACCAGTGCCTCTTGGGACCCTGAGCCTTCTCCTCCTCCTTTCCATGGTTGGGGCGATTAGACTGGTCTTTTCTCCCTTTTTGGTGTCGTGATGCCAAAGGGGGAGAAATATATCTATTAGGTTGCTCACGGGATTTGCATGGGTTGAGCCACGAGTTCATTTTTATCTTTCATCCTTTCTTGCTCGTGAACTCTCTATTATGTGTGTGCTTGTGGACCTTGTTATTTGTGCGTCTTATTTATGTATGAGACTATGTGTTGTTGGTATGCATTTTGTTGTCTTATGGTTGTTTGTATATGGTGGTGGAGTCTACATTGATATTATTTCATCTATTGTCTCCACCACATATGATTGGTGCAACGGTATGTGCCCTATCTTGTTTTTCTCTTGCACATTTGCTATTTTTGCAATAGAAAGGGGGAGCCTCCTTATATATGTGTGCTAGTCTTGTACTTAGAGATTTATCTCTACCTTGCACACACACATAGGGGGAGCTTGTTCCGTTCATTGCGAAAACTACTCTTTCTTATGCAAATCGTATGGGATTGTCATCAAACACCAAAAAGGGGGAGATTGAAAGGACTATGTTTTCCCTTGCTATTTTGGTGATGATGACAATCCCACTTGTGATCTAACCGTGTGCTTGAGTTTCAGGTTTGAAGTGTGTGGATGCTTCTCTTGGTATCTCATGAAGACGACGGTCTTTCGTTTTCTATTTCTCTCATTTTATTGTTTTAGATCACTGTACTATCAAGAGGGGGTCCACATCAGAAGGCTGTGGGGAATCATGTATTCTTACAAAAATCATATTTGTACCGCCATAGCCATCCTATTCATCTGCGAGAGAGAGTTTATGATCAGTTGGAGCAGTTTTTGTCTGATCGGAACTTCCGGCTAACTCAGGGTTCTATGTGGGATGGATCTGGGATTATTTCTGGTCCAACTTCCGACGGAAGTTCTGGCCAGAATTCAGAACCTACTGTATTGTACTGTTCTATTTGAAGGAACTTCCGTCGGAAGTAGCACCGGAAGTTCCGGTCACAGGAACTTCCTTTGCTTTTTCCGCTGAGACCCTGAGCATAACTTCCGCCCATGCATCGGAACTTCCGGTCAGGGATTTGTCGCGACCCATTTGTTCCGCCCCAAGTTCCACTCCAAGTTCCGCTCAGGTGCAGATTACTTCTGTTCGCAAGTGTTCTATTTGACGGAACTTGGCCCGGAACTTTCTCCGGAAGTGTCACCAGAACTTTCGGTCATTCTGACTGGAACTTCCAATCAAGCTTTGGAGCGCGCGTCAACGGTCTTCGTACTATTGGAGCAGCGCTAGGCGGAACTTCTGGTCTCTCACCGAAACTTCCGGTGAGGTCGTGAAATGTCCAACGGTTTAGTTTGGAGGGGGCCTATTTAAGGCGCCCTCCTTCTTCCTCCTACCTATCTCTTCAATTTTCTCTCTCCTCCATTAATACTAGAGCTTCACCTCACTAGATCTTTCTCCCTAGCCACTCAAATCACTTGATCTTTTGAGAGGTGGGAGAGGTGACCTAGATCTACACTTACACCAAAGAAGATTTGATTCCCCCACCTATCCTTTGTGGATCTTGTTGCTCTTGGGTTTCTTGGAACCCTATACGGTGTAGGGCTTCCTCGGAGATAAGGGCATGTGTTGTAAAGCTCTGTGGTGTCGTTGAGGACCTCCAATTGAGTTGTGGAGCTTCCCCCTCAACCTTATTGTAAAGGTTTCGGTTGGCGCCTTCAAGGTCACCGGTTAGTGGATTGTGAGGCCTCCTTTGTGGCGAGCTCACCGGAGAAGAAGGTGAGGCCTTTCTAGCGCTCGGCTGACCTTGTGTGGCCCCGACACCTCTCCAACATAGACGTAGATTCCTTGGAAGTGAACTATGTGAATTACATCTCTGTGTCCCTGCTCTGGTTATATCGTTCCTTACCTTTACTACTTGCTCTTTACCGCTCTTGTGCTTGCTATTAGTTCTCTAGCATATAGGTTGTTCACCTAGTTGCATACTAGAGAACTTATCTTCTTGCTAAGCCTAAAATTGAGTAACAAGTTAAAAATTGGTAGTCGCCTATTCAACCCCCTCTAGTCGATTCAAAGTCGGTACTTTCAAAAAGGATAAAAGAAAGTCCTAAAATATTTCCCTAAGCTAAATCTTGAGCCATCCTTTAGTTCTTTGAATGATTTTGGTACCTGCAAAATTAGACAAAAAGAAACAAAGGAAGGGGATTAGGATTAGTGCTCTCAGTTTAACAGTGAGGTGCACTATAGATTACATCATTGAGCAGAGTTAATAAGGGGCAAGTTTCACCAAAACAATATCTGTTCTTATCGGTAGATTACTTGTCTCAGAACAACATCACAGACAAGAGAGGGGCAAGTTTCACCAAGTCAGATAAATGGGCAAAAGGTAAAACAACAAGAAATATCAAGTTTCTACTTAACCACATCCTCAAGAGAAAGATCTATATCCATTGAAACTTGGACCTGAAGGCCCCACTTGCAAGAAGCTCACACATAGCTGTAGGTGGATGTGCTGTCAACACTAGAGAGCAAGAAACGTGAAGTGATATGAGGCAAACCAGCCGTGGCTAGTTAGCCCAACATCAGCTTCTCCACAGAACCAACAACACGCTAGTCAAACTCTACAAGACCACATGCCATCTTTCTATTTCCACATCTATGAAACACACCGTTTTTAGGAAACCACCAAGATCTACAAAGATTATCTTAGTTCATCACCCAAACATCTATCCAATCTACCACCCAATCAACATATGGTTTCTTACATAAGCCATCCAAGAGAAGATCAAGTATAAGGAGGAGCAGGCCAAGTGAGCAGCAAGGAGGAGGAAGCCAAGTGAGCAGCAAGGAGGAGCAGGACAGAAGTGCAAGGAGGAGCAGGGCAAGCACTTGATCTGGCAACAAAATAAAATCACCACAAGATCATCTGCATTAGTAACAATATAGTTTGTCCACCCTTCTTAACAATTAAATTAATCCTCAGGATTTATTATAAGCATCTACACATATCAATTTTTGCCCAAGATAGTTAATAGGAGGGAGAGAGAGAGCTCTCAGGATGCATAGGTTCTATGCAAATTATCATTGAGCCTAAAGGAACAAACAATATTTGATCTTGTTAAGATCTGAGTCTCAGCCTTGTGCATTATTGACCAAGATCAAATATTAGGGTGGTGCATCTAGATCATCCAAACTGGATGATATCCTTTTTCCACACTCTACTTGCAAATTTAAAAAGATCCAGTAGGGGAGACCACTTTGTTCCATCTTAATTGAGGAATCACAGTGTCATCTCACAAGTGAATCTACACGACACAAGAGAACAACACCACATAATCATTTTCCTAGCTAGATACATCTAGGAATCATAAGACCACTATCTTAATGACAGTAGTTAGACATTATCCAAATCAATTGCAAGGCAACAATGATATATGATCATGTGCAACACAAGTAAAGCCTCAAACTTGGCATCATTAGCTAGAACTAAGAAGCAAAGGAATTATATTGTGCACACTCTAAATAGAGGCACCACATTAGCCAACCCAGTACAACAGAGCTATTAATCTCTTTACTTAACTTAAGCCTCACCAATTTAACATATTATGAACTCATCTGCAAGCAAGGGAAACTGTTTCAAATCATCTTCCTAGTTCTTAAACTAGGAATAATTTTAAAGTGATACAAATCTACTCCATAGGGGGCTACGATCATTCCTGGACCATAGGTTCAGATTGCCATGTATATCTCACCCAAAAGCTCAAATATATCATTTACTATCTGCAAATCACCAGTAGTTAAATCAAATCATCTTCCTAGAAAGATATTACTAGGAATCCTTTTTATTGGACTTTCTATATTGACAAGTGAAAGACATTTCACAATCCAAATAGATTATAATTTGGTCAGAATTAATATTCCAACATATCACTTAAATATTATTTATTCCACTTCAATCTGCAGTAAAGACAGTTGCTGAATAAAATGTAGTGCCATGGTAGAACAATAGGAACAGAAGTATTCGCAACATCATTTCCCTAGTTGCTAGGGCCAGAAACCACTTAAAACATTACTATCTTATTGACAGGAAATCTACAACAACAACTCAGCTTTAGATAGAAAGTTATCAAATGAACCCATCTCAATATTGGCCATCTTAAACCGCAAGTATAACTTTAAATCATTAAAGGGACCAGGGCATATCCATTAACATCTTAGTTACCCAAATTTAATGTAGCTAAAGCCCAAGTTGAATCTTTGGAATCTAAAATCAACTAGTAGCTAGCAATTCCAATATTTAAATATAGTTCTTCTTCATCAATGAATCTGTAAACAATAGGTTACAATATATAATCTATTTAAGCCCATGAATGAGTACCAGGTCAATATCAGTAACCACATAAAGATCATAACACGAACATCAGTGAGCCACTGCTAGAAAAAATTAGGGATTGATCTCCAGGAGGAACAGAGAGACTCTAAAAATGTGGGAGTATAGGGGTTGGCTTACCCGGGGGTCCTCGCTTAAGTCGAGAAGTGGAAACAGCACTGGCCATCAATGGTGACCACGACGCGGCGGCACGAGGAGCACCGTGGTACTCAAACCGCACCGAGCTGCACCAGTGGATACCTGTGCGTAAAAGAGGCGGCGCCGGCAACCAACCCATCATTAGACCATCATAACCGTACCACCACCTCACCACCATCACTATCTGGGGGTCACCAGATCACATCAGAGTCGAAGGCCGAAACCCTAGCAACATGAATGTAGTGTGGACAAACAAAAGAGGGATCAAATGACAGATCGAATTGGATAAGAGGGAGCAGCGGAGTGGAGAGCGTCGAGGGCGACCGATGGCGGCGGCCAAGGAGACAGGAGCCGGCCATGGCTACGCGGCGACGGCGGCAACCCCACGACATCGCGTGAGGAAGAGGTGGGGAAATCTCGGGGGTGAGAGATGTGGTCTGGACCAGACCTGGTGGTCTAACCCAACCCAGTGGGTTAGACTGACCAGTGGGCCCAGGACTGGATAATCAGGAAATTAGCAAATAAATAAAAGGGGGGTAAGATGGAAAATTACCAAAATACCCTATAAACATTTTATACTATAGAAAAATGTAAAAAAAATCCTAAAATATATTAAATATATCAGAATGTTTATTAAAATAATATCTACCTAAGAAAAATACAATAATTCTTATTTGAATTTAATAAAGTGCAAATAAATATTAACACCCTTAAATATCTAAATGAAATTTAGGAAAAACTCCTAAAAATAAATAAAAATCACTTTTGTGCATAAAAAGAAAACTATTATTTTATAAAAAAATGCTAACTTAAAATTTTTACAAATAAAACTTAAAACAAATATTTAAAGACATTCAATAATTGAGAAATTTTATAAAAAAATTAAGATAATGTCTAAAACTAAATAAAATTCATTTTTAAGATCCTAAGTAAGTATATTTACTAGAAAAATACTAAGTATATTATTGCAAAAACATTTTAAAGTTCCTAGATCATATATCTTCAATTATCTAAATTATTAAAATGAGGTAGTTGTTTTGTTAATTATTTAAAATTATTTCCTAAGTAAGAAATAATCATACTCAAAACACAATCCTTTAACCAGTCTAAACCATAATTAAAAATTTAGGATACAATCCAGGTGTACACAATCAACTTTATAATATTCCTTTAAAATCTTTAACTAACTATAAGTCGAAGGTTTACAAATTGATTTTTGCAAATCATTAACTTATATTAGGAGTAAATGATCTCAATTTATATATAATTATATTTATTAATTTTGATATTCACTAAATAAACTGTAAAATAAATTCACCCATTTTTCTTTATATAGAAAAATCTTATAGTATAATCTATAAATATTAAACATGTTAGATTTACGTCTTTAAGACTAAATTTCATTATGCTTAGGAAAAACCCCAATTGTCGGTAATGCCATAAAGGTTATATATCAAATCCAATTATATTTTTATAGTTTACTTTGGTCTGATATACCCTAAGCTAGGTATATAATGAATCAAGATCATTTAAACCTTATTAGAAACCATAGTCTCACTATTATTTGTCTTCAGAGTTGATTAACTTAACATAAATAATATTTTATTCAAATGTTATTCTTTTTGCCACTTCAAAAGAAACACTATACCATTCCTTTTAAAATTCATAACAATTTAAAACATGAACTTTGTAATAATTACATAATACCACTTAATCTTAGAATTGTATTATGATTGTACTTTACTTTCATGTCTTATATGTTTATCTTAAACACCTTACAACTACACTCTTTTATGAAGTAAACTTGAAGATAAATCAAACTTTAAAATAAATCATCTAAATCCAACTCACTTGTAATGTTGGGGAATTACTTGGAGTTTTACATCATGCATCTCATTACTTATGCATAACAACATATTTCTTATTTAAACATTGTCCTTACCGGGCAATGATGATATTTTTGTAGAACCCGAGGTACAGGGTCAAGTCGAGACATTCGACTATAATACTTCAGTATATCAAGGCAAGTTCATCACTTGCTCATGTCCTTTGATGAGTCTTTATCAAAGTAATTGCAAAATGTGTGTTATCATCTATGTTTTGGAGAAAGAAAATATTATTTTCTCAAAACAAATAAATTGTTGATATCATCCTAAGTGGTGATGTGTATAAGGTTAACAATGGAACTTAGGTTTCTAGTTGCAATGAGTATCATCACATAGGAATAAATAACCAATGACATCAGTGATTCTAGCACCGTATATCACGCGTTAACCACGAGATTCGGAATGGGACGGAGAAGTCAGCTGGATCTTCTTCCTTTCACATGAATGGATGACCATCTTGTGACGATGTGTACCTTACGAGGCTCAGCATGTGTGGGACACCTTAGTTCCCCGCGATATTGGTGTCTATACTATCTATGAGGGACAATCATAGGTATGTCCTCATATCGATGGGGCGACCAGGTTCTCGTCTGCTCACTAGAGTCCTTAAGAAGTCAACCATAGCTAATCTGCTATGCGGATTAACAAAGGTCATTCTGCTTGGGGGGTCGTGTTCTATGTGGGGTCACGAAGAAGGGCAGTGATTGGCTTGGATATTCTGCTGGGCCCCACATCATGGAATTGTGGACGGGAAAGTACGCCCGGTTGTCCAACAAGGAGGTGATCTCTCATGGGTAAAGCAACACACCTCTACAGAGTGTAAGAACTATAACTTGTTACTCCCTGTTCCGGGAAGGAGATGCGAACGCTGTAGGAAAGGAGCTCCATGAAAGTTCTGGTAAACCTGTGAAGGCTGACGGGCATAGCTTTTCAGAATAAAAGCAACCTTTGAAGAAATATTTACGAAAACCTGCATAGCCTATGACCTATGGTCTGTGGCTGTAGATATGGTGCATCAAACACTCCTTTTTAGTGAACTTGCTGAGTACGCTCGTACTCAACGTATCTTATTAACCCTTGCTAGATTCCGAAGACATTAAAGATCAAGAAGAGGAAACACTTTATTCAATTGAAGACCAAGAAGAATTCCGCTATGAAGAACTAGAAGTATTTCGAAGTGTCGAAGGGGACAATTACGAAAGCATCTATGGAATGGAGACCGAAGTATTTGAAGCGTAGATGTATCATATATATGATATGTTGGAAACATATCTATAATTTTTGATGCTCCATGCTTGTTTTGTATCTACTTTGCTTTGCTTTGTCTATACTTTGAGGTGTTTTTATATATTTTCTGGAACTAACCTATTAACAAGTTGCCACAGTGCCAGTTGTCTATTTTCTTCTGTTTTTGGTTCTAGAAAGGCAGAAAATCAATATTCTCGGAATTGGATGGGACAAAAGCCAAAGTTATTATATTTCTCGGAGCAACACGGAACCACGAAGCAGAGCCGGAGGGGGCCACAGGGTGGCCAAACCCCCCTAGGTGCGGGCAAGCCCTGGAGGCACCTGGAGGGGGTGTGGGCCCCCTGGACCCTCACCGACCTTGATTCCTGCAACTATAAGAAGCCTCCGACCCAAAAACCCTAAACAATCCAGAAGAAATCCACGAAAACCTCCATAGCGCCGCCGCCACCAAAGGGGAGATTTGGGGGACAGAAAGTCTCTGTTCCGGCACCCTGCCGGGACGAGGAAGTGCCCCCGGAGCCATCTCCATCGATCTCCACCACCATCTTCATCACCGTTGCTGATTCCCATGATAAGGAAGGAGTAGTTCTTCCTTAGGGCTAAGGGCTCTATCGGTAGCTATGTGTTCATCTCTCTCTATGCATGATCTTGTTGTGGTCATGAGCTTTATAATCAAGTAGATCTACCATGCTACTCAAGTGCTTCATTAGATCTCTGCTCTCCCCATGTGTGTGAAAGTGACAGCATGCACGCCATGGTGGCACTTAGGTTTGAGTCTACATAAATACTCTTTGTGCTTTGATAGATCTATGCTTTTCCCCACGTGTGTGAAAGTGACAGCGTGCATACCGTGTGTGGCACTTTGGATAGATTAAATATTTGTTATGAGTTATATTTGGAGTTGGATGTCTCTATGTAATTGTGGTGTTTGTTGGAACCATCTAGCGCTCAAGGTGACAGTGTGGGGTTATCTAGATTGGGGAAGGCCCTACCGTGGATTAGAGTGTCCAACCGGAGAGTAGTTAAGAGTAGTATCATGAAGAGAGGATATTTATATGAGAGAGTTTTCACTAGTGAAAGTATGATCCCTAGGCCTTATTTCTAAGCATTGAAACACCGTTTGCTACTAGATCTGTTGCATGTTGCTTGCTTCCTTCAGTTTGCCTTTAGTCTGTTCCTCCACGCCATCATCTATTTTTTGGCACCGTTACCACTTGTATTTCACTATCTCTTCGTCGAACTAGTGCACCTATATTGGGTGTGTTGGGGACACAAGCTACTTCTTGTATCTTGATTGCAGGGTTGCTTGAGAGGGAATACCTTTGACCACTTCCTCCCTGAGTTCGATAAACCTTGGGTAATCCACTTAAGGGAAACTTATTGCTGTTCTACAAACCTCTGCACTTGGAGGCCCAACAACTGTCTACAAGAATAGGAGTGCATAGACATCAAGCTCTTTTCTGGCGCCGTTGCCGGGGAGGAAAGGTAAAAGGCACTCACACCGGTTACCCCGCAGCGACAAGCGACTCTTTCTGGCGCCGTTGCCGGGGAGGTAAGGTAAAAGGTACTCACATCCTCTGGTGTGAGTGCTTGAAGTTATTTCCTTTAGATTCTGCAATTTTGTCTTTTTGTTTCTTGTTTTCACTAGTTAGGCTTAATGGAAAACAATAAAAAAATTAGAGAGCTTTATAGTGTTTATCTTGAGTTAGGACATGAAGTGTTTGAAGAGAAGATTAAAAAACCTACGGAACTTTATTTGCATGCTAATAGCAATGTTATTAGTATGAATTCTTTGGACACCATTGTTGCTAATTCTATGGAAACGTCTAAGCTTGGGGAAGCTAGTTTTGATGAGCATGATATTTTTAGTCCCCCAAGCATGGAGGAGAAAGTTTACTTTGATGATACTTTACCTCCAATATATGATGATTACAATGATGAATGTGATATTTTCAGTCCATCTACTATTGAGGAGAAAATTAATTATGATTATAGTATGCCTCCTATATTTGATGATTATGGTGATGAGAATAATAGTGATAGCTATGTTTTTGAATTTGCTCCCACTACAATTAATAAGAATGACTATGCTTATGTGGAGAGTAATAATTATTTTATGCATGTGGCTCATGATAAGAATGCTTTAAGTGATGGTTATATTGTTAATTTTATTCATGTTGCTACTGAAAGTTATTATGAGAGAGGGAAACATGGTCTTATGCATCTCAAGAATATTAAGTTTCCCCTCTTTATGTTGAAAATTTTGAAGTTGCATTTGTCTTGCTTCCCTATGCTTGTTGCTTTGTGCCTTCATGACTTGTTTATTTACAAGATTCCTATGCATAGGAAGTGGGTTAGACTTAAATGTTCTTTGAATTTGCTTCTTGATGCTCTCTTTTAAATCAATTCATATTTCCTATGTGAGCATCTTTGAAACTATCATGCCTAACTTAAAGGCATTAAAGAAAAGTACTTGTTGGGAGATAACCCACAAGTTTTCTTGAGTCTTGGAAGTTATTACTTCTGTAATGACCTCTACTTATCCTTTTTGTTTGCTTTTGGTACCAAGAATGACCTCTAATGAGAGGGAAGTAAGATTTGGGGAGTTGCTGTCCTGAAACAGATTTCTGTCCTAAACCATTAAAATTCGTGAGGAGTCTCTGTAAGTCGGATTGAGCTGAAACTTTACGACTAAATCCCCCAGTATGTTAGCCAACTTTAATTAGTTCAACAATTTTTGATTTGAACAACATAAGGTCTTCGAAAAAATCGGTTTCTACCTGCTGGTCTGTTTTAACAGATTTCTGCCATTATTTGCATTTGCTTCTTATTGATTCCTTTTTGGATTTTTTTTGGGAAATTGAGCTTTTTGAAGGATTTTCTACAGTAGCATGTGTTTTTAGTGAAAAGTATTGCTGTTCCAAAGCTTTACCTAAGGGTCTATTATCTTTTGAATACACTAATGTTGCTAATGAAGATTGTGTGAAGTTTTGTATGAAGGAAAAAATTTAGGTGTAGAGAGAGAATGGACAAAAGCTCAAGCTTGGGGATGCCACCCTGTGTCACCCCAAGAAATATTCAAGAGGTACAAGCGTCAAAGCTTGGGGATGCCCAAGGCATCCCCTTCTTCATCAATAAAAATCTCAGGTCTTTCTAGACACTTCGTTTTTATTGTTTCATGCATTGTTGTTTTTGGTTTTCATTTGCTTAGTTTGCTTGAGTAAGTTGGTTGGTTACACCACACTTCTTTTGGAGAGATACACACTCTATTTTCATTGCATAGAACACTCTAGTTTTCACTCTTATTGTTCTGTGAGTGTTCACTTTTGCTAGCACTGTGTTTAGCCTTAGTTTTCTTATGCTTTCAACTTAGAACTTTTTAGTTCTTCTTTGTGGATTTGTGAGACAAGCTCACTGGTATTTATTGATTATTATCTTTGTGAGTTGTTTCAAATAAGTTTTTGGTGTTGGAAAATAGTAGAAAGTTTCATGCTTATAGAAGTGCAAGAGGAGCTTGCATTGACTGTGACTTAGACATTAGCATGACATGCTAGGTGTTGTTTTGACCTTATGCTTAGTGATTATTGATGTATCATGTCTTGTTCCAAACAATAGGGATTGCTTAATGTTCCTTGAAGGAATCATGTGTTGTTTTAGCATACAAAAGGATAATCTTGTGGTATTCTCCTTTGATGCTTTGTTTGGGTTGACTTGGCACATGCTCACACCATGTGATGACTATGAACAAGTCACCATAGCCTCTATGATCATTTTGTCCTTGACTTGTAGTACCACTCTATGCTTTGATTAGTAATGTTTTGTTGCTCTGCATGATTATGGCCATTATTGCTCTCTTAGTTGGTTGCTCCCAGACTTTTGCTAGCCTCCACTTGTATGAGTAAGATCTACTCATGCTTCCAACTCCAAAGAAACCAAGTTATTACAAAGTGTCCACTATAAATTCCTATGCATGGTGTGTTACACCATTCCAAGTATATTCTTGTTTTCAGCTATCTTCCAATTAAAAAGTATTTTGTTATGTTAAAACTTAGTGATTAAAGCCCTCATGAACTTGATGGCACACTTTATATTCTTTGCCCCTAATAAACTTGAACCATTGTGACAACTTTGTTGTATATGCTTGCACTTATAAGTTGGAATTAGCAGAACCGTGCTGTCACGGGGAACGTTTTCAACATTGCACTTGTACTTTGTACTCAGTTGATATCATGCTCTTTTGTCTATGGATGTAAATGGTGTGAAATAAAGAGGAAACTTGTAAGTCCATGGAGTTTGTATTCTTTGTTAGAGAAACGCCTGGGCCGCTAGCCTAAGCCATGCCTAATCATGGTGGAAACTTTCAGCATTACCATAGTGAGCTATCTATGAAGCATCCTCAATAAAAAGCTATGCATATATGTAGCACCCCTGGGATTAGGGTTCAACTAACCTCAGATCACATCTAAGATAAGTTCAACTCCGGTCACGGAAGATCACAGTATGTTTCGGTAACATTACAAAACTCAGGGATTCAACAACATAAGGTTAAACTCTTAGCAGAGTAAGATATTAGATTTATTACAAACCAGAGGTCATAGACTCAACATTACATCACACAACGAAAGAAAAAATGTTTTTCTACACAACAACTTAGCAAAAGGCCTAAGAGGCCATAAAATAAAGTGACGTCCATCCCATAGTCCTTAGGCTACTACCTGGGACCCCCAACTACTCGTCGATGTCAACATAGAAGCCACCTTCAGTTGCAACCAGATCCTCTGTATAAAAACAACAATGGCGCAAGGCTGAGTACGATAATGTTGTCACATCCCAAGATTTTCCAAATCTTGTAATGTGAAAAATAAATAAACAAAATAAATTATTGTTGAATTTTAGGGTGAAAAGAAACTTTTTGTTTCTAAATGGAAACTTAAAATCCCATCTTGAACAAACTTTCATTAAAGTTTGAATTCAACAAAATTCAAATCAAGAAAAATGCATTCCTCAATGAATGTATCTGGAAATTTAAACACTTGGAAAATAAATCCAAACCCTAAACTCTAAAAGAATAAAGATCATTTCCAAGTTATCTCCAAACCAAATTGTGAGCAAATAATCCTAAAGGTATTGAAAAGGATAAACAAATATTAAACAAGGTTTTACAAATTGGAATCACCAAGTTTGGATCTCTAAATAAAAAGATATGGATTTTATAAGATGAAGAAAGAAATATTAAAATAAAGAATATTTAAAGACCAAATCAAATCTTGGCCTAATCCATTAAGCAAATGGAATGGTTAAAATCCAAATCAAATAAATTAAAAGGATAGAGAATTTTACAAATAAAATGGCAATAACCATTCTATCCCTATTTTATAAAGACAAATCTCTAAATAAGAATAATTATAAAATTCATGAGAAAATGATAATTGGAATTTACTCAAGTGGAATAAAAGTTTTTTAATCAACTTAATAAATCTTCCAAATAAACTTTAGGGAATTAAAATTATATTTAAATCCATTGGAATTGAAACAAATACCCAATCTTAAATGATTAATAAATCTTATTAAAAACTTTTCCAAATAATTCAAGATGAATTATTTGACACCCTTTTAAGTAAACAAAACTTACTGAAAGGTTTTGGAAGAATTTAGAAGTCAAATGGAAATTAAAGACATTATTAAATCCTATTTTGATTTAAAACAAGGGCCCTTTTTATTAATTAAAAAGACCCCAAAAGGTATAAAATAAATTTCCAAAATTAACATAAGAATGTGCTACCAATCAATATTTAAACCTACCCAAATTTTGGCAAAGGTTTGAATTCAAATGAATGTTTGAATTGTTTAAACAAAATCAAAACAGAAAATCAAAAGAGAAAAAGAAAAACAAACTGAACAAAAAAAATGTGAAAAGGTAGCAGCCCAGCAGGCCCAACAACCAGCCTACTCCCACTCTCCCCGCGAGAAAACGCTTCGCACCAGTGAACTCACCGGCACCCTCACTGACCGGTGGACCCCGTTCCCTCTCTTTCTCTCATGCTGCCAAGCGGACCCCACCGCTAGCTCTTTCTTCCCCACCCGCCGCTGACCACGCCCTTCACCTCGTTGGCCGTTGCAGGCAAATAACGCTCGGCTTAATTCGCGTTAATGGAATAGTTAAACCTCCCCCTGACGATGCCCTCTTAACCGCCCATGTCTCCTCTCCATTTCCCCTCTGCCGCCTCACCCAAGCGTGCCCAGAGGCCGCCCAATTCTTCTCTGCACCACCCTCTGTCCGACAATGCTCCGACGATGATTCCGGCCAGTATTCCCCGCCCCTTGCCTCCTCAAGCACACAGACGTGATCCCCATCTTCTGGCGAACGTCCTCGTAGCGCCAGCTCGTCCCCGCGCGATCTAGAACTTCGGCAACGACAACGACCACCGCCGCCACCGTCTGCCTCCGCTCCGACATCTTTTTCCGGTGAGTGCTGACCACCCTCCCTCCTCCTGATGATGCACGAATGATCGCCAACCTTGTGCGCAGCTAATGCCGTTCTTGCCTTGTCTTCTTGTGCACCGTAGCGTCGCCCCCGTCGACATCTGAGCGAGACCGACGCCGTCACTGACTCCGGCGAGGAATCCCGACTGATCCCGTGCGCCCCTTGACAAACTGCAAGCAAGTTGAGCTTCAGCATCACTCCACGAACACGGTGAGCCTTATCTCCCTCTCCCTTGCGTCCTGTATCACCAGCGACGACCTCGTCTGAGCGCTGCCGCCAGAGCGCCGCCGCCAGCGCCGCTGCTTAGTGGTCAAATGCGTAGCGACCGTAGGATCCAAATCTGACGGATGCGATAGAACGAGAGTGAAGGGGTCAGTAGAATCTCAGCGCCGTGCGATGTAACTTAAATCCAACGGCCTGCATCGCTTGATCCACGCGAAACGGTACCGACGAGTAAGAACGCGACACGTGGCTCAGCTCATTTGATTTAAAACAGAATAGATCTATTAGATGTTCCTATTTGAATAATTCATAACTTTCAAACCACACGTCCAAAATTTTCAAACTTTATATCAATGGATTCAGAAAAACAAGCCCTAGACAACCATGCACTTTGTTTAGTAAAAAGCTTCTGGTAAAATGTTTGTTTTTGCAGAAACTTATGTATGCTTGTTTAGGTTATAAAATTTATTCCAAAATGATTTTGAGGATAAAATCTTTGGCAAATGGTGTGTTTTGAACCTACTGACCATAGGAAACAAATTGTGGATTCAAAAATGTATTTGGAGAAACAAAAGAATGAATCTTTGATTTAAATCATTTCTAGTCAAATAAAAATATGGTTTGATTATTAAAAATGGTTTTGGAAGAAAAACCTTTGAGAAATGTTTTGGAAATAAACTCTCTAACCCTAAACACAAGGTTATATGGTTTGAAAACATATTTTGTGAAACCTATAGAATTTTGCCTTATTAAAAGCATTTCTATACCACATAAAATAATGACTTGATCTAAAAATGGTTTATGAAGTAAAATCTTATACAAATGATTTTGCCACTTTATAAAATGACCATTAGGTGTTTTCAAATGTTTATGAACCATTAGAAACCACTTTGACAAATAAAACAACCTTTAGCATGCTTGCATGCATTGTTTTGTTATTATTATTTTATGTGATGAATTGCTTGAATGGTAGATTGAAATATTGTTTGCTTGATTGAATTGTAGTGATTTGAAGTGAGTGAACATTGCAAAGATCAAGGAGTGAACTTATACTCTCTACCAAAAAGGCAAGTGATGCTTAATACTTTTGTCCCATTATTTTCACTATGCATTAGTGATATTTCTAAGTAAGACTTGCATGGAATTTTTGCTAAGTATAAACCATGCTATGGGAAATCCTGTTAATATTCCTACTACTATCATTGCTTAGCTTAGCTAGTAGAAAACAAGGGTGGAATATAAATTCATGCTATGGAAAAATTTCTAAGTCTGAGGACTTGTGTTTTGTTTAATAAAACAACTAAGTGAATGAATCACCTGGGTGGAATGGAAGGAATGGTTTGTGTTGAGTGGTTACACAAGGCCAGGGGACTGGTGAACCTTGTGTATCTCACCTGTGGATGGCCACCCAGGAACAAAGAGATTTGAGATGTCAAATGTTGAGAAGCTTCAAGTGCAACCACATGGCATTATGGGCTCTGCCTGGATCATATAGGTTGCAAGAACTTAGCCAAATGGACAGTTGGTGGTAGGGGTTTGATAGGTTGGAACGCGTCCATTCTGGTCTAAGGGAAGGCTTCTAAAAGATCTTGTCTTGGTGAAACCCAGTCTTGTGGGGAAAGTGCACCACCTCTGCAGAGTGAAAAATCTAAGTACTTAGCCATGTCCCTGGTAAAGGACAATTTGAGCATCAAGACATGGAAGCTATCAAGAATCTCATCATCCAAATTGCTAAGTAAAAACTTGTGGTTGAACAAGGGTTTAAGGTTCACCAATTTCTATTGGTGGTTCCTTGGGTGATTTTGTCAAAGCAAAAACTTAGTGTTTTCAAATGATAAGGAAAATCTATTTTGAGCAAAGCAAGCCTAAGCTCCACTTAGACAAATGCATATAGTTGATAGACTCCACTATACTACCATAGTATCACTTGCCAATACAATTCAAATGTATTGACCCTTGTGGCTGTAACTTGTTATGTTGCAGGTTTTGTTTGATATTAGTGAAGTAAGGACCCCATGCTTATAGATATTCTGCTGCAATGTAATGTAATAGCCAAATGAGCTATGTAAGATGTAATAAATTATGTTATTCCTGGTTATAAAGTTGTATTATGACCTTTGTTTCTTGATATTACATCTTAACTGTGGATGCTAGCTATTGATCCAGGGACTAGCATTGTAAACACAGGGATCTCTACCTTATTAAGGGTTGGGAACCTTACAAATGTACTCCGCAAGACTTAGATAACCTGGTATCTACATGCTCTAGCTAGAAAGGATTTCTCTAGATTTTCTTTTGCGAAAAGCAACCTTTATTTGTAAACAAGAGAGAGAAGAGGCTCGTCTACTCAGAATCTTTTAAAAGGGGATAAGATAATGACTTCTTCATCTTGTTCATCATATCTTGATAACCACCAGCTTCATTAGAACCTCCTATCTAGGATCACCCCCGTCGACCCAGAGGAAGCATCCTTAAGCACACGTGGATCAGCAAGTTTTATGGTGGTTAATGTTATCTATGATCTTAAGTCCGGTCGCCAAGCCGTTCATAACCGTGAACACGGCTTTTCGAAAATATTTAACCCTGCAGGGGTGTAAAACTTTATCCACACGTACCAACCGACTCTTAATGCCAAATTATTAGCCCTCTTCCTTGGAAGGCCGAGAGAGGGTAGTTGACCACGACCTTTAACTTGCTTTCGCCGAGACCATGAGTCATGCAATAAGTATGATTCTGCCATAACGGGTCAAATCCCGAAGCCGGTACTTAAAGATGTGAGGCGAGGTTGGTTTACCAGGGGCGCTATCTACCCCAAGCAACTGTGGCCATGCTTCCCTACCTGTTATGATGCACCTCCATCACCTCCTATTTCGAAAACGTTTTCAATGCGTATGCCAAATGGAATGCCCAAACTATGTGACTCATGGAATCTACTGGGCAAGTTAGTTAGTCGAGGGGTTGTCTAGGCCCCGTGTGGTTGTACGCTCGTCTTGGTTCCAAAGGTAAGAAATCACTTCCTAGTGGTGGCGAGCATGGGACTACAAAAACCACACCCAACATGGCCTCCCATACAAGCCTTAGCATATTTATTTATCTCCATCGATGATACCTCCACCTCCTGTCTTTCTAGATTCTTCAGCACCTTCGAATCATCATCTGAATGTCTCAGACGGTACTAGTAAGCATGGCTAAGCTGTCGACCGTAAAAGCTCTAGCAACGCTCAGATGCCACACCTAGGTATGCTAGGAGAAGTGGATCAGGAGTATAAGGCTACAAAAGGGAAACAGTGCAACAGATATGTAACCCTAGCGACTGACAAAAGACCACATTGGAATCGTGTGCATCATAACGAGAAAGTAATATACTTTGTAAAAGTAGGTTCAGAATTAGAGGCTACGCTTGTGAAAGGATACGGATGTCGCCTAGAGGGGGGGTGAATAGGCGATTAAAACTTTTCCTAGAGTGGCTCAACAAAGGCGGAATAAAACTTAGTGTTTACTTTGTAAAGCACAACCTAGAAACAACTAAGGTTTACCTATGTGCACCAACAACTTATGCTAAGCAATACAAGCAACAAAGTGATAGCAAGATATATAGTACTTCAAGCACGAAGGCTATCACAATGTAAAGTGCATAAGTAAAGAGCTCGGGTATAGAGATAACCGAGGCACACGGGGACACCGATATTTTACCAAGTTCCTCCCAACATGGAGTACGTCTCGTTTGGAGAGGGGGTAGTATCAAACCACCAATGCCACAAAAGGCCTCCCTTATTCTCCGATGAATCTCACCCCAATGGGATCGATCCACGCTTCCACTATCGGTGCACTTGTCGGTGGCAACCGGAACCTCTCACAAGGTTGGGGCACTTCTCCACAACTTAATTGGAGGCTCCCAACAAATGACACAAAAGGCCACAATGCCACCAAGGCCACAAACCATCTAGGGTTCCAAGAACCCAAGAGGGACAAGCTCCAATGAGCAACTCAAACCAAATCCTCCGAGGAGAACTCAAACCGATGTAACAAATGCAAATGGCAAGAACACCACAAAGATGCTCAAATACCTCACTCCCAAGTTCCAACAAAGCTACTAAAGCTATTGGGGGAACACGAGAGGAGGAATCAAAGAGAGACACAAAATCCCCCAAAATCTAGATCCCCAAAGATACACTCACAAAGAGATGTTTTGGTTTGGTCAAAACGTAGATCTAGATCTCCTCCAACAACCCCTCAAATATATGCAAGAATCAATGGAGGGGTGTGTAGAAATCAAGCTCAAAGAGTAAAGCAAATGGGGGCAAAGCTTGGACAAGAGGAGGTGAAATAAGTAACCCTAAATGAAAAAGGGGCAAAGCTATTTAAAGAGACGGGCTGATTCTGCCCGTTGGGGCAATTTTTCTGGACGGAACGGTAGTACGGGATTTGTCCAGTACTACCGGACCCAATACAACAAATCACCAGGAAACAGCAATGCAGCAGCAGATCTGGGGCCATCATGCGCGCGTGTGCCAGCGCAGCAGCGGTCAGCGACAACAGCGAAATGAGGCAGAGTAGCGGAGCGGGGCCAGCGAGCGGGATTGTAACATCCCAAAAATATCAAACTTAGATCATCAAAACACTAATCATCAAGTTTAGAGTTAACAACAAAGTTTTCTAAATGAATTCATGAATGCATGTATATGTGTATGCATGAATTTTGAATTTCTTTAAAACCCACCTTGTTTGTGTGAACCATTGCTTGTAAAATGTTTCTTAGGTGAAAATAACATCATCTAAAACATTCCCCACACTTTTCCTAAAGACAAGTAAATCAAAACAAATATATTAAGTGAATGGTCATTTTGACCAATTTAACTCCCATGCCTACTTTGGCTGTCTCAAACTTTCAAAACTAACAGAAACTTTTCTGGATCTTTGCACCCCTTGAATATACTCATAACAGAGTATCAAGGCCCACTTTGTGATCATCCAGAAACTTTCAAATGCATAGTTTAAATGACAATTCAAAATTGAATCTTCTTCATATGGGAAGATCCCACTTTTTCAAAACCCACTCAAACAAGCTCCACTTTCAAAACCCAAGCATCTGCAGACTCACCAGAACCAATCTAGCCAAAATTCATTTCAAAATTCAAAACTTGAGTTCATGCGGCCATTTCATCAAACAGGTTGCAGACACAAATCAAACAAAACCACAAACACTATAGTGTGCAGTGTTTTGAGCCTAACTTGTTCCCTAGTTAGCTCACACACAACCACGTAGATCATCTAGAAAGATTAGACCAACACTAGCACCCCTGTGAGCTTGCCATTGCCATTAATGGTGTACAGCCGAGCAACCCCATGTCACCCCATTGTGGACAGCAAGCTAGGAGCAGCAGCAAGCCTAGCCAGCATGTCTAGGAGGCAGCCCACCGTCCATCGCCACTGCCTGTCCCAACCGCGAGCGTTGCCAAGCCCTGGACCACGCGCACGAGACATGCCCAGACCATGCCGAGCGTGCGCCAGAGCGCCACCCACGACCAGCGTCCACAGACCGCACGCCGTCCTCACCGCGCGCACACACGATCACCATCGACCGAGGACACCGCCAGACACCCCCGTTTGCCGCCCCGTGCCATACAGCCACCGCCCACCGTCGAAGAGCACCGCCCGTTCCAGACCAAACCACACCCCCCATGCCTCGCAATCATGTCGTTGAGCATCGCCAGGAGACACAACACCGTCCCCTACCCTTGCCCATGCCATTAGCTGCCTGTAACATCGCCCCCGACGAGCTCACCTTGCGCCCCGACGGTCCCCTCGCTCGACTATAAATAGAGGCCACCCTCGCACGATTTCTTCACACCATCTCACTCCCCTCTCCCCACTGACCGTGCCACACCATTCTTAGAGCAAGCCAAGCACCACCTCGCCGGAATTTCACCGGAGCCTGCCGCCTCTGGAGAAGAAGGGAGCCAGCGATTGGAGCCGCCCCAGGAGAAGCCACCGGTACCAGGAGGATCGCCGTCGTCGACTTCGTCGTTCGCCCGCCTTTCCGACCCTCGCCCGTACCCCGGTGAGCCCCCAGCACCCCCCACTGGCCGTGCTAGGTTTCGTTCTCGTCGGAGCTGTCTCGCGTCGACGATGACCATCAGCCGTTGGATTAGAATTAGATCGGACGATCCACGTTGCCCCATACCGCTTCGCCGAGCCCCGTGTCACTGACGAGTGGGGACACCCACTTACGCAGCCCGCGGGAGTACTGCGCTTAGCAGGCCAGCCCGTTAGAATTTCCCGCGCAGCCCAGCAATTCAAATTAAACCTTTTTCTTTTTAAATTCAAACCCACTTCTGTACCCAACTTCAAAAATCAACCCAGATCGAGTCAGTGCACCAAATTGGATGAAACCAATTTTGTTGGAAAGGTCTGTGAATGCTTAATCCAAGCCCGTTGGATTCAAGTCATTTGGATCTGTAGATCACCCATAGCAAAAATAACAAGACAGAAGCTTTTCTGCATTCAAACATTTTTCAAATTTAAACCATAAAAGATTTTGAGTTGATTCCAACTCTCAAAAATCACATTTAACCATACCTTTCAGAATATATAAAAATATATAGGTTTACTTGCAGAAATAATGTTCAAGTAATAAAAGAATGCTTCATAAGCATTTCTAGCCACTTTAATCAATTAAAATAAAAGGGTAAAACCTTATTAAATTGTGACACCACTTTAAATCACATTCCCATGGACTACAATATGAGGTGATGACATGTGTCAAAATGATCCCATGTTTAGTTTGGAGAAGATTAAATCTTAAGTAGTTTTTCAATGAGTAGAAATTACTTTTCTAAAAATAAGAAGTTTTAAACCAAGCCTTAACCTTGTAATGTTAGAGATGATGCTAGATCATCTATAGGACCCTTGTGTGTGATGATTGCAAGTAGTTAAGTATTGTTTGGTGATTGTGTACCTCGTATTTATTCATAGATGCTAGTACCGACCAAGGATACTACGAGGAGGAAGGAGGATACTACGAAGAGGAAGCCGAGGAGAACTTCAACCACTGCTCTGCACAAGGCAAGCTTTACTAATCAAGTTGACCAATGCAAGCTGATACTATACCAATGCAAGCTAACACTTGCAAGATACCCTACTGATGCCACAAACCCATACTTGTGATATGAATACTATATGCCTTAAGCATATGTGATCATACCTACTTGCTAAACCAATCCTAGTTTTATGGCAAGCTTCTTACTTTATCTCTTTATCAAAGCTTACTTAGAGTCTACCTAAGAGTTTGGTAGATACTAGACAGCTGTGCTGAAGGTTGCTTAAAGAGCATAAAATTTGGCCTAAGCTAGAAACCTTGATCTCAGTCTAAGATATAATGTTGGACTTAGTGAAACTCCACCAGTTACCACCCCTCATTAGTACCACCCCCAACTGTAGATGCTAGTGCTAAGCATAAAACTTGATCAACTTTAGATGGGAATACTTGGTGGAAAAATGGTTATGAAAACCTTGGAATGATGGATCATTCTATTGAAATGTTTTGGACATGTGTTTCCAAACACTTAATGATTTTGGTGATGAAAATGTTGAGGCATGAGCCTTAGCCCTTTATAAAACTGATGGTTGTCTCGATGCGATACCATTCCAATTTTATCGTACAACCACAATACCCGAATATTGGGTAGGGCTTGACTGGAAACTTATATACCTTAGTATTAGTTCCCTCACGGCCAAGGTCTGAGCTGAGGCTACCTTGTGAAGATTGTCCACCTGTGCAGTACCCAAGATGACAGTGGTCATGGTTGGGAGGCCAAACTCACAGGTGACATGGTTATACCCTACGGGTACACGACCTTGGCATACCTAGTCCAGCCTAAGGAAGGCCCACGGCAAATGTACGCCGGCCCATGAAGATTTTCGGGTGGCCCAGGCCCATGACGCCTTCGAATCCTTGGAGAGCAAGACTAGAGTTTGGATACAACTTGTAACCTACTCGTGTCGGTACCTGAGACCTAGCCTACCCATATATAAAGGCTAGGAGGGTCCAACGAGGGGGTATCCCATAAGAGACCTAGAGAACTCTCTCGATACTTTCGCACATGCATCCACGCCAGATCGAATCTACGCGCCCCTGTAACCTTCGGTTCCGCCGTAATCAAAGAGCAGACAAGCAGGAGTAGGGTTTTCCCTCCGGGGGCCTGAACCTGGGTAAATCTCGTGTCCCCTGGTTGCTTGTCTGTTAACCGTGCCACGATCTCCAGCATCCCCATCTTCTCCAAAACCCAAGTCCATAACAATGGGCATTGACGAGATGAAACCTCGTCAATTGGCGCCGTCCGTGGGAACTGGGGCTGCTGATTGTGCGGTCGTGACGGTTCCGACCCGATCGTTCTACAACTCCGCGGCGATGGAGAATCACCTCCTCTTCGGTGCTTTTGACTTCACCGCCCACTCGCCGGATACCATGAAGGATTTCGAGCCCGTAGGCGACGGACTCGAAATCTTGTTCGGGAGCTTCTGCTTCCAGGTGGGACAAACTGGCACCCTCTGCCTCCCTGAGCGGGTGCCCGTGCCGTCAATCAGGCCCGCTTCATGGGCTCCACACCCCGTGCTACGCACGTCACCATCAACAGATGAGTTCTACAGCTGCTGCAACTCCGATCTGCGATCCACCTTCGGATGAAGGGACCTACGGTTCGGATCCAAAAGCTGCGGCAGCAACCAATCAATCTGCGGCGCTATCATACGCGCGCAATCATCAAACCGACGAGAAAGCGCCTAACCCGCCGTCAACCCCAACCCGAAGGGCGAAACAGCGAAACGGTGGAAGCGGCGAAAACAGGGGCCACCTCATCCAACTTAGCAAAGAAGGATGGGTCGAAGCACGCCGCGCCGTCGCAGGCGAAATAGTCCTACCTCTGGACTCCCCACGTGATCTGTTGATGGCATACCACTACTTCCTCATCGAGGAGAACAAGAAGCAAGTCAAGATGCAGGAGACGCTCGACAAACGCAAGAAAGCAGCCTCTGACTCCAGCGTGCGACGAGCTGCGCTCTCCGCCATGGGACCCGGCTATAGCACGAACGGAAACCAGGGAAACAAGCACCACTCTCGGGTGGAAAACATGGACCCGAAGGAGCGGCGTGACGTGACCCGAACTCTCCACACATCGTTCATGGATATGGACGCCGACGGCAACATCACCCCGAAGACGCCACAAGCTGCGATCATGGCAGCCACTGCGTATCTCGTGGCTCACCCACCTCCGGAGGGAGACCCGAAAAGGGCCATGCATAGGTCCGCACTCACCGGACTAGGACTAATCGGAGCTGCACTCCACGAAGACGCTCCTACGGAGCCGAAGAAGAAAGCTCCGGCCAGGCGCGACCGGAGCCCTACTCCCTCATCCGAAGATGAAGAGGAACACAATCTTCCTCGAAGAAAGAAGAGCTCGCACCACCATAAAAGCGACTACGATGCCAGAGACAAGCTTACACAGCGCAAGATCGACAAAGCACGCGCCAAACGTGCATGCTCATCTGAATCTGAGATGGATGAAGACGAAGGAGAACTCTGCGGGGCTCGATGCTTCAGCAGATCCGTCCGGCGAACACAGATGCCACGCAACTTCAAGCTTCCTTCGGATACTCCGAAGTTCAACGGCACGCAAGATCCAAAGTCCTGGCTCAGTGACCATCTGTCATCCGTCAAGCTTCACGGAGGCAACAAAGAAACCGCCATGCAATGCCTTCAGCTGCAGCTGATAGGCGCGCGGATCGCTTAGCGATCATCAGGATCCATCCGAAGCTGGGAGGAGCTCGCTTATAGCTTCATCCGAAATTTCAAAGGCACCAGCAAGAGGCCCGCCTCAATTGAAGAATTGCGAGCCTGCACTCAGAGAACGGGTGAATCTATTCGCTCGTACATACTACGCTGGTCTACAACCAAGAACTCCGCAGCACACATCTCCGAAGAGCGGGCCATCGACGCCTTCAGGGACGGCGTCAAACGCCCAGACTTCAAGGAGAAACTTGGACGTGTAAAGCCCAAGACACTCGACCAGCTCATGGAAATCGCCAACAGTTGGGCAGACGGCGAAGATTGCATCCAGCGGGCGCAATCAGATGAAGAGGACGACTACGGCCGAAGACGCGAACGCCGCAGCAAGAGGAGATCACGCGTTTACGAGGACCGCGACGGACCCGACATGGTCGCAGCCGGCTACGCCGACCGCCGTAACGACAACAGCCGCAAGCGAGGATACCGCAGCGGAAACTTCGCGACAATGGGCGACCAACGCGATCGTAGCAACGCGACCGCGAGAACGGACCCTCAGCATTCGACAAACTTTCGGGTCCATGCACCATCCACTTCTACATCGACAAACAAGATGGCAAAAAGAAAGCTAGCCACATGCTCAAGGACTGCCGCGAGTTCCAGAAACTCAGCGAAGGCATGATGCAGATGAGGCAACAAGCTCCAATCCCTGTGTTCGGAAACGCACCTGCGCCAGGTGAAATAGCACACGGAGCTCCTCCACCGCCGCCTATTGGAGGACCAAATCAACCAGTCGCACCAGTGCAAAACAACGCCGGGGTCGCATACCCCCCACCAAAAGTAGCACTTAATATGATACAGAAGGGACTCCCCACAAATAGGGTGCAGAAGAAAATCACCCGACAAATCAACATGGCCGTGGCAACTCCGCCTGCAATCCCTGAGTACCTCAGCGGATCGGAGTCCTGCATCACATTCACTGCGGATCACCCTTGCAGATCCTCGCCCAGTCATGCTGCCACAGTGCTGGAGGCGCAGATCGGAGGCTTCGAGATGAGTCGCGTCTTCATGGACGGCAGCGGCATCAACCTAATGTTCGCAAGCACTCTAGCAGCTATGCGGATCCCGCAATGCAGCCTAGAACAATCGTATTAACGCTACCGGCATTGTCCTAGGGAAGGGCATCTTCCCCCTGGGCAAAATAGGGCTCGACGTCATCTTCGGGAAGCCGGACAACTTTCGGCAGGAGCGCCTAGAATTTGAAGTGGTGGACTGGTCGTCGCAATACCATGCCATCCTGGGACGTGTAGCATTCGCAAGGTTCCTGGCCGTCCCACACTACGCATACCTACTACTCAAGATGCCAGGACCAAGGGGCGTCATCACAGTCCACGGGAGCTTCACCCGATCGGACCAATGCGATAGGGATTTCAACAAAATCTCCCAGTCTTTCGGCATGCAAGACGAGCTTGTAAGGCTTCGCGAGGTGACGGACAATGGGCTCCCCAGTCACAAAGCAGAACGCACCTGACATGTCTTTCGACTCCACCATCAACACCAAGAAGGTGCAGGTCCATCCAACGGATGCCTCCAAGACGGTGCTGATCACCAACGACCTCAGCACCGCATAGGAAGGCGCGCTCGTCGAATTCCTCCGTGAGCACTGGGAAATCTTCGCCTGGTGTCCTGCGGACATGCCAGGAGTTCGAGCACGCACTCAATGTCTTCCCAGACACCAAGCCAGTCAAGCAGTCCATCCAAAGACTGTCGGAGCCACGAGCCGAAGCTATCGGCAAGGAGATCAACAGATTACTCGCAGCAGACTTCATCCGGGAAATCAAGGAAAGCGAGTGGCTGGCAAACACGGTGATGGTCCCGAAGAAGGACACGGACATCCTCCGGATGTGCGTAGACTTCACGTCACTAAATAAACACTGCCCTAAGGACCACTTCCCTCTTCCTCGGATCGACCAGATCATCGATTCGACTGCAGGTTGTGAGAAACTCTCCTTCCTCGACGCCTACTCAGGCTATAACCAGATTCGACTCAAGGTCGAAGATCAAGAGAAAACAGCGTTCATCACACCGTTCGGAGTATACTGCTACAACACAATGCCTTTCGGGCTAAAGAACGCGGGTGCCACGTACCAGCAATGCATGCAGGCCTGCCTCAAGGACCAGATCGGTCGCAACGTCCAAGTCTATGTCGACGACATAGTCATAAAAACCAAGGAGGCAAGAACACTTATCGACGATCTCCGCGAGACATTCGACAACCTTGATTGCTACAGGATCAAGCTCAATCCAGAAAAGTGCGCCTTTGGCGTCCCCACGGGTCAGCTGTTCGGGTACTTCATCTCTCAACGAGGGATCGAAGCGAACCCGAAGAAAATCAAAGCTATCATGACAATGGAGAAGCCGAAAAACCTCAAAGGCGTTCAGCAGCTCGCAGGGCGAGTAGCGGCACTAAGCAGGTTCATCAGCCGCATGGGCGAGAAGGCCCTACCATTTTACCAGCTGCTGCGCAAGGCAGACAAGTTCGAGTGGACACCAGAAGCCAACGACGCATTCGAAAGCCTCAAGTGGCTCCTCTCCACCTCGCCCGTTTTGGTCACGCCAAAAGAGCGCGAGCCCCTGTTGCTGTACATAGCAGCCACACACCAGGTGGTCAGCACAGCACTCGTGGTCGAACGACCCGAAGAAGGCAAGACCCACGGGGTACAACGCCCAATTTACTACCTCAGCGAGGTTCTCACTCCAACAAAACAGTGGTACCCGCTACTGAAGCTGGCCTCTGGCGTGTTCATGATGGCTCGACGGTGAGCCACTACTTCCGGGAGCATCGGTGATAGTGGTCAGCGAGGCACCCCTAAACAGCATCCTGAATAACCTAGAGGCCACGGGGCGTGTGGCCCTGTGGGGCATTGAACTATCACCCCTGGACATCATCTACGAGAAGCGACACGCAATCAAATCTCAAGTCCTTCCGGACTTCCTGGTGCACTGGATGGAGCTGCAGCTGCCTGACACCCTAGACATGTCGATCTGGACAATGCATTTTGACGGCTCCAAACGCGAAGCGGGCAGGCGGAGTCATACCGACCTCCCCAAGGTGACAAGATGAAGTACGTCCTTCGATGAAATTCAGAGCCTCAACAACGAGGCGAATCTGAAGCCCTCATCCACGGCATGAAGATGGCAAAATATGTGGCGCGCGCGCGCTGGTCATCTACGGTGACTCCAACCTTGTCGTGACAGACGATGAATGAGTGCGACGGCGCGCCGAAAACATGATCGCAGCATGCGCGCTATACAACGACTCGAAGGAGAATTCGTGACTACGAACTTCGGCACATTGGAAGAGAGAGCAACGAGGAGGCCGATAGACTCGCCAACATCGGCTCCACTTGCGCAAAGGTACCACCAGGTGTGTTCCTCGAACAGATCTGCGTGCCATCCATCAAGCGAAAATTCCCCAAAGGATCACCCGAAGAAGCAGAACACTCGGGGGCTACGCTACCCGAAGGTCATGAAGGACCCGAAAAGTTGGATACCGAAGTCGCCATGGTCAACCTGATGCAGGTCATGGCAGTCGAAGAAACTTGGACACGTCCATACCTCCAGTTCCTGATAAACGGAGAATTGCCAGACAGCCCGGCGCGTATCTCGTCGGTCAAAAGCCTTCACCATCATCAACGGCGAGCTGTACAAACGCAGCATTACGGGCGTACTACAACGGTGCGTCACCATCAACGACGGCAAGGCCATACTCCAAGATATCCATGAGGGCATCTGCGGCCACCATGCAGGCAGTCGCTCCCTCGTCGCCAAAGCTCCGCGAGCAGGATTCTACTGGCCAACGGCCATGAGCGACGCGAAAGACATCATCCGAAGATACAACGGATGCCAACGGTTCGCCGACAAACCGCACGCACCTGGGTCCGAACTTCGACCCATACCCATAGCCTGGCCTTTTGCCCAATGGGGCCTTGATATGATCGGCAAACTGCCAAAATCCTCGAAGGGAGGACACGTTTTTCTCCTGGTCGCAATCGACAAATTCACCAAGTGGATCGAAGCCATGCCAGTCACCAACCAGAAGGGCAAAACCACCGTCAAGTTCTTCGAATCCATTGTCTACAGGTTTGGCGTACCGCACAGCATCATCACCGACACATCTCCGAAGAATTCCAGGACTTCTGCGAAGGCCTCGGGATCAATATCACGTATGCCTCAGTGGCACACCCGCAAACAAACGGGCAAGTGGAAAAGGCCAACGGCCTAATCGGCGCCGGCATCAAGAAGCGCCTCATGAGCTCACTCGAGCACAAAGCTGGAAACTGGACGAAAGAGCTACCGTCTGTCCTGTGGAGCTTACGGACTACGCCAAACAGCTCCACCGGCTACACACCATTCTTCATGGTACACGGAGTCGGCGTGCTACCGGCAATCGCCATCAGGCTCCACGAGTCGTCGCGTACAGCGAAGCCGAATCCACGGCTGCACTCGAAGACGCCGTCGACACACTCGATGAAGCGCGGGATATAGCAGCCGCTCAATCAACGGTGTACCAGCAGAGTCTCCGCAACTATCACAGCCGCCGGCTGCGCCCAAGGTCCTTCGTCGAAGGAGACCTCGTCTTGCGACTCAAGCAAAAGCGACCGAACAAACTCGATTCACCATGGGAAGGACCCTATGTCATCACCGAAGTCATCCCAGGTGGCGCCTATCGCCTCAAGCACGTGGAGTCTGGAGTCGCATACTCCAACCCGTGGAACGTCTCGCACCTGCGATGATTCTACCCGTAGCAACCTACACCCTTTTACTTTCAATAAGGCTTTCAGCCAAGGCTACTCAGCCGAATCATGTACCGCCTCCATTACGATATAAACAAAGCTAAGTGTCTCGCCCCCAACCCTCGGTTGACTATTTTCTGCAACTTTACTATATGCTACATACGCACTCGGGGGCTCCCCCCACCTCACGATTTCATCGACTGAGGACAAAACGTGTACACCTGAGTAGCTGACCACGTCAGGCTAACGAAAAGGACACGTACCAAACCCAAGCACTACGTGCTCGCTAACAAGCAAACCTTTACAACAAAGGGCACATACACGCCCAGCCACAATATACAAATTTTACATCTATCTGTTTATTTTCAGGTCCTACCTATTCTGAAGAATAACCTGAGCACGCTGCTCAAACAAATCTACAATCTGTTCGGCATACTGCCTTACAGCTGCGTAATGCGGACGCATATTCCACTCGCCACCATCTGGTCGAGGAGGTGGCCCAGTCGCCACAACAGCCAAATCTACATCAGGGCGGTGCACCCTCACAAGAGACAAGGCAGCCTTCACCCCTACGACGAGCTGCTGCCGCACCAGCTCCTTGACATTGCTGGCACTCCGAAACTTCGTCAGAAGACCTGCAAGGGTCGTTGGCACGGCATCCAACGGAAACATGACGTGCAACACCGAGGAAAGCGATGTCTGCACCTGGCGGAGCACCCGCGAAACCTGGTAGACACGATCTTGCACCGTCGCCAGAACTATGGCACGATCACGATCCATCCAGAAGAAGCCGCCAGCCTCCATATCCTGTTGAGTCAAGCAATTGACTCGAATAGCAATACGCTCCTTTTCTTCCCTCGGAGCAAGATTGGCACCGGCGACAACCGCAGAAAACAAGAGTAAGGCCAGCAGGCTCACCCGAAGAACTGATCTACTGCCCGAAAGAAGGATCAACTTACATTGTAGCTGCTCGGACAACCGACCCAGCTCCGCCATCAAATACTCCTCTCTGGCTGCACCACGGTCTGCTTTGGATTTCCAAACGTCAGCGCGACCGCGTAACCCAAGCAAATCTCTCTCCAAGCTGCGCACGCGATCTCGAAGAAAAGCGAGCTGCGAGGAACCATCCAATGATGCTCGCATGGGCCTTTCGGATGAAGTATCAACTGGGTCAGCACCCGAAGGAACCTATAGCAGCAGAAAAAAGAAGGCACACAGACATTCAGCCAAGGATAGAGCACAACTCGGAGGAATTCATTAAAGTATATAAGGCCACTACGTGGCACAAGGATGGTACTACAAAAAGAAATTTACAACAAAAATAGACTACAAACTACCCTACGTCTACTATGCCTCAGGCGGAGGACACTGAGTCGCCTCAGAACTAGACTGCCTAGCTTTGGCCTCGCCCTGCTGCCGCAATGCATACTCAGACAGCAAGTCAATGAGCTTGGTCCCATATCGTCTGCAGTGAGCGGAGTAGGCAGCGAAGGCTACCTCGGATCCATCCGCAGCTGTAGGCATCCGAGAAGTAATCTGGGGCAGGTCCAGCTCCGCCCTAGCCGCCATGGCCATCACCAGCCCGACGGACGCGCCGATGCCCTTCTGCTTGCGCTTATACGCTGCAGGCGCTTCGGCTGACAGAGCCTCTGCCAGGGCATCCACATCTTCAAGGGATGCGCCCTTCGGGAAGAGCTCCTGGTAGAAGCGACCAAGGACCTCTTTCGCCTTGACGAGGGAGTTGACGACGGTGCTGCAGCGGTCTTCGACCGCTACAGTGGCATCATCTAGAGCACTCCCGTGCTCCAGAGCACCGCAGTCGAACTCGATGCCTGCGGCATCTAAGACAAAAAGGAAGAAAACATGAAGAAAGGCAACATAGAAGAAGACCCATAGAAAAAGGAGCAAGTACAAAAGCTAACGCTCACCCGAAATAGCCTTGGCAGCAACCATGAGCTTCTCCGCCACCCCTTTTTCACGAGCAGCCGCAACGGTGGCCAGCTGCTCCTCACGATCTGCGGCCTCCTGTAGACGCTCTTCGCTTCGGCTGCCTTTCATACCCAGCTCAAGGCGCTCTCGCATCAGCGGCCTTCTGCTCCGATTGGCCAAGGCTCTTCTTCAGAGCATCGACTTCACGGAGAGAGTCGTTATGCTCCTCTGCATTTACAACAAGCAAGTGTCAACGAACAAGACCAGGATAAGCAAGAAAAGTACTACAAGACAGACGAATACCTTGAAGCTGCCGCAGTTTCGCCTCCAGCGTCAGGCGTTCCTCCACCAGCCGCTTGGCCTCTTGGACAAAAGGCTGCAGCAACAGGCAATAGTAGTAAGAGCAGGACTTGGGGGCTACGCCCAACACAAAGAAGCATTAAACAACATCAGCATACGAAGACACTCGGGGGCTCCCCCCATAACATCAAGCAGAAAAACTTATGTGCTCCGAAGGCGAACCCGCAGACCCGCCTGCGAAATTCTGAGGCACAACCACCAGCCTCTCCTGCACAGGAGGAACTGGCACAGTGTCACCAGCAGTCGCCACCATCTGAGGAGGAGGCAACGCAATGTTCGACTCCCCCATCATCTCCCCCGCACCATCACTGGAGCCATCGGAGGATTGCCTGCATACGAAGCCAATCAACACAGGTGCAAACATCATAAAGAGAAAAGGACAACAGTGGCAACAAGAAAACTTACGAGCCCAACGCGCTCAGGTCAAAGACAGGAGAAGCCCTTCGGGCCCTCTTCTCCTCCTTCTTTTCTTCCTTCTTCTCCTCCTTCTTTTCTTCCTTCTTCCGCTTTGCTGGCGGGTGCGGTGCAACAGCCCGCACAGGAATGGCAGGAAGGGGAGAGGAAGAACCTCCATGACCATCATCATGACGCTCAAGGCCCAGAGGATTTCTGGGAGTCGGAGGAGTCGAAGCATCCGAAGACTCGCTCGAGCTCCGCGATCGTTCAAGGCTGACCGTCCTCACTGATTAAACCGGCATCCTCCATTGGGATCGCGCTGACGGCAGCTCGGACACGGAATCCACCACTTCATTATCTGGGGCATTCGGATACCTCTCGGGCAACGGTGGTGCCATGCCCGGCACTTTGAAGCTCTGCAAAAGGAAAAGGAACTTTGTTAGCAAAGAAAGGAAAAAGTACACAGCTGACAAAAGCAAAAGGGAAGCACTACGTGCGCAAATCTACACCTTCGGTACGACCAACGTCGAAGAAAAGGGAGGAGTCAGCGACTTCCCCGGGATTTCTTCGTTGACCTTGAACTTCAACAGCGCGCGAAGAGCCTTGTCAAGTTCCACCTTGGAGATTTTCTCACTCGAAACCCTCGTCAGATCACGGAGCCCAGAGTAAAGGAACATCAGGTGCGCCCTCGCTTGGAGAGGCTGCACCCGACGCTCAAGAAACGTCCGGATGATGTCGACACCGTTCACCTCCTTCTCAGGAATCAGTTGGAGATCCTCCACACGACGGTACAAGGCCTCTATCTCTGCCACCTCACCGTCTAAGATTTGGTTTTTCCAGGATCTTTTCTTCTCAATCAATTGGGAGGGGTCAAAAGGAATGAGACCAAAATCTTGCCTGTGCGACGGAGTCACGGATGTAAAACCATTTCCTCCGCCAAGATCTTGGACAGATTCGACATGGAAAAGGAAAAGAATTGCACATTGGGACCGAGAGAGATGATGAAACCCCAATGGGATACACACCATCTGAATTGATCGCCTCTTCACGGAATAAAGCTTCCGAAGAGGCCAAAGTGCGGCTCAATGCCAAGCCAACACTCGCAAAGCGTGATAAAACACGCAATGTGGAGAAGGGAGTTGGGAGACAGATGATGGAGTTGAACCCCATAGAAAAAGAGCAGTCCACGAAGGAAGTCATGGACCGGAAAAGAAAACCCGCGAATCATGAAGGCAACAAACATAACCCGATACCCAGATGGGGGACGGGGGATTACCTCATTATCGGGGAGTCTCACGGCCGTCGTGTCTTGCGGAATCAGCTCACTTTAGCTTATGCGGAGATCGCTCTCCAGCTTCGATCGCCGCCACCACCGTCGGTGACGCGAAAAGGGCGGCGCCCTTCTTGCCTCCGGCGGCGCTGGTCCCAACTGCAGATGAGGACTTCTTTGTTTTCACCATGGCGCTACGGCGGTGGTGGCGTTGCCAACGAAGAAAGACCAAAGGAAATGTGGAGGAAACTCTCAATGCACAGCAAGAATCGCTCAAGGACAAGGAAACAGTGAACAGATGAACTGGTGCGGTGAAAAACAAACCACGATTTCACCAGGGATTATAACAGCGAAGACGATGCACGCTGGCCGCCCATCGAGAAGACCTAACGCCAACGGTAGATCTGGCCGTACACGTGTCAGCACCAAAATGAACCGTCGATACCACGCCGTCCACTACGTGCGGAAATCAAGGAGACGCCGTAATCATCTCTACGCCGCGCATGACCGGTCAATTCAAAGTCAGTAAGTGGGACCCACGCTTCGTCCAGTCAAGTCATCTCTGGCGTAGCAGACGCTTGAGGTCATCGATCGTCAGCACTGACGTCATCAAAAGCTATACTAGCACCAACTTCGGCTGCACAGCTAAGAGTACTCACTCGAATCTACGATTCGATTAAATACTCGGGGGCTACTCCAATCAGGAGCGCTGGCCGCGCACCCGACAGACAAATGAGGACAAAATTATTTCTCTGAGTCCTACGTCGAGTTGACGACTCCACTACGGACTCGGGGGCTACTCCCATAGGGAGGATGGATTTAAGCATCCGAAAATTTTTGTGTCCTGCGGATCTAATGATTGAAACAATGCTTGAACTAAAAGTCTCCGTTCGAGTCTGCGACTCGAACAAACACTTGGGGGCTACTCCCATAGGGAGCGCTGGTCGCGCACCCTATGAACTCTTCGACTGCGATCCTTCGGATCAGCATGCAAAGCTTGTTCGGCAACTCTGCCCTAATTTACGCTAAGTGAGCAACGACCTCCTTGGCCACCCGAAACACCTCCGCGGTGATAAACATTCGGATGCTGCGCTCATGACGCAAAGGTAAGACCTACGATATCATCCGATGGCCGGCAACGACACATCAAGGCCTCGCTAGTCAAAATCCGTGCCAGAAAAGGGCGAAAAAATCCCGACGGACGCGTTGGGTACAACAATTAAATTCACCGAATTCCACCGTAAGTCCTCTCGCCTGAGTTGAATTACACCAGATATGTTCCAGCGAGTTGAGGGACTCGAACTCAAGAAGATCGTGTTGTTTTGTCCTAAGATGCTTAATCGACCCGATCCGTCGGGTGAGTCGTGCACACGATCAACAATCCTACACACATTCTCTTGAAAGATGAGCTGCACCGAAGATTGAAGAGTCCTCACCGAATCTACGATCGACCGAACACTAAAGGCCATCGACATGGTTATACCCTACGGGTACACGACCTTGGCATACCTAGTCCAGCCCAAGGAAGGCTCACGGCAAATGTACGCCGGCCCATGAAGATTTTCGGGTGGCCCAGGCCCATGACGCCTTCGGATCCTTGGAGAGCAAGACTAGAGTTTGAATACAACTTGTAACCTACTCGTGTCGGTACCTGAGACCTAGCCTACCCATATATAAAGGCTAGGAGGGTCCAACGAGGGGGTATCCCATAAGAGACCTAGAGAACTCTCTCGATACTTTCGCACACGCATCCACGCCAAATCGAATCTGCGCGCCCCTGTAACCTTCGGTTCCGCCGTAATCAAAGAGCAGACAAGCAGGAGTAGGGTTTTCCCTCCGGGGGCCTGAACCTGGGTAAATCTCGTGTCCCCTGGTTGCTTGTCTGTTAACCGTGCCACGATCTCTAGCATCCCCATCTTCTCCAAAACCCAAGTCCATAACAATGGGCATTGACGAGATGAAACCTCGTCAACAGGAGAGGTGCTGATACTAAGGAGTGTAATTGAAAGGTTAGGATTGATTATTCGCATACTGAGTATGGTGAATTCAGGATTTGTTCCTGACGGATGTATCGAATGTTGTGGTGAAAGTGTACAATCTCTGCAGAGTGTCAAACTATTCGAATAGCCTCGTCAGACTTTTAAAATGACTTGTGAAATGAATTGCGACTTTGACTTGACCACAACAGAGTTGTGACCTGAGTTACAAGATCCCACTTAGGAGTTATAAAACTGTGACTAGCTTCGGACTTATTAAAGATAAACCTGGCTTTTTGCAAAACAACCCTAGAGCCTAGTGTCCTATTATCCAAAAACCCATTACTTGTTAGTACTAGTTTGCGAGTACTTAAAGAGTACTCATGGCTTTGTCCCTGGCTATTCCCATGGCCAGACTATGAAGAGGAGTACCTGGAGGATGGACCCCAGGAAGGTTACGACAACTAGGATCATCTCCCATCGTCAAGATTGCCTCGACCTCAAGATGGAGCTTCGCCTACGCTACCGTTATTATTACGTATTCCGCTGCTTGATGTTGTATTAAGAACTGGATCATGAGATCCCTATTTGTGTAAGAACTTATGTATCGTTGTAATGGATGAAGTACTATGGTATCCATTTCTGTTATGTCTCGCAAAAATGGTAATCCTAGGATTGCGATGTATGGCATAACAGGCATCTAGGAATGAAAATCCGGGTGTTGACAAGTTGGTATCAGAGCCATCCTGACCATAGGAGACCCTAGTTAGATTGGACGTTGAACCAAAAACTTAGTTTCAAAAACCAAAGAAAACAAATATTTACAAAAACCTATTCTCATTCTTATCTCTTTAATTGTTTCATAAAACCTCATGTTCCTCAAAAACTCTTGCAAAATAGATAAAAGTTTGACACACTTGATCACTCTGCTAATCTACTCATCCTCTATTTTTATAGATGGACATGAAGTACAGCAAGTTTTATCAACTCGGAAATGGGGGAGACCTTATCTTTGAGAGGGATCTGGATCAGCTTTCGGAACTTCTGGAGCGTCCGCACCCCGAGTTCTTCGGAGCTCAGCTCAATGATCAAGGAGGAGAAGATCTGCAGTGGCTAATTGTTGCAAGTCTCCGAGGAAAGATTGAACCTCCCACAGCGGAGGGAATTCAGTTTACCTTGAGGGAAAACAACTGGCTCGATGGACTTGCCAGAGCAATGCAGGAAGCTCTTTCCCGTCTGTGTGGGCAGAGCATCAATCAGATCAAGGGTACTCGCTTTGAGTTTTTCCCAAGACGTGATGCAAATGGACAACCACTGGAAGCCCCATACCACCCCGAGCTGAAGACTCAATTGGACCACCTTAGCTTCATGATGTATGATCGTCAACAAGAGTTGGACAACTGCCGTGACTATTGCAACCACAAGTCTTCCATCATCAAGACGAAGGATCAGACCATCGCCATGCTCGCAAAGGATCGCAAGTCTCGCCGCCACCGACAAGAAGGAGCGCATTATTGCCCGTCTTCGCCATCGCATCTCATCTCTGGAAGAGACCATCCACGAGAGGGACATGCAGTTGGAGGAAAGGGAGAATGTCGGAGAGGATCTTCATGGAGACCCTTACTCCTATCTCAGCGATGACGATGATTTTCTGGAGGATCAGGCCATGGACTTCTTCACCGATGAGGATGATTTTGCCTTCATCGATGATCCTGAAGATGATGAAGCCACAGACTCCGAGGAGTAGTAGCACTGAGCACTAGCGTAGTGAGTAGTAGTCGGTCCCATTGTATCGTAGATTCTAGAATGGTTCTTAAAACCATCTGTTTTTCCTTGTTGTGGTGTTTGTTGTACTGTGTGCTATGAGTGAATGAATGAAAAAGCAAGTTGCTAGAAAACTTGAGTCAAACTCCAAAAACTTTTCAAAAACCCAAAACCTTAGAAATTTCCCTCTTTTTTCATGATCTATCTAAATCTTCAGATGCCACGTAGAGGAAGTGGTTCAGCCCCGGACCCGATGTTGCAGATCCTGCAAATGTTGACTTCTGACCGCGAAGCTGAAAGAGCGGAGCGTCAAGCCAACCTAGCCACTCTGCAACAGATAGCCCAGCTAGCCCACAACAACCAAGGCCATGGAAATCAGGACAACCACGGATCTAAGCTCAAGAATTTCCAGAATACCAACCCACCCGTTTTCACCAAGTCGGAAGAACCCCTAGACACTGATGATTGGCTGCAAACCATGGAAAATAACTTAGAAGTAGCCGGAGTAGAAGCCAATGAGAAAGTCTTGTTCGCCACCCATTATCTAGCCGGAGATGCCAGGGCATGGTGGAACAGTGTTCGTGCAATGACCGGAGGCCAGATGATGACCTGGGAGGAATTCAAGGTCAAGTTTAGCAGAACCCATGTGCCACCAGGTTTAATCAAGAGAATGAGAGACGAGTTCAGAGAGTTGAATCAAGGAAGGATGACTGTAGTGGAATACTGTGACAAATTTTTGTCATTAGCTAGGTATGCCCCGGACGAGATAGACACCGAAGCCAAGAAGAAAGAAAGATTCCTGAATGGTCTGCATGACGAGATGTAGACGGTGTTAGTCAATATCCCCTTTGTTGATATTGAAGCCCTTGTCGACTCTGCTATCCAAATGGAAGGAAAGATCAACCAAGCCAATGAGAACCGCAAGCGTCGCATGATGCATCAACCAGAACCCATCGACCCCAAAGTATCGCCAACCCATCTCTAGGATTTGCCCCAAGAACCAATGCACTTCTATGACCCGTCTGACCTATCACAACTGTGGAAACCCTAGACCCGGAGGAAATCACAACAACCCCGCAACTCTAGCAATTTCACCCGTGCCCCACCCAAGTTCAACCCCAACAATTACCACTAACCCCAACACCGCCCAAGGATCGGAAGCAATGTTGTGCCTATCGCAGCCAAGGACAAGTCACAAGTGACCTGTTATGATCAGGAAATAAAGGCCACTATTCCAATGAGTGCCCCAACAAGAAGAATGCCACCCCCAACGCCAATGTCCCAGCTCAAAGAAAGCAGCGTGTCCAACCAGGAGAAGATTTGCCCTGTGAAATTCACTCAACCGTAATGGCCGTTTTTCTCATGCATGTCAAGAAGCTCAGGAAGCGCCAGACGTCGTGCTGGGTATGTTTTCTGTTAATTCAGTACTTGCAAGAGTGTTGTTTGATTCTGGTGCATCGCATTCATTTGTCACCGAAGAATTTGCCGGCACTAGTAAAATTCAACCAACCAAATTGAAGCATGTGATGATTGTGCAAATTCCCGGATCAACCACCAAGGCTAGGCAAATTTGCAAAGTCGTCCCTATCCGAATCCATGGCATAGATTTTTATGCTAACCTAATAGTACTCGGAACTAAAGGTTTGGAAGTAGTACTAGGAATTGATTGGATGTCCAAGCATAAAGGATTGATTGACTGTGCCAAGAAAGCCATTACCATGACTAGTACCACCGGAATATCAGTCGAACATATATCTGAAACCTTACCTTGCCAATTCAAGTGTAACAAGAGTCTAGCCCAACCCACCATTGACCAAGTTCGGATAGTCTGCGAATACCCCGATGTATTTCCAGATGTTTTGCCCGGTATGCCCCCAGATCGGGATATCGAGTTTATCATCGAACTAATCCCCAGAACGGGACCCATAGCCCAGAGACCCTATAGTATGAACCCGTCAGAACTAGAAGAACTGAAGAAGCAACTAGATTCCATGCTGGAAATCGGATTGATTCAACCGAGTGCGTCCCCATGGAGATCACCTGTCTTGTTTGTAGACAAGAAGGATGGAGGTAACCGTTTGTGTACGGATTATCAAAAGTTGAATGATGTCACCATCAAGAACAAGTACCCCTTGCCTAAGATAGAAGATTTGTTTGATCAGTTGACCGGTGCCCAAGTATTTTCTAAGATTGATCTTAGAACTGGCTATCATCAACTCAAAATTCGTGCAGAGGATATCCCAAAGACTGCTTTCACCACCCAATATGGATTGTATGAGTATACAGTCATGTCTTTTGGATTAACCAATGCCCCCGCTTATTTCATGAATCTCATGAATACGATTTTTATGGACTTCCTGGATAAGTTTGTCGTTGTTTTCATCGATGACATTCTGATTTATTCCAAATCGGAAGAAAAACATGAGCTACACCTAAGGACCATTCTTGGAACCCTTAGAGAGCATCAGTTGTATGCAAAGTTTAGCAAATGTGAATTCTGGTTAGAGGAAGTAGGATTCCTTGGTCATATTGTATCAGCCGGAGGAATTGCCGTGGACCCTGCCAAAGTGAAAGATGTAGAAGATTGGCAAGCCCCAACCACTCAAACCCAAGTTCGTGCTTTTCTCGGATTGGCAGGATATTACCGCAAATTCATAGAAGGATTCTCGAGTATAGCCCGACCCATGACCCAATTACTGAAGAAGGACAAGAAGTTTGAATGGACCGATAAATGTGAAGCGAGTTTTCAAGAACTCAAGAGGAGATTGATTTCAGCCCCAATCTTGATCATGCCGGATATCACGAAGCCCTTCGATGTGTATTGTGACGCATCCAAGATTGGTCTCGGATGTGTGCTAATGCAAGAAGGCAAAGTTATATCTTATCTATCGCGACAATTGAAGCAACATGAACAAAATTACCCAACCCATGACCTCAAACTCGCAGCCGTAGTTCTAGCCCTAAAGACATGGAGACATTACCTGATGGGCAATCGCTAGAGATTTATTCGATCACGAGAGTTTAAAGTATATATTCACCGTAGGAGCTGAATATGAGGCAGAAGATGGATTGAGCTAATCAAGGATTCCGACTGACATTCACTATCACCCCGAAAAGCCAATGTGGTAGCCGATGCCCTTAGCAGATTGCCGTGCTGCTTGAACTCCATGATTTTAAAGGAGCAACCAAGTTTGCACAAAGAGATGGAAGATTTTCGAATGGAACTAGTAAGTGAAGGATTTTTGGCTAGCATCAAACTTCAACCCACTTTGATCAGTCAGATTAAAGAGGCGCAGAAGGGAAATGCCAGTATCGACGGAATCAAGCGTCGTATCGGTACAGGCAAAGTACCCGGATTCACCGAGGACGAAGAAGGAGTTTTGTGGTACAAAGGACGCCTTTGTGTACCAGCAGATTCGGAGTTGAAAGAAGTTATCTTGAAGGAGGCTCATGATACTCTTTATTCTATCCATCCCGGAGGAACTAAGACGTATCAAGATTTGAAAGAGTAATTTTGGTGGCATAAGATGAAGAGAGAAATCGGAAGCTATATCGCCAAGTGTGATATATGTCACGAAGTCAAGGCAGACATCAAAGACCCGCTGGATTGTTGCAACCTTTGCGATTCCGGAATGGAAATGGGATTCAGAGGAATGGACTTTATCATCGACTACCTACTTCTAGTAGGGGAAATGACTCTATTTGGGTCATAGTGGATGATTGTCCAAAGTAGCCCATTTCTTGCCCACAAAACCACCTATCGAGTTCAAGCTAGCAGAGTTATACATCGCTAGAATAGTTAGTTTGCACGGAGTCCCCAAGAACATAGTCTCGGATCGAGGAACCAGTTTACCTCGAGATTCGGAAGAAAGTCCAAGAAGGTTTAGGAACCCGCCTAGATTTCAAGATGCATATCACCCTCGCACCGATGGACAAACAGGCGAGTAAACCAAATACTCAAGATATGCTTAGAGCCTGTGCTAGAATATGGATCCAAATGGGAAGACTGCATGCTTGCAGAATTTTCCTACAACAATAGTTACCAAGCCAGTTTGCAAATGGCCCCATTTTAATTTATGTACGGAAGAAAGTGCCGCACCCCTTTGAACTGGTCGGAAGTAGGAGAGAGTCAGATTTTCAGACCCGGCATCCTACGAGAAGCAGAAGAGAAGGTTCACAAGATTCGTGAACACCTCAAGACATCCCAATCCCGACAGAAGAGTTACGCCGACAAGAGACGTCGAGACCTCGCCTTCAACATCGGAGATTTTGTTTATCTGAAAGTGTGGCCATTGAAGGGAATGCAATGTTTCCAACTCAAAGGAAAGTTAGCCCCCAGATATATCGGACCTTTCAAAATTTTGAACCGTCGAGGAGAAGTATCGTATCAACTGGAACTACCTGAAGAGATGTCAGCTGTGCACAATGTGTTTCATATCTCGTTACTTCACAAATGTCTCGAAGTCCCCGAGAAGACCGAAGTGTTCAAGAATATCGATCACCGGACCATAGAGATCAACGATGACCTAACCTATCCTGAAGTACCCATCCGTATATTGGAAGAAGCCTTTCGAACTACCAGAACCCGAAGCATCAAGTTTCTCAAGATTCACTGGAGCAACCACACAGAAGAGGAGGCTACCTGGGAACGCGAAGATCACATCAGAATGGAGTTTCCAGATCTCTTCAAATCCTAGGTAATCTTTTCGTCCTTTTTCAAATCTCGGGACGAGATTTTGTTTAAGGGGAGAAGGTTTGTAACATCCCAAAAATATCAAACTTAGATCATCAAAACACTAATAATCAAGTTTAGAGTTAACAAAAAACTTTTCTAAATGAATTCATGAATGCATGTATATGTGTATGCATGAATTTTGCATTTCTTTAAAACCCACCTTGTTTGTGTGAACCATTGCTTGTAAAATGTTTCTTAGGTGAAAATAACATCATCTAAAACATTCCCCACACTTTTCCTAAAGACAAGTAAATCAAAACAAATATATTAAGTGAATGGTCATTTTGACCAATTTAACTCCCATGCCTACTTTGGCTATCTCAAACTTTCAAACCTAACAGAAACTTTTCTGGATCTTTGCACCCCTTGAATGTACTCATAACAGAGTATCAAGTCCCACTTTGTGATCATCCAGAAACTTTCAAATGCATAGTTTAAATGACAATTCAAAATTGAATCTTCTTCATATGGGAAGATCCCACTTTTTCAAAACCCACTCAAACAAGCTCAACTTTCAAAACCCAAGCATCTGCAGACTCACCAGAACCAATCTAGCCAACTCACCAAAATTCATTTCAAAATTCAAAACTTGAGTTCATGCGGCCATTTCATCAAACAAAGGGTTGCATACAAATCAAACAAAACCACAAACACTATAGTGTGCATGTTTTGAACCTAACTTGTTCCCTAGTTAGCTCACACACAACCCAAAGAGATCATCTAGAAAGATTAGCCCAACACTAGCACCCCGTGAGCTTGCCATTGCCATTAATGGTGAACAAAAAGCAACCCCATGTCACCCCATTGTGGATGCTAGGAGCCAAGAGCAGCATCAAGCCTAGCCAGCATGTCTGGGAGGCAGCCCACCGTCCACCGCCACAGCCTGTCCTAGCCGCGAGCGTTCCCAAGACCTGGACCACGCGCACGAGACACGCCCAGACCATGCCGAGCGTGCGCCAGAGCGCCACCCGCGACCAGCGTCCACAGACCGCGCGCCGCCCTCACCGCGCGCACACATGATCACCACCGACCCAGGACACCGCCAGACACCCCGTTTGCTTGCCGTGCCATACAGACCTCCGCCGAAGACGCAGAGCACCGCCTGCTCTAGACCAAACCACACCTCCCCATCCCTAGCGCTCATGTCGTTGAGCATCGCCAGGAGACACAGCACCGGCCCCTACCCTGGCCCATGCCATTAGCTTCAGAACGCGTCACCCCGACGAGCTCACCTTGCGCCCCGACGGTCCCCTCGCTCGACTATAAATAGAGGCCACCCTCGCACGATTTCTTCACACCATCTCACTCCCCTCTCCCCACTGATCGTGCCACACCATTCTTAGAGCAAGCCAATCACCACCTCGCCGGAATTTCACCGGAGCCTGCCGCCTCTGGAGAAGAAGGGAGCCAGCGATTGGAGCCGCCTAGGAGAAGCCACTGTACAGGAGGATCGCTCCGCCGACTTGCTGTCGCCCGCCTCTCGACCTCGCCTGCACTCGGTGAGCCCCCAAAGACCCCAGGTCGCGCTTAGGTTTCGCTTCTCACGAGCTGTCTCGCGTCGACGATGACCATCACCGTTGGATTAGAATTAGATCGGACGATCCACGTGTTCCCATACCGCTTCGCCCAGCCCGTGTCACCGGCGAGTGGGGACACCCACTTATGCAGCCAGCAGAGCATCGCTTAGCAGGCCAGCCCGTTAGAATTTCCCGCGCAGCCCAGCAATTCAAATTAAACCTTTTTCTTTTTAAATTCAAACCCACTTCTGTACCCAACTTCAAATTCAACCCAAATCGAGTCAGTGCACCAAATTGGATGAAACCAATTTTGTTGGAAAGGTATGTGAATGCTTAATCCAAGCCCGTTGGATTCAAGTCATTTGGATCTGTAGATCACCCATAGCAAAAATAACAAGGCAGAAGCTTTTCTGCATTCAAACATTTTTCAAATTTAAACCATAAAAGCTTTTGAGTTGATTCCAACTCTCAAAAATCACATTTAACCATACCTTTCAGAATATATAAAAATATATAGGTTTACTTGCAGAAATAATGTTCAAGTAATAAAAGAATGCTTCATAAGCATTTCTAGCCACTTTAATCAATTAAAATAAAAGGGTAAAACCTTATTAAATTGTGACACCACTTTAAATCACATTCCCATGGACTACAATATGAGGTGATGACATGTGTCAAAATGATCCCATGTTTAGTTTGGAGAAGATTAAATCTTAAGTAGTTTTTCAATGAGTAGAAATTACTTTTCTAAAAATAAGAAGTTTTAAACCAAGCCTTAACCTTGTAATGTTAGAGATGATGCTAGATCATCTATAGGACCCTTGTGTGTGATGATTGCAAGTAGTTAAGTATTGTTTGGTGATTGTGTACCTCGTATTTATTTATAGACGCTAGTACCGACCAAGGATACTATGAGGAGGAAGGAGGATACTACGAAGAGGAAGCCGAGGAGAACTTCAACCACTGCTCTACACAAGGCAAGCTTTACTAATCAAGTTGACCAATGCAAGCTGAAACTATACCAATGCAAGCTAACACTTGCAAGATACCCTACTGATGCCACAAACCCATACTTGTGATATGAATACTATATGCCTTAAGCATATGTGATCATACCTACTTGCTAAACCAATCCTAGTTTTATGGCAAGCTTCTTACTTTATCTCTTTATCAAAGCTTACTTAGAGTCTACCTAAGAGTTTGGTAGATACTAGATGGGCCAGTCAAGGTTGCTTAAAGAGCATAAAATTTGGCCTAAGCTAGAAACCTTGATCTCAGTCTAAGATATAATGTTGGACTTAGTGAAACTCCACCAGTTACCACCCCTCATTAGTACCACCCCCAACTGTAGATGCTAGTGCTAAGCATAAAACTTGATCAACTTTAGATGGGAATACTTGGTGGAAAAATGGTTATGAAAACCTTGGAATGATGGATCATTCTATTGAAATGTTTTGGACATGTGTTTCCAAACACTTAATGATTTTGGTGATGAAAATGTTGAGGCATGAGCCTTAGCCCTTTATAAAACTGATGGTTGTCTGGATGCGATACCATTCCAATTTTATCGTACAACCACAATACCCGAATATTGGGTAGGGCTTGACCGAAACTTATATACCTTAGTATTAGTTCCTCACGGCCAAGGTCTGAGCTGAGGCTACCTTGTGAAGCTTGTCCACCTGCAGCACTCCAAGATGACAGTGGTCATGGTTGGGAGGCCAAACTCACAGGAGAGGTGCTGATACTAGGGAGTGTAATTGAAAGGTTAGGATTGATTATCCGCATACTGAGTATGGTGAATTCAGGATTTGTTCCTGACGGATGTATCGAATGTTGTGTGAAAGTGTACAATCTCTGCAGAGTGTCAAACTATTTGAATAGCCGCGTCCGCGGTTATGGACAGTTGGAGTGGCCATACTGTTCCCCCGTCAGACTTTTAAAATGACTTGTGAAATGAATTGCGACTTTGACTTGACCACAACAGAGTTGTGACCTGAGTTACAAGATCCCACTTAGGGGTTATGAAACTGTGACTAGCTTCGGACTTATTAAAGATAAACCTGGCTTTTTGCAAAACAACCCTAGAGCCTAGTGTCCTATTATCCAAAAACCCCTTACTTGTTAGTACTAGTTTGCGAGTACTTAAAGAGTACTCATGTCTTTGTCCCTGGCTATTCCCATGGCCATACTATGAAGAGGAGTACCTGGAGGATGGACCCCAGGAAGGCTACGACAACTAGGATCATCTCCCATCGTCAGCATTGCCTATGACCCCGAAGATGGAGCTTCGCCTACGCTACCGTTATTATTACGTATTCCGCTGCTTGATGTTGTATTAAGAACTGGATCATGAGATCCCTATTTGTGTAAGAACTTATGTATCGTTGTAATGGATGAAGTACTATGGTATCCAATTCTATGTCTCGCAAAATGGTAATCCGGGATTGCGTATGGCATAACAGGCATCTAGGATTGAAAATCCGGTGTTGACAGGGATAGGCGAGCGGGACAGCGCGGGCAGAGCATCGTAGCCGGGCCAGAGGGCGACGCGCCAGATACAAGGGTCCGTTTCAGGCTGCAGCAAAGAAGAAGGGCGGCGCGAAGCGGGAGGGGGCAGCAGGCGGCCAGGTGCGGACTGTGCGGGAGGCGGCAGCAGGCGGGCAGGCGCGCGCGCGTGAGGGATCTGCAGGGCGCGCGCATGCAGATGCGCAGCGCGGCAGCACCGAGCAACGCAACGGCAGGTCAATGCCCACGCGCGCGCATGCAGGATGCGGGGCCAGCGGCAGCAGCAGATCTGGATCGGGGAATGATGCAAATAAACTGGGTCGACCGGTACTACCGGTCCACCCGGGCGGTACTACCGGGCAGGCCAGTAGTACCAGATTTAGGTACCTAGCGAGGCAGAAAGAAAACGGGGTGATTTTAGGCCCGGGCGGTAGTACCGGCCCGTCCGGGCGGTACTACAACTCGGCCCAGAAAACAGACAGACAGGCAAATATTCAAACGGCAATAACTTTTGACTGGAAGCTCCGATTGACCCGATTTGGATAGAGGACGACAAAGGCTTCCCAATAAAAGGTGGAAATATTGATTATCACCAAGTGAGAAAGTATCAAGTAGAATAATGTGATATACCTCACTTGGTGAGAAACCGAAAAGCCGCATAAATCAAAATCGCAACAAGATACAAATGGGAGATCCGATTTTGATGAACAAGAGCTTGTTATGGAGATTACCACAACCTCTATATCCTCACATGGATAAGACCAAATAGCAACCAAAAACGATGACGCAAGTATGCAAAGTTTTGAGCTCTCTCCGAACGATGTGACCAAATTACTCATACGAGAGCCCCTTTTGATAGTACGGTTATCTATCCTAAACCCGGTCTCACACACACAACGTGAGACCGACTAAAGGGAAAACCTATCAAGATTATACCTTAGTCTTGAGCATTCCACTTGAGCTCGATGTAGACGATCTTGCCCTTCTCAAGATGGAATGCCTTTCTTAATTCCTCATCATCGACCTCGCATACTGAGCTTGCCCAACATATCTTCTTTGCATTTCATCGACCTTGAAGCCAACACATGCTTCAAGCGACGCCAATGGACAAATCCTACAAGTATAACTTAATACACACATTACTCCATAAAGATTGTCATTAATTACCAAAACCACACATGGGGGCCCAACATGTTCTTTCAATCTCCCCCATTTTGGTAATTGATGACAATCCCTTTAAGAGGGTTTATATAAGGAATATTAATGAATAAAATGGTAATACCAATATCAACTACTACAAAAGTATGTGATATTGGTACTACCACCATATATAGAGAAAACTCCCCCACAATCTATGCATGTGTGATGAACTTGAATTTCATTACATATATTGCCAATCATTATCATTGGTGGAGTTTCCTCTATATATACCACATGCTAAGCAACAACAAAGATGAAAGAGCATGAGAAGCAAATGCACAAGAACAAACTCAATGCATAAACCAACTTCCCTTAAACCCTCTAAAACTTCTCCCCCATTGGCATCGATTGCCGAAATGGGTGACAAGTTCTAGAAGGCAAATATAGTGATAACTCCTCCAAAGGTGTGACTTCGCACATATCCAATGATGAATACTTGGGAGGGAGTAGAACTATATCAAGGATCCGACAAACCAAATGAAAACAACAAATGAGTCCAAATGGAAACAACAAGATGTTATGATATGAGAAAAAGAGAGTTTTAAATAACAAATAGAGAATCTCCCCAAGATTTGTGCACAATTTAAAATAAATGCATTGGAATAAATAATGCACAAATATGGAATCCTTGCTCCCCCAAAAGAATTTAAAACACAACAAATGTGAAAGAATGCAAATGAGCATTATTAAATGAATTAGAAGAGCTCCCCAAAGAGAATGCACCAATTATGATAATTGCATTTGGGAACGAGGTGCATAGTCATGGACTCCTCACTCATCCAAATTCATTTAACAATACAAGACATGAAAAAACAAATATGAGTGTCCGAAGATGCAAACAAGAGGAACAAGCACTCATAGGAAAATAAATTTGGAAGCCACCGAAGAATCAAAAGGAATAGAAATGTGGTCTCCAAGGATTAAGATTCAACTAAAATTATCTTCTCATATGTGCATATGTCTCTAAGTGGAAAACATCATAAAGACATATGCCAACAAAGACATATGCACTAAGATATACAAGAAATCACATGAAAGCAAAAGTGAAGTCTTAACATATACCAATAAGATTTTTGCTTCAAGGCACGGCTAAGGGCTCAAATATATCTTATTGTACATTAATGAGCTTCAAATACCAACACACTACATATATTACAACTATCACCAAGGGAAAAGGAGAAAGTTGAAATATATGAAGAAAGGCAACAAGTATCACAAGGAATAAACAACTAGCAAAATATCACTATTGAACATTAGAGAAATTGAGGAAAACATAGGCAATAAAATTGCTAGATTGACATATTTGGGATTTATGGATCATATGCATGATTTTATATAGTCCCAACTATATGCACTCATCTCAACTTATACACATATACAATAGAGAGTTCTCTTAGTACCATGGCTACAGATACAACAATAAATACAATAACAAAAATTCATGCCAAGATGCAACCTACAAAAGGTTGGAAGCAAGATAAATATGCATGAGCAAGAGATACTTGTTACCGAGATATAATTGGTTGGATATAGAGGATATGAATTCATTGATTATCCTATAGCTTGCCTCCAATTTTAATTTATACACCACTTCTTCAAGATTGAGATACAAGCATCCAATCTGTCTCCAATGTACCTAAAACACATTTAAGTACAAAATGGTCCCCAAACTTATTGGGTCCAATGTAGTTAGTGCAACTACAATACATAGGAGAGACTCCACATAAATATGTGCAAATTGATGTGAAATTGAATTTCATGCACAACTTAGCCGATGGGATTTGGTGGAGTTTCCCTTATATATTGGATCAAAGAAAGCAAGCATGCCATTATATAGACATATAGTAAATATGCATGCATAAAGCTTTCAAGAACCAAAAAAAGGAGATACAATTTGAACAAAAACACCAAGTAAATTGAGATTGCACACACAAGAGTGTGACATGACAAACGATGTCCAAATTGTATCAAAGAACCAATTCAACACATGAAGGATCACAATTTCAACAAATGAAGTAGGCTAAAGCCAAAGAGCAAAAGATAGATGGAAATAAAAATGCTCAAGGATTTATCTCATTCTAAAATGGTCAAAATGTGAAACACGGAATGAGATAAAACCAACTCCCAAAAAGAGCAAGGTTCCAATAAGAAACCAAACTCCCCAAACTTCTCATGATGGCACAAAGTACCAAAACAAAAAGATTGAGGTTCCAAGCATAAAAAACCCGATATGGATCAAACAGAGAAGCATAAATACAAGTGTTCTAAATAATATAGGAGAGCTCACCCATAAGTAGTACATTATATAGAATTTTTCTTTTGAATGCAAAATGCACACAAATGAGATCATCACTACTACCTACATTAAATAAAACACAAGAGGATACCAATAAAATAAGAAGATCCAAAAGTAGCAAGGAATACATGGGAGAACACAAAACATTTGCTTGGCCAAAGATAGGACAATATTAAGCAAGGGACAAAGTGAATATGATCAATAAATTCTACCATAAATTGGGTACTCATTGTCCAAGGACAAGAAATATTGGGAATAATTTTCCCTAGGTAGTTCATACGGATATCCAAGATCATATTCACATAAAGAAGCATATAACAAAGTATAAGAATTAAGTTTGATGCTTCGAACAAGATTATTGGTAGCTTCCAATTGTCACACAATCACTAGTGATTAGAGTAACTTGAAACAAATGGTTTCCATGCAGATATATATATATATATATCTAAATATGAGGAAACACATACCAAGAAGCACTCTCACAAACAAGATCCAAATTATGAGCAATACGGGCATTCAAGCAAATTGGAACTTGTATGAGCACATGTGTCACTTAGGAGTATCAATTTTAAGTGACACAACCTCGAATTTTCACATTTTCTAGGATTGTAATAAGCACTAAGCATATGACTCCCCCATAATGTGATACTACCATAAAACCAACGTGAGGAAAAATAATACAAATAGAGATAATTAATGGACATTATAAAACTTAAATTTCTCATGAGAATTATACCACATAGATACTAGACAATAATCCAATATAAATACTAGGTGGTATTCCTCATGTACACACAATTTTAGGATTGTATAATGCCCAAGCATAACACTCCCCCAAAATGGGATAATCCATTAATTTCTCACAAGAGCCAAATAAGATACCAAATATAACCAAGCAAGGCTCAAACATAAGAAACACACATACATGGTGTGCCACCTAATCATACACAAATATGCTTGATACCTCAAGATAATTAAGTGGATAACACAACATGTACAAAAGCATGGACGATACAAAACCAACACATGCACAAGGGGGCGGGTAACTTTCAATGTAAAGAGTTTAGCATATGTTACCGCAAGGAGGAACATTGGAAATATAATATAATCAAGATAATCCAAATGGCTTGGCTTGACAATAATAATTTATGAAGATCCCTCAATTCTTCATAATGTAGCCAAAACTCCAATGCCCTCCAACAACACCTATTAATCAAGTTTTGGCTTGTTGGTCCCCAACCAAGTTGGGTCCTAAGAGGTTAGTCACAATAGGCTTGGCAACACAAATGGTTCTTTTCTTGAACCCACATTGAGCACCAACAAATTTGGCAAACACATTGCCAACCTCATCCTTACAAAGAGAATAAGCATCATCAATAATGATAGGGTTGGATGAGGAGATACCGATAGTGCATGAGGAAGAAATATGCCCCTTCTCACGGCATATGTAGCAAGTTCTACTCTTGCCATCTTTATTCTTAGGTAAAGCTACAACTCGAGGAAGAGCTCGAGTAGTCCTCTTAGGAAGTGGCCCATTAATGACTTGAGGTGGAGCTTGAGGCCGCTTCCCTTGTTGCTTCACACTAATAGGCTTTTTCTTCAATGGGCAAGATCTAACATGGTGCCCTTCTTCCTTTCACTTGAAGCAAACAATGTTGGCCGGATTCTTAACTTGATCTTGGCCGTTCTTCTTGTTGTCCTTGTGCTTCAACTTGATAGTGGACTTGTTCTTGACATTGGAGTTGAATCCAAGCCCACTTTTGTCATTGGGGGATTTTTGCACACTCAAGATTTTGTTGAGTGCGGCATTCCCTCGATGACCCTTTTCAAGTCATTTCTCAAAGAAGTGACTTGAGCCTTGAGCTCTTTTATTTCCTCTACATGGTTAGTTTCAACAAAAGTACTAGAGGAAGTAGATGCTACATTGTTAGAGCAACAAGGCACGTAATGTAATTCATCACGAGATATAGCATGGTTGTGAGAGGATGAATTACAAGGACTAGCACATGGCAATATAACATTTGGAGTAGATATAGTGCTAATGTCCACATGAGGCCCACAAGATGTTACCTTTGACACAATGGTCTCATGAGCTAACTTTAGCCTACCATGAGAGTTTAAAAGATCCGCATGCAAGCTCGAGAGCTTAACATGACTTTCTTCTAATTTCCCATACTTGCTAGTTAGAAATGCAAGTTGAGCCTTTAGCTCAACATTCTCCTTCAAAATAGATGCTTCACAAGAAATAGAGTTAGTAGCACAAGCATCATTACTATTTGCAAGAGGTGAGGGCAACTTGGCAAGATCTTTAGAATATGAAGCTTTAAGTTGCTCATGTGACTCGGTGAGTTTGATGAGCTCACCCTTTATGACCCTAGAGCCATTTTTGAGGTGCTCAAAATCCTCAAGGAGTTTAGCATAAGCAACTTGAGTCTCATCATTTTTACTTTTGAGATCACTTGCCACCTCAAGATCTCTATCATGAGATTCCTTTACTCTAGATAGCTCTAAAGCAAAGGTATCCTCAAGAGATTCCTTAGTGGTTTGTTCCTCTTCAAGAGCTTTATTTAGGTTTTCAATTATATTAGCATACTCACACTTAAGACTACACATTTTACCAACGTTGTTATCATGCACCTCAATTTGTTTTTCTAACTTATCAATATGTTCTTTGCTCTTAATAGCAAAGTCCAAGACTTCAACAAAGTTAGAGCAAGAAATATCCTTTTTGACAAGGGCACGATAAACAATCTCACCCTTTTCATATAAAACATCAATATCAAGCTCTTCTTCCACATTATCCACATCCTCCTCATCGCAAGAGGTAATGGGTTCCAAAGTAGGGGTTACCTTATAATCCCTAGCCATAAGGCATAGGTGGTTACCGGAAGAAGGTGAAGATGAGATTGCATTTGTGGCTTCATTCAAAACCATGTCTTGGCCCATAGAATTTTTGGTTTCCTCTACATGGTTAGCAACACAAGCACTAGAGGAAATGGAAGCATTTTTATCATGGCAACAAGATAACACAATCATATCATCATGAGATTTATCCAAGTCATTTCTACATGATATGCAAGGACTATTAACACAAGCATGTAACAAGTTTGTATTGCTAGAAGTGTTAAAGTACAAAGATAGATCATTGCAATTAAATAGAGATGAGGGATTACAAATAGTAAGCACACTATCCAAATTGCAATTTCTATCACCACTCACCATATCATTACCTAGTGAAAAGTCACATGTTGGTGAAGTGGTAGAGGATGAGAACTCATCTCGACCGGAGGTGGAAGCAACACAATCATCCTTAATAATGTTGGACACAGCATATTTATCTTGAAGTTTTGTCCACAACTCATGAGCGCTCCAAAAAGGAATGATTGAAGAGGTAACTACATAGCTCAAGGCATTAACAAGCACATTAGAAGCTTGAGCATCGATATATAAGTTTTTCTCATCCTCACTAGATAGATTTTTGAAATCCATTGGAGGAGAAAAACCTATATCTACAATACGCTCCATATTTGGGTCCATGTCCCGAAAATGAATGAGCATGCGATTTTTCCATATATCATAATTTGTGCCATCGAATGTGAATATGTCATTGTACACTAATCCTCTAGCCGACATCTTTACTCTCAAGGCGATGAAGCCTAAAATGAGAGACCGGGCTCTAATACCAATTGAAAGGATACAGATGTCGCCTAGAGGGGGGTGAATAGGCGATTAAAACTTTTCCTAGAGTGGCTCAACAAAGGCGGAATAAAACTTAGTGTTTACTTTGTAAAGCACAACCTAGAAACAACTAAGGTTTACCTATGTGCACCAACAACTTATTCTAAGCAATACAAGCAATAAAGTGATAGCAAGATATATAGTACTTCAAGTACGAAGACTATCACAATGTAAAGTGCATAAGTAAAGAGCTCGGGTATAGAGATAACCGAGGCACGCGGGGACACCGATATTTTACCGAGTTCCTCCCAACATGGAGTACGTCTCGTTTGAGAGGGGGTGGTATCAAACCACCAACGCCACAAAAGGCCTCTCTTATTCTCCGGTGAATCTCACCCCAATAGGATCGATCCACGCTTCCACTATAGGTGCACTTGTCGGTGGCAACCGGAACCTCTCACAAGGTTGGGGCACTTCTCCACAACTTAATTGGAGGCTCCCAACAAATGCCACAAAAGGCCACAATGCCACCAAGGCCACAAACCATCTAGGGTTCCAAGAACCCAAGAGGGACAAGCTTCAATGAGCAACTCAAACCAAATCCTCCGAGGAGTACTCAAACTAATACAATAAATACAAATGGCATGAACACCATAAAGATGCTCAAATCCCTCACTCCCAAGTTCCAACAAAGCTACTAAAGCTATTGGGGGAACAATAGAGGAGGAATCAAAGAGAGACACAAAATCCCCCAAAATCTAGATCCCCAAAGATACACTCACAAAGAGATGTTTTGGTTTGGTCAAAACATAGATCTAGATCTCCTCCAACAACCCCTCAAATATATGCAAGAATCAATGGAGGGGTGTGTAGAAATCAAGCTCAAAGAGTAAAGCAAATGGGGGCAAAGCTTGGACAAGAGGAGGAGAAAGAAGTAACCCTAAATGAAAAAGGGGCAAAGCTATTTAAAGAGACGGGCTGATTCTGCCCGTTGGGGCAATTTTTTTGGACGGAACGGTAGTACGAGATTTATCCGGTACTACCGGACCCAATACAACAAATCACCAGGAAACAGCAATGCAGCAGCAGATCTGGGGCCATCATGCGCTACAGGTGCCAGCAAGAGCAGCGGCCAGCGCAGCAGATCGAGGTAGAGCCGAGCGGGGCCAATGGCTGGACAAAGCGCAGCATCGAAGCGGGGCCAGAAGTGACGCTACAGCGGTGCTTCAGCGATTAGCAAGCGGCAGCAAAGACGTGCCAGCAGGAGGCGCGCGGGCACCAGCGACAAATGAGGCGGCAAGAAGCGGGCAGGAACGCTGCGTGAGGGATTCGAGAGCGCGATGCAGCAAGGGGTCACCGCAGCAGCAGATCTGGATCGGGAAAGATGAATAACTGGTCGACCGGTACTACCGTTCAAGCAGGTACTACCGGGCAGGCCGGTAGTACCGGATTTAGGTACCTAGCGAGGCAGAAAGAAAACGGGCCGTTTTTAGGCCCGGGCGGTAGTACCGCCCGTCCTGGCGGTACCGCCGCCCGTAAAATGCATGCACAGCAAATATTCAAACGGCAATAATTTTTGACTGGAAGCTCCGATTGACCCGATTTGGATAGAGGACAACAAGGGCTTCCCAATAAAAGGTGGAAATATTGATTATCACCAAGTGAGAAAGTATCAAGTAGAATAATGTGATATACCTCACTTGGTGAGAAACAGAAAAGCCGCATAAATCAAAATCGCAACAAGATACAAATGGGAGATCCGATTTTGATGAACAAGAGCTTGTTATGGAGATTACCACAAGCTCTATATCCTCACATGGATAAGACCAAATAGCAACCAAAAATGATCACGCAAGTATGCAAAGGTTTGATCTCTCTCCAAACGATGTGACTGAATTACTCATACGAGAGCCCCTCTTGATAGTACGTTTATCTATCCTAAACCCAGTCTCACACACACAACGTGAGACCGACTAAAGGGAAAACCTATCAAGATTATACCTTTGTCTTGAGCATTCCACTTGAGCTCGATGTAGACGATCTTGTCCTTCTCAAGATGGAACGCCTTTCTTAATTCCTCATCATCGACCTCGCATATTGAGCTTGCCCACCATATCTTCTTTGCATTTCATCGACCTTGAAGCCAACACATGCTTCAAGCGATGCCAATGGACAAATCCTACAAGTATAACTTAATACACACATTAGTCCATAAAGATTGTCATTAATTACCAAAACCACACATGGGGGCCCAACATGTTCTTTCAGCTTGCCTTGTCTTTCAGTAGACAGGTATGGATCTTCGATGTCGTTGACTTCAGCTTCGGGTTCGGTTCCTATTCGCGAAGAACCAAATACTGGAAAAGGGAAAGCAACATTCAATACATGGAATGTGCAATGCTCAATCCATTTGTATGATATGACAAGTTAAATAGTGTTGAAATGAAAACCCTAAGGCATGCTTGACAATTTAAACAGGGTTCCGAGGGTTGAAAACCCTAACTCAGGGAAACTCGGAAACACATGAGAGGGGTTGATTTTCTTCTCTAATTAAACTTGTCATAAAAATTGTTGATCAATACATGATTATAGTGTAAATAGATAGTTCTCATTTTTCTGAACATTTTGATATATTATTTGTATTTTTCTGACTTGAAAAAAATTAGTTATGATTTTTCTCAATTTAAATCCATTTTAAATCTTTTTAGGAAATTATAAAACATTTCTGGATTATATTAAATATTTATTCACTTGGGCCCACATGTCATAGTTTTATTCATTTCTGAAAACATTTATTGAAATTGTTAAAATTCTGACAGGGATGGCCCACAGGGGTTTATTTATATTCTAGAAAACAAATACAAAAACATTTAATAAAAAGAAAAGAAAATTATTGCGCCAGCATGATGTCATGATGACGCCAGCAATGGTGAAATCCCTCATGTTGGGTACGGATCTGTCGATCCCGTACTCGCCTGGACGCGCGGGCGGGCGCATTGGACGCGTCTCGTCGCGGGTGACCAGAATATGGCGGCGCCGCTTCCTGCAGGTCACTGGAGCTCCAACTACGGCGACGAACAGCGGAGGCAGACGGCGGCGCTCGGTGATATCTCAAACCAGGGCGGGAGAGAGAGGATGGAGAGGTCCAGGAGGGCGGCGAGCTCACCACGAACACGATGGAGCGGTCGGGGAAGCGAGGCAAGGTCGGGAAACGGCGAATTGATGCAGGCGAGTTTGGCGGCTGGCAGAACACCGGGCTCGATTCGGGCGAGTAGCGGGCTTCCCCGCTGGCATGCTAGGGTAGGGAGAACGAGGACAACGAGGCGGAGCTCGAGGTGGTGTCGTCTGGGCTCGGGGTGGTCGGAGATGGACAGGCTCTCCGGCTAGGGTTCGGCCATGCGAGGTACAGAAAGGGAAGAGAGCGTGCAAGGGGGAGAAAGAGGGCTAGGTTTCTCCACTGCGGCGGCCAGGGTTCTTGTAGTCGCCGGTGTCATCGGTGGCGCGAATCTTGGCGCGCGGCACGGCGGCGTACGTCATCGCCGGCGACAGCGAAGCAAGGTTTCGTTGTCGACGAAGACGACACTTCATGGATGCACGGGCGGCCTCGGCCTCGGTGGGCCAAAGTTGTCAGGCTACGTAGCGCTGCAGTGAGAAAGGAGAGGGAGATGGGCCACGGCCCAGCTATGGCTGCTACTGTTTTTTTTCTTCCAAAAATTATTTTCTTTTTCTATTTTTAGTTTTATTTTTTGTATTTTCATTTGAGTTATGTTTTGGATCATTCAAAAATACAAGACTTTGTTAGAAATATTTGAAATATTGCAGGGGCCCTATTAATATTTTTGGGCTCCAAACATTTTGTCATTTCAAAATTCAAAACTATTTGAATTGCTTTCCAAAGGAAGAGGGATATTAGGGTTTTGGATTTGTATTTAATTCAACACACTTTCTCTTATGCATATATTTCATTGATTTAACAGATGCATGCAATGCTTGGGTAATAATTATATATATTACAAACTTGGGCTGTTACAATATAGTAAATAAAAAGATTGCTGAGATGCTCATTGTCTACTTGCCTTGTCATTTGGTTATGGGAAAGCTCCTGTACCATGTACAAGGGGTACCCCGTTGGCGGTTCTCAATGATATGCAAATACTTACAATGACAAGAACTTACCTGGACCCAAAGTTGAGGATGCATGAGGTGTGGCCCTCGTATTCAAGGGACTTGAGATTGCCAACTTATACTTTGTCAAGCATATACTCCATAGTTTGTTCACTTTAACCTTAACCACTTCAAGATGCTTATGATAGGGGCAATGAGGGCTGAAATCTAACAAATACCATAATTTTTGGAAGCTCTTTTTTGAAACTTGTAATCCCTGCTTTTTTACAATAAAGGCCTTTCTTCCACCATTATTGAGTCCCCACCTTCTACCTTTAGGCACCATTAAGAGAGCATAGTTGTCATTATGTGTGCAGTGTTCCAAAGCTTATTGATTGATGCATATTGTGATATTACTTGTTCTTGTGCTATTTGTTTCTAGTCACCCTTGTGAACTTTGAAGGTGTCCTATGCATCTATTTGCTACTCTATGAGGGACAAGTTGATGCCACTATGCTATGTTTTCCTTATGTGAAACAAACAAACATTTTTCAATGCATGTTACTCATGATCTTTGTTTGTAGCCTTTCATGTTGCATGCATAGTTACTATGTCCTATTGTTAGAACTCCATCTTTCATGCACATGTTTAGAGTTCTTTGATCCCAGCTTTCAATGCTTGCAAATGGTTGGATCTTTATTTTGAGGGTGCATGTCACCTCAAAAATTATTCTGTTTATCACTTACCTACTCGAGGACGAGCAGGAGTTAAGCTTGGGAATGTTGATACGTTAGAAAGGTATCTATAATTTTTGATGCTCCATGCTTGTTTTGTATCTACTTTGCTTTGCTTTGTCTATACTTTGAGGTGTTTTTATATCTTTTCTGGAACTAACCTATTAACAAGTTGCCACAGTGCCAGTTGCCTATTTTCTTCTGTTTTTGGTTCTAGAAAGGCCGAAAATCAATATTCTCAGAATTGGACGGGACAAAAGCCAAAGTTATTATTTTCCCAGAGCAACACGGAACCACGAAGCAGATCCAGAAGGGGGCCACAGGGTGGCCAAACCCCCCTAGGAGTGGGCAAGCCCTGGAGGCGCCTGGAGGGGGTGTGGGCCCCCTTTACCCCCACCAACCTTGATTCCTGCGCCTATAAGAAGCCTCCGACCCAAAAACCCTAAACAATCTAGAAGAAATCCATGAAAACCTCCACAGCGTCGCCGCCACCAAAGGGGAGATTCGGGGGGACAGAAAGTCTCTGTTCCGGCACCCTGCCGGGACGGGGAAGTGCCCCCGGAGCCATCTCCATCGATCTCCACCACCATATTCATCACCGTTGATGATTCCCATGATGAGGAGGGAGTAGTTCTTCCTCAGGGCTAAGGGCTCTAACGGTAGCTATGTGTTCATCTCTCTCTCTCTATGCATGACCTTGTTGTGGTCATGAGCTTTGTAATCAAGTAGATCTACCTTGCTACTCAAATTCTTCATTAGATCTCTGCTCTCCCCATGTGTGTGAAAGTGACAGCGTGCACGCCATGGTGGCACTTAGGTTTGAGTCTACATAAATAGTCTTTGTGCTTTAATAGATCTATGCTTTTCCCCACGTGTGTGAAAGTGACAGCGTGCATACCGTGTGTGGCACTTTGGCTTGATTGAATATTTGTTATGAGTTATATTTGGATTTGGATGTCTCTATGAAATTGTGGTGTTTGTTGGAACCATCTAGCGCTCAAGGTGACAGTGTGGGGTTATCTAGATTGGGGAAGGCCCTACCGTGGATTAGAGTGTCCAACCAGAGAGTAGTTAAGAGTAGTATCATGAAGATAGGATATTTATATGAGAGAGTGTTCACTAGTGAAAGTATGATCCCTAGGCCTTGTTTCTCTGCATTGAAACACCATTTTCTACTAGATCTGTTGCATGTTGCTTGCTTCCTTTAGTTTGCCTTTAGTCTGTTCCTCCACGCCATTAGCTATTTTTTGGCACCGTTACCACTTGTATTTCACTATCTCTTCGCCGAACTAGTGCACCTATATTAGGTGTGTTGGGGACACAAGAGACTTCTTGTATCTTGATTGCAGGGTTGCTTGAGAGGGAATACCTTTGACCACTTCCTCCCTGAGTTCTATAAACCTTGGGTAATCCACTTAAGGGAAACTTGCTATTGTTCTACAAATCTCTGCACTTGGAGGACCAACAACTGTCTACAAGAATAGAAGTGCGTAGACATCAATATAGTGATCAAGTCTAGTAGCATAGATCTCTATCCTCTCTATATATATTAATCTTGTATAAACCTTAAAGTTTAGTTTGCTTATTTATATTACTCTCAGAATTATTATAGTTTAGCCCTGAGTCATCGGGATACCTCTATGGACCTAAGAGGATCTCGAAGTCGTTGTGTAATTTCTGGTTGTAATAATAATAAGGTATGCTTGTGGACCCGCTTTGTTTCTGTTGTACCACTCTGAGGATGTAATATTTTCGGAATGGTGTTCCGTGAGTGTTATGTCCATGAATAAAGTACAATACAACATGCAGTGGTATGCTGGGTCACCACAGCCAACCTTTATTCCCCAAGGTCCTTAACTGTTAAGATGGCCTTGTTAAGCTCACCAACCCTTATGCGTGTAGGTATCCGATACAAACCCATCCAACCAAGGAAAAACGCGGCACCCTAATTTCATAGACCCACCAATGATTGTACAGGGCATATGATGGTGCAAGGTTTGGTTGCGAGGGCATGGTTTAACTTAAACTTTGTGAGGGATCGTTCTACTTCTATCATCTAAGCATGCATAGTAGTCAAACATATAAGAATAGCATTCACATAGATGTGATAGAGTATGTCCCGTTTTATCATGGTGATCTCCATAGCCATAGAACCCGTCCACCATGATGATCTCCATCTTCATGGTCCATTCGATACATCCTCCAAGTGATGAGTTCTCCAAGAACTAATACAAGCTATTACTTCTAACAGCTAGTAATCAAAATTACATAGTATTGGGATAATCATAAGTTGGCACGCAGGCCATTACAATAATTGACAACACATTTGGCTCCAGCCGTGTTTCCCTACTCATGACACGCAGGTCATGAAAATTACATACATGCATCACATACATATTTGGGCCATATTGATCACATACATCCTGCAAAAACAATTTATGCATAGAATCACATTCTACCGGATCATGTGAAATTGCAGCACCTAGGAACCTTAACGAGATACAAAAGGGGCTATGACTAAGGGGGGTCTAGGGGGTCTCCCCCTGCGGGGTTCAAAGGGGCATTTTTCTTCAAGGATTTTGATTGGCAAATCAAATTTACCATAAACCAACTATTGTTCTGATTCAACCAATTTCCTTTGATCTTCGCGTGCAGCAGGCGATGGTTTGACAACCGAAGGAACCCTTTGGTGCTCAAGGAGCCCGATCGCATGATCACGGTACATCAATTTCAGATCTAGGTCCCGATTCGATAAATCATATTGATCTTCACGTGATTCAACTGGATTTATGTGTCACCGTCTACCCTGATAGCGGAAACCGACTGGTAGGGGTAAGTCGTTCGACGACCTTAGAATCATGATCACGGGAAGCAAGATTATAGATCAATCCTGAACCACCGCCATACAAATGATCACATCATTCATATCAATCTGCATATCACCATATGTAAACTTCCCGAACGTATAACTTAACAACATCGGCTCTAATACCACTGAAGGGTCACAGATAGGCTACACTAGCGAAAAATAAAATTTTCTATCGCGTCAACCAGGAATACTGTTGTCATAGATCTCGGGATTACCACTAGAAGCGTAGTTGCGGAACTCGATGAAGCACGTCAGGGCAGTGTAGATGTTCTATGTCTCCTCCTTGTCCTCGTACCACGAGCAGCTCCCCTTTGTGTGGCTCATCCAAGTGCTACAGCTACAGCACCTCCGAGGTATCCACACATACGGAGTGGAAGCGTCACACGCCAGACTGCTAGGTCCACACGTGCAACACAGGCGTGAGAGGAGTGGCGGCTGGGTGGAATGCTCAACCCTATTCATCTTGCCTCACCCTCTCTTATATAGGCGTCCCTGGTGGGCTTCTACATTAGCATCCCATTAGTAGCCTAAGCCTCGTCTAATTCGGATCCAATCCTCATTAGGCTTCTAGCTCCTTAAGTGTGTGACCCTATTGGTTCATACACGTATAAACATGACACGATTACACTTACTCTGTTAATAGTTGGTAGAGGCCTCTAGCAAGACGTTTCAACTCCTAAACGCATATAAAGATCATTCGGACGAACCATCACAAGGTTGAGTACATGTATTTCCCTTTGCCTCACGATATTTGGTATAGCTCCAAGCTGACATCTCTTTCTCGATACTGTGATTCGGAATCTCTTTACTAGGTTAACTCTTAACCGTATGTAGCACGACCATGCATTTCTGGATCGGATCACTCGAGGGGCCCAGCAATATCTCTCTCAAGTAGAGAGGGGCAAATCCCATCTTTATTTACCAATGCCTTGCAGCATGTATCAGGACAAACCCGAAAGCTACCTTTATAACTAACCAGTAAGGGAGCATTGGTTGATAGCCCCAAAGTAGGTCGATCCACATCGCAAGTACATACGAAGATCTCAGGTCTAAGGATAAAACGTACATGATGTGTAGAGAGAGCTGCAAGTATAATTGCCAATATCAAGTTGGGTTAGTCCAACCCCATGTTCATAAAATGTGTCCACATCATTGTTTTGACATTTCCATGTCTATGACTTGCGAAACATAGTCATCAACCAATCGATGTGCTAGTCTAATATTCACGTGTGTCCTCACATGAAGTCTGACTAGGGACAGCTATTAGATAACCATACAAGTAAAGAGTTTCACAAACAATTCACATATTTGCCAATCAATACAAGTTGCCTGATATATGGGTATTCAAGGAACATTACAATAACTCATGGATACATATAAAATATAATCATCTCTATGATTTCCTGTACGGCATATTTCCTCAAATAGTTGGTTTATGTCAAGCAACCTCTGGGCTTTGAGGATCCTCTCTTCCAAAACCATGTCTACAAGCTTAACAAGGCACTCTATGGCCTTAAACAAGCCCCACGTGCATGGTATGATTTCCTTCGAGAGCTCTTGTTAGACCATGGTTTCGAAGTAGGCCTCATTGATCCCACTCTTTTGTACTAAGAGAGTTGGAGGGCACTTGTTCGTTTGCCAAATCTATGTTGATGACATTATCTTTCGGTCTATTAGCAAAGCTTTTAATGAAGATTTTTCCAAGCTCATGACCGAATGTTTCGAGATGTATATGATGGGAGAGATGGATTTCTTACTTGGCTTTAAAGTCAAACAATTGAGGAAGGGCACCTTCATCAACCAATCAAAATATATTCAAGACATGCTCAAGAAATTCAAGCTTGATCAAGTCAACGGTGCCAAGACTCCCATGCCCACAAAGGTTAATCTTTATCTTGATCCTAGGGTAAGGATGTGGATCAAAAGCTTTATCGGGTTCTTTGCTCTATTTTGTGCACACGACCGGATATTATGTTGAGCGTGGGTATGTGTGCAAGATTCCAAGCTTCACCAAAAGAAAGTCACATGGTGGCGGTCAAGAGAATCTTTCGATATTTAGTTCATACACCAAACTTTGGGTTATGGTACCCCAAGGGAGCTAGCTTTGATCTCATTGGTTTCATGAATTCGGATTGGGCGGGAGACAAGGTGGGAGGGAAGTCAACCTCCGGTGCTTGTCAATTTCTTGGGAGATCCTTGGTGTGTTGGTCCACGAAGAAGCAAAACTGCGTGTCTATGTCCACCACCGAAGTTGAGTATATATATGTCACAAGTTGTTGTGCTCAGTTGCTATGGATGAAGCAAACTTTGAAGGATCTTGGACTATATTTTGAAAAGGTGCCTCTCCTTTGTGACAATGAGAGTGCTATTGCAATTGCTCACAACCCGATGCAACACAACCGTACCAAGAATATTGAGATTCATCATCATTTCATTCGGGCTCATGTTGCAAGAGGAGACATTTCTTTGGAGTATGTTCCTACCAAGGCCAATCTCTCGGATCTTTTCACAATGCCTCTTGATGAATCAAGGTTCTAGGAGTTAAGGAATGAGCTAAATATCATAGATTCAAGCAATGTGGCTTGAGGACTTGCACACCTACCCGTGTCTCAAAGAATATCTTTGTTTGGATGTAGACATAGAGTTAGGGGAGTGTAGTTCCACTTATGAACCAACACTCTCCCTATTATGCGCACATTAATGTATTCATCCTCTATAGTCTCTCAAGGAGACAAAATGAGCTTCAATGATGAGTTTTGGTAACGAACCCAAGATATATATTTGTAGTGTCAAGCCAAATTTACGCATATATGGTGTCCTCAGCCACCAACCTTTTGTGTCTTTTGTGTGTTTCCCTCATGTTTGTTTGGTATTTCTCCTAGTTTTGTTTTTTGCCCTTTTCATTTTTGGGTGTTCTTCTTAGTTTGAGCTTTCTGTCATAAGCTCGTGCTCTTCCCTAAAACCACCTCTATATCTTGCACAAGGTCTTACTTGTCAAATTCTAAATCTGGGAAACTCTTTCTAGCAGCACCATAAATTCCGGCCATGCGCCGGTAGTACCACTCCGGGCCTCCGATTCTGGCCACCCTGCTCCAATCTACTCCGTGGGATCCATCCCCACCTTGATCTCCCGCCCTAGACTCCGGTATTTTCCCCTAACTCCCTCGCTTCATGGAGATCTTGCTCATCCTGTTGCTTGAGTTAGGGCATGCCATGTCTAGGGTTGTTCTTTAGCTAGAACTGTCTAAGGAGATCTTGGTAGGCCTAGGAACCGTTGCTAGGGTAGATTGAACAAATACAATTCTTGAATCCATGTTGTTGTGCTCGTAGATCTCATAAACCGCTTCATTCGTGCTATCATCGGTACTACCGGTGGGGCACGATCGGTACTTTCGGTGGACACTTCACCACCGGTAGTTCCGACGGCTCACCGGAATTTCCGGTGCACCTAGTTTGGACTCATTTTCTATATTCTTTCAATCTCTCTATGTTTTTCCTTTCGATCTTGTGCACTTATGCCATTTCCCTCCCTACCTTATGCTTTCTTCTCAAGGCAAGGTGGTTCTCGTGGTGGCTCCAAGCAGTCTCGTGCTTTCTCCAGCGCTCTGCCAGAAATTGATGAGGATGATCTAGAAGTTGTGCATCTGTCTAGCTAGACTCCCCGTCAGAAAGCAGTTGCTTCGTACCTTGCTGCCGAGGCTGAAGGAAAGAGGCCCGCTGTGGCCTCCTAGAAGAAGACCACCTCAGGGCCCGAAAGATCTATTAGTGGCCACAGAAAGCTTATGAGCAGTTTCTCATGTTGGATCCCTATGCTACTCCCCGTGACCGTATGGCTAGAGACCCCTTCTTCCATATATTTTGTCAAGCAGAGATCTACCTTGAAGTGTATGCCGCCAAGAGGAAGAATATTGTTTCTCCCCAGAAGTACATCAATGTGGCTAACATGGATAGCAAGCCTGCTTATTTTGGTGAAGCCCTTGAGATGTGCATGAAGTTTGGGCTCATCAAGCTCATGGAGCATCGTCAGAATTTTGATGAGAGGACCATTGCCCAGTTTTATAGCACTATCTACTTTGATTCGGATCCCTTGGATAGAACTATGAAGTGGATGACTCATGACAAGCTGGAACCCTGAAGACGCATTTCTTGGGGTTAAGCATCATGTTGTACTTTTGGAGGTTATCAAAGGTTTCCTTTAAGTCGGAGATTAAGTCATTTGACTTTTCTGACCTCACCGCGATATCGTCCACATATGCGTGAACGTTCCGACCAATTTGCTGGTGCAGGCAACGTTGCATAGTCCGGTGGTACGTATCACCTACATTTTTCAACCCAAAGGGCATCATGACATACCAGAATGTGCCATAAGGTGTGGTGAACAAAGTAGCCAATTGGTCTGACTTCCTCATCTTGATCTGGTGTATCCTAAGTATGCATCTAGAAAACACAGAAGTTCTGAGCCAGCCGCTGAGTCAATGACTTGGTCAATGCGAGGCAAAGCAAACGGATCCTTCGGACATGCTTTGTTCAAGACGGTGTAATCAACGCACATTCTTAGTTCTTAGGTTCCCTTTTTTGGCACAAGTACAGAATTGGCCACCCATTGGGTGTGAAGGACTTCTCGGATAAAACTAGCCTTAAGTAACCTAGCTATCTCTTTGCCAATGGAGCGTCCCTTCTCGCCCCCGAAGCATCGTAGAGGTTGTTTCGCCGGTTTGCATTTTGGATCAATGTTTAAGCTGTGCTCGGCAAGTTCCCTAGGTACACCTTTCACGTCGGCAGGTTGCCAGGCAAACATGTCTCTATTCTCACGGAGGAACTCAATGAGCGCACTTTCCTATTTGGGATCCAGGTTCGTTCCAATGGCGGTGACCTTGGAGGCATCACCCACCACAAGTTCCACTAGCTTGGTCTCGATGGCGGCCTTAAAGGAGGGATTAGAGTCAAAATTTTGTTTCTTCGATGCCGGCATCTCCGAGGTGTCGACCTTGCTCTGGATCTCCTTGAATTCTTTGCCATAGAGGACGGCTTCTGCAAAGGCTTCTTCTCCAATCTCGTAGTCCCTTGCCTTTGAAAATCTTCCGGCAATGGTGATAATACCGTTTGGTCCGGGTATCTTGAGATTGTTGTAGACGAATCATGGCTTGGCAATGAAGGAGTGGAATATGTCGCGTCCGAATATGACGTGGTACACCCTCTTAAAGGGGACCACTTCGAAGGACATACGCTCTTGGCCCAAGGGATCGAGCCTCCCGGCCAGGAACTATGCCATGAAACACGGTGCTGGTCCGCCTTAGGTTGACATCCGTCAAGTTAATCTTGTGCAGTGTATCCAGGTACAGGATGTTGATGCTTCTTCCACTATCCACCATGTGCTTGGTGAACTCGCAGCCATCAATCAGGGGGTTGATACCATGGCATACTGGTTCTCTATTGGTACAAGGTCGGGATGATCCTTCATGTCCCATGTGATTGGAACTTCCGACCAATGCAGGTATTGGGGGACTGGGGGTAGGGTGGCCATCAATATCCTCAGAGAGGTCTTCTATGCCCGGACAGTTGGGATGCCAAGGAAAGTGTGGTAGACAGAGGCCTTCTTCTCAAAGGGGTTCTTGCCTTTGACATTGCCCTTGTCGGTGTTCTTGGGGTCTACGTCCTCATCCATGCCACTTGAATCCTTGGAGTCATCTTCCTTCTTCCTTTGCCCTTGCCTCGCGGTCGGTTCTTCTGGCTTCGCTTGTAGTCGGACTCCGGGTCTTCCTTGAGATCATTGACGAACTTGCACTAGCGATTGGTGTGAGTATCTTTTCCATTGGCATCGAGGTGTATGAAGCACGGCATATCACGGTACTCCTCGTACGTCTGAGAAACGCGGGGCACTGCCAAGGTAGTTTCACTATCACTCTACTGCCCACGACCAGCCCTCGGCCTCGGCCATGCTGTCCGCCATCACCTCTGCCTGCAAACATCATGGCAACCATGTTAGAAGCTGGCTTTTCTTCTGGCGGATTCTTCTTCTTACCGCTGTTGTTTCTCTTGGCTAAGGTTGGAATGGCAATTGCCGGCAAGGAGCCGCGAGCGTCGTCGTTGGAAGCCATGAACTCACTGGCCAAGGAGATCATCTGGTTGAGATCCAACTTGTGATTGTCCTGCTGGCGCTTCAACTTATGCTGGAGCAATGTGTCCTTTTCCAAACCATCCATGTAGGCGGCCATAGCGGTATGATCGTGCACTCCTGCGCAGGAATTTTTCATATCCAGCCAGCGGGAGAGGTAGGCTCGAGATGTCTCGTCCTTTTCCTGGACGCACGGCTATAGATCGCTGATAGGGCAGGGATGTTTGTACGTACCCTCTAAATTCTTGGTGAACGCTTCATGCATGTACAACCAATTGCATATGGACTTATCTAGCAAGTCGTCCATCCATTGGCAGGCCGTTCCCATCAACATCAGTGGGAGGTACTTGACAACGACCTTGGGGTTTCCCCCAGCGATCTCGACCACTTCGATGTAATCCAGCAACCACGTAGCTGGCCTGGCAGTGCCATCATAGGGCTTGATCGTCTTGTCAATCCGGAAACCCTTGGGGTAAGTTGTGGGCCGTATCATAGGGCCAAAGCAACGTGGTCCCAAGTATTTTCCTTCCCGGGCCTCCTGAATCTTGTCTAAGCGTGAACGTGCATCGTATGGCTCCGGGCTTGCTTTTTTCTTGTCGCCTCCACGGGAAGGGCTACGTGAATGAAGGGTCCTACTCCGCCATGGTGGATGCTAGGGGGCGATGGAGGTGGAGGTGGCGGTGGGTTATCCCTCTTTCTATTGCCCTCCTACGACTCCTCACGCATGTCGCGGTTACTTGTCGGACGTGCAGGTTCATGGCGCGACCTGCTCCTGTGCCCGTGGTTGCCACTACGCACTCCGTCATGACGAGGCTGCTCCACATTGTCGCGGATGACAATGCCACCCTAGGGGCATCTAGGCAGAGTCATGCTCGTATGGTGGTGAGATTTTGGGTCTTCGTGATGCCAGGAAGATCGGGGCGGTGGCGGCGAGCGACGAGGGTGAGTCTTGCCTCTGTGGTCAGAAGATATGGGGATAGCATTATCCCTATTGCGTGCATACCTTCGTGTTTGTTCTGGTGAACCTGTTTGAGATCCGACATTGTTATGAGATATTTCCCTCTTTTATTTGGGAGCGCTAGACTGGCAAAATGTCGGTTCAGACTCTAGCCTCTAAGAGGTGGCCTTTTCCTACTGTTTGACAGCTTTGGCGATAAGGTCATAGACCTGTTCCATAGCTGTGGGTGATCTATCCTTCTCCAGTAGAGTCTTGGCGAAGGCCAAGTTGAGGAAGGGTGTGGGCATGACTTGCTTTCCATCTTTGTCAATGTATAGATTAGCTTGTGCCGGCTTCGAAGGATCCACCCCAAGTTGCGCCGTATGCCAGGGTCATTGACGATGTGAGTCGGAGCTTTCTTGGCCTTCTGCTGCTTGAGTAGAGTCTTGTACTCGGCCTCCATGGCTCTAGCCGCCTCGAACGATTTCTGCGCCTCGGATAAATCTCGATCTAACTTAGCACCTTGCTATGCAATGGCATGTGCTTCCTCCATTAGTTGCCGGCGCTTCTCGTCGAGCTAGACAATGTTCTGTATATGGGCCACGATCATAGGCTCAATGAGAAGATTGACGTACATCACTCTATCAGCTAGAGTGATTTGGGCAGCCGTAGACGTAGATGGTGGTGGCTGCAGATTTGTGGGGTTGGTGTTGCTTGGACTGGTGGGGAGTTCCTGCGGATGTTGCACTGGGATAGTCGGAGGGGGCATGGCCTTCGCCTAACCATTGTCGGTGTCATCATCTGGTCCCTTCCCGTTGTCCTGTGGCTTAGGCGGAGTTGCTCCGGTTTGATCTTCTTCCATCACACTCCCAATGGCGATGAACACCTAACGAGATGTGATGGCCTTGTCGGTCCGCTCGTTGCAATTGATCTCCTCCTCCATCTCCTTCATGGAAGAGTCGAGTTCTTCCAGGTTGACGTCTATCTCCTCCGAGTCCACGCTGATGTCAGCATAAAGCGCATCCAGAACGGAGTCGGAGGGTGCGGGAGCTTCCTTGATGGTGGAGGATGATGCTAAGGAATCGGGACCATTGGCTGGCGGCGGCGGTGGCATGGTGGCCCAAGTACGGTGATAGGAGCTGCCTGGGTGACCCCATCAGTAGCGGAAAAACTGTTAACACTGTTGATCATCTGCTCAAAAGTAAGGATGCCCGTGGCTTGTTGCCGCCTCAACTTATGTCGGAGAAGTGTGCCGTGATCCAGCCCTTCGACGAAGTAGTAGACGACATCATTATCCGGCTAGCCCTCTAGATCGGCTCATATCCGGGGCCATCTGGCGAGGTAATCTCTGGGGCTTTCATCCTCTCTCTAAACACAGCGCACCAGATCGAAGATGGTTACTACGCTAATGAAGTGCGATCGCTGCTTTCCAGATGCATGGACTAACCGAGCATATTTGCAGTGATCTTCCACCATTATATCCTGCACATGGGCGGTTTTGGTGAGCCTTGAATTTTTCCGATCTAAGCCGGCAAACTCCAAAGAGAGATCCGACTTTGATCCTTCCATGAATGTGTCATGCCCGTAGGCGGTCCGTGCGGGCCTTGACGATCCTCCAACTTCCAGGGAACTAGCGCCCGATTCAGTTTCGCTGATGAAGAGGTGGATGTCCCCTATTGGAACAATCAAGCAGCGGGTGGGGTTTGTCTTCGCCGGGATCTAGAACTTGACAGGAGGGACGATCGGAACGTTGCCGGAGAAGATAACACGACCGATGGCTATGGTTTTTCCGATTCTCACGAAGATATTGGACCTCGCCCGTTGTATAACTTGAAGCGCCTCTTGCCCCACGGTGGGCGCCAACTGCCGTGGTATTGCCAACATGTACACCATGGAGGGGTCCTTACAGTGCGTGTTTAGAGACGTGGGGAAAGGCGATAAGTTGGTGGGTACGAGGTAATACATCTTACCCAGGTTCAGGTTCCACGAAGATGGCGGAACTCTAATCCTTCTATAAATCACTATAAACGCAATACACCGAGTTACAGGGATTGGTTCACTGTGCGAGGTGTTGAGTTGTCTTGTATGAGTCATTGTGATTGTGCCTGAAAGGCTCCCATAGGTCTAGCTTATAAAGACGCCGGATCCTAGGGTTACATGGAAAATTCCTAGACGGACAGGTTATAGAGTCCTACACTAGCACCAACTAGTCTACGTGTCTTGCACTTCAAGGCTCCGAGTATGTTAGTGACTCCATCGTAGCCTTCCTTTATCCAGCATGGGCCTACCTTCTATATCCGTCTAACTGGGCTGCCCAGCAGGCCATGGTCCTTGCTACCAACTGTGGGCCATCCGGGTTATCTGGATTAGAGACATTCTATGGTGATATCCATTTAGCATATTCCCAACAAAGTGGTCTAAGTTTGCTGCTCTTCTTGGCTATCCCATTCAACTAGGCAAGCGTGCAAATTGGTGGCATGTCCACCAGTCCAAGGCATCTGCTCCTAAAGTTTTGGAACCTCTATACATTGAGGGTTGGGGCATGTGTGGTAAGAATGCTCACCTTCAGCCGGTCTATGACATCATGCGAAGGTATACCAGAACACCATTCCTCCCAAGGCTGGCAACTTTGATCAGATCCATGCCTTGCAGATTGATCTTATGACCAGATTTATCGCCACAGAGAGTCTGATGAGCGGCTTGATGTGATGGATTACCTGTTCCAAGAGATTTGGTTTGCCGTGATTGATAATAGGTCGTGTCCCTATGCTCCATACATTTAGACTCTTATCAACACCAAGTGGCGGGATATCACCCTGACTCGTTTTCCTGAAGATGCCCTCACTATCCATGAGGAAAACACTCTCCGTGTGATGAAGCATGAGAAACCCCAGTCTCAAGATGAAAGGGAAGCTGCTACTTTGAGGGCTGCAAGGGACTGTGTTGGGGCTTCATGCCATGCTGGATCTAGTGGTGGGGATCGTGCTGAGGCTTCTCCTCCACCCCAGCTTGAGAGGCAACCATCTTGGGACAATAAGATGCTGAAGAAGGTCAAGAATACTTTTTGTTTCATGCAAGACCACGAGTACCAAGCCTATGTTGATCGGAGGCACAATGTCCAGAGGGAGAAGGCAATCATGAGGAAGCTCGATATTCCATATTCTCCCAAGACTAGCTCCTTAACATGGCCTAGGGATCAGTGGGTCAATTACAACTACAAATGGTTAGATTCTAATGATGATAAGGTCAATGGTCCCCCTCCGCCCACCTGGATTGATGCCACATGGGTCCTCGAGCCTCCTCCTCCCTCGTTCAGTGGTTGGGGCGAGTAGTTTGGTCCTTCTTCCCTTTTGGCATCATAATGTCAAAGAGGGAGAAAGTTGTATATTAGGTTGCTATGGGATTTGCATGGGACTTGTCACGATCTCGGTCTTTTTTTGATCTTTTCATGCTCGTGAACATTTCCTCTATTTATGTGTGTTTGTGGACCTCGTTTATTTGTGCTACTCTGTGTATGAGACTATGTGGTATGTTATTCTTGTGGCATTATTATCCTTGTGGTATTCTTGTGGTTGGTTCTATATGGTGGAGATCTATCTTTGGTTTAGTCTCTTTTATTGTCTCTCATCATATGATTGTTGGTGCAAAGGTATGCATATATCTCCTTGTCCTTCATGTATCTTTGCACTTGTGTTGTTTTTGTAATGGTAAGGGGGGAACTCTCCTCTATGTGTGCTTGTTGCATTCCAAAAGAATATTTTCTACTCTTTCATACACCTAGGGGGAGTCGTTCTTACATTAGAAAAATCTGCTCTTTTGTCCCTCTTGTATGCAAATCTTATGGGTTGTCATCAAACACCAAAAAGGGGAGATTGAAAGAACATTGTTTTCCCTAAGTATTTTTGTGTTGACAATAATCCCACATGTGGTTTAATTGTGTGTCTAAGTTTCAGGTTTATTCATTTGCTATGAGGTGTGTGGATCTTTCTCTTGAAGACTCGTGAATACGATGCCCTTTGCTTTTGGTTTTCTCCTCTTGTTGATTGCTTTAGGTCTTCGTACTATCAAGAGGGGGTACACCTCAGAAGGTTGTGGGGAATCATGTTTTCATGCACAAACAATATTTGCATTGCCAAACCTTCCTAATATTCAGCAAGAGAGCGATCTTATGAGCTGTTTGAGCCATTTCTGCCTTGACCGGAACTACCAACTAGGCGTCGGTAGTACCGCCCGCAGTTTTCTGTGGTGCTGGCCTAGAAGTAGTTCTGACTCAAGATCCGGTGGAAATTCCGCTCAGGTTCAGTAACTCTCTGGTTTAGAGTGCTCAATTTTGTCGGAATCAACACCGAAAGTTGGTTCAGTAGTACCGGTCGGAAGTTTCTTTCATCCCTGACAGGAACTTCTGACCAACACTACGTGGCCACCTACCTTGAGCAGTACTACCGCCATGGCCCGGTAGTTCCAGTTAGGACCTCGCGGCCCAGTATATCCGGCGCTAGTTATGATCCAAGTTTCGCCTGTTCTCAAAGTCACTTCAGTATACTTTGTTTCAAAGTGTCGAATATGTCAGGCCAGAAAGTACCAGTCAGGTAGTTCCGCTCGTTTTGTCCGTAACTTCTGGCTAGATCGTGAGATGCTCCTATCAGCTTTGGAGCCGTTGGAGCATGCTCACCGGAAGTACTGGCCTCCCATTGGTAGTACTGGTGGTGTTGCGGGGGCAGCAACGATTCAGTTTGAAGCGGCCCTATTTAAGTAACCCTTCTTCCTCCTCCCCACACAACTCTTCAATTTCTCTCTCCTCCATTAATACTAGAGCTTCATCTTCCTAGATCTCTCTCCCTAGCCACTCAAACCTCTTTATCTTTTGAGGAGGGGGATAGGTGACCTAGATCTACACTTCCACCAATTGAGTTGTGGAGCTTCCCGCTCAACCTCGTTGTAAAGGTTTTGGTTGGCTCCTTCAAGGTCACCGGTTAGTGGATTGTGAGCATGCCTTTGTGGTGGATCTCACGGAGAATAAGATGAGGCCCTTGTGGTGCTCGGGTGACGTTGTGTGGCTCCGACACCTCTCCAACATAGACATAGCTTCCTTGGAAGTGAACTACGGGAATTACATCTCCGCGTATCCTCTCCGGTTTACTCGCCCCACACTTTTACCTCTTGTCATTTACCGCTTTGTTACTTGTTGTTGTTGTTGTTGTTGTTGTTGTTGTTTATCTAGCATATAGGATTGCTCATCTAGTTGCATATCTAGAGAACTTTATCCCTTGGAAAGCCTAAACTTGATTAACAAGATAAAAAAATGGTAGTCTCCTATTCACCCCCTCTAGTCTACGAAAGTTGGACCTTTCAACAATGGCTTGATGAAAACGAGGATGACCCGCGATCACTGCTCCCTCTGAAGAATTCCTAGCACACTCCAAGCTCTATGAAGCATCGCGTACCAAGTAGCACCTCCAACAAGGAAAGCGACGACAATGACGTTGCTGCCCGGGCTGGTCCTAGGGTTTCCCTCGATATGCTACGAGAAGTGGGGAAGAGATATACCCGACGCCTTTCGGGAAGGAGGGCAACACTCGCAGGCATTATCACGTCAATGTATAGACAACAAGGATTTCTCCCGACCCCTCAAAAAACTACTCTCCCGAATGCTTCGAATAGCTCTACCAAGCTCACCACCCACCAACATATGCCCTAATGGTTTTTCCGTCACCACTGTCATCTCACCATGACCCATGATGTGATGCTGGTACAACTGATAAGAGACGACCTCGGCGGGGGTCGGCGTTACAATAACACGTGGGAGGGAACAATCTCCACTGCCCAGGGGCGATAGTCGACCGGATGTAGCAAGAAGGGTAAACCAGACCCTCGCTGGCCTGGCTGAGTACAAACATACTCGTGAATCCCCGCCGCCAAACTGCAGCAAGGGTGTCACCGTGGCCGTCGACCCTAGCTATAGATCCTACTCCTCTGTCCACCATTGGATCTGCCACCACTGCAGATCCCCGCTACCAAGCATCAGCGTCGTCGCCACCGTGCTCACCCGGACCTTCCGGACCACCGCCGGTCTAAGGAGAATCATCGACGCAGACTCTTACCATCAACTGGTAACCACAAGAATAGCTAACACCTTGGAGAGGATGAGGGATCTCGGTAACCAAACCAAGGACGTCGAGCAAAACGGACACAACAACCTCCGCGCCTCCCGCAGGCCATGCTAGTAGATAGTGTTAGCCAAACGTCATCCCGCCTAGCCCACATCTAGCTTCTCTGCGAGGCAGTCATCATTACTGCTAGAGGTACCACCCTCATGGCCGGCCAAAACCCTAGGCTGGGAAAGAATTTGTCCATGCTCTACCAGTCGTCCATAGGTAAACAAACTTTTCTTAACAAGGTCATTTGGGAACAATGTGTACTGCTCGGAAACAAAATACAGGCAACGACCATGTCAAATTGGGACATTTTATAATGGTACATACAATGATATAGAACATATACCCGCAAAAAAATGAGATAGAACATATAAGTACATGAGGTTTGCTTTGGTATTCCCCTTTCCCAAACTTTAAAGGGTTAATATTGTCTTTTACTGTGAATTACTGATTATTAGTTGCTGAACCAGATTAGATTACATTTCCCACGCCCACAGAAGCCCATATATGTAGTACGAACAAAACGACCTTATAGAACTGTAAAGATAGGATAAACCTATATAAAATACCAGCGCGTATCCTCCTTCTTCGGTACCACCAAAGCGACCACCAAAGGGGCGAAAGACAGATCGCCACAACAGCCGAGCTTGACGCGGGTCCATCGCTGATCAGCAGCTTTTTAGACCTTCAAAGTAGCTTGCCAAAGGAATAACCATTGTTGTTGAAAGAATCAGACCGGGGCAACATGTCCTCGGACACGCGATCAAACTCCAGAACTGACACCGACGCACGACTACAACGTTGGGAGAGGAAATCAGAAATACCAGCTTCCATCCACAAACCCAACACAGGATCAACCATCTTCAATCAGATACAAACACAGACGACCGTCTGTGCGTACTCCTGGACAACACATCCTCCCTGCTCCACCATGATGTCGGAGAAAACGCCGTAGTAACGGGGATAGAGCAGAAGGAGGGACACACCTGATGGGATCGTCGCCTCTGCCTCGACGACACCCTCCAAGAACTCTAATGCCGCCAATCCGAGAAATCGGCACACACACATGGTGTCATCAACTCCGAGACGCCGCCACAAGGGATGTCGTCGGTGTGGGAGTGAAGTTGAGGCAGATACTCCTAGGCGCGCATGGGTTAACGCAGTGGACGCCGTTCGAGAGATACTTCTCACCATTTTGATGAGTTAACACAGCACAATGGCGACGAGCCGTCGCACTGTTAGAATACGTATACAATTAGAGTTAGACTAGAACTTTAGAGATCATTTTGTATTCCAAGTCATTGGCTTTTTGCCCTTCAAGTTTGTACGTTTATATAATCCCCACAAGGGACAGATTAATACAACACACAATTATAGAAATTCAATATTTTTTAAATGATTTCAGAGCGGTTAGCCTCACGGCGCCGATCTTAGGTTTCTTCCACCACTTCCGCAATGCGTCGTCCCTGGGAGATCAATCTCCTCTCGTCGGGGGCACGGCACCCGATCAAAATCAAAGATTATACCAATTCTTTAGAATAGATTAGATCAATTCCGAATCTCCAATTTTTAGATTAGATCCAATTTTCAAATTCCCGAATTCTAGAATAGATCCAATTAGACAAAATAAATTCCTATAAAATAGATCCCCGAACATCCGGCAGATATGGTGCGGAAAAATCGACTGCTTGTGTCTATGGCGGCGGCACACGGAAACCACGGAACACCCGCGCACAGCGTCCAAGGACAGTATGCCGGTTCCGCAGGCCCACAAGGCAGCCAGCGGGAGCAAATTTTCCATCGCGTCGCGCGCCATACATGCATATGCACACGCAGGGAGAATCCAAACATCCACGACCACGGCAACAGCAAGGTCCCAACACAATCTGATGGATACGTACATGGGACTCCAGGGATGATTTCATGCACGCGCGCGACTCGAACAACTACGCCGTGATGGATATGGCCGACAACCACGACTCGCCGTCGAGTCGAGATCTACCGATCTGCACTGCATCGAGTCGGACTACAACAATCCGAACATCCACGCCATCAAGCTGTACAACACCGTCAAGCTACGAGCCAGGCTTTGACATCAGCGCCGTCACAAGGGATGCCTTTGAGCGACAATCATCGTCGACACTGTTGGGGATATGCTATATGGGTGTCCTCATAGCATGTCTCTTATCCGACTAACCCGGGTGGCCCATAGTCGGTAGCATGGCCTATGGCCTGCTGGGCGGCCCAGTTAGGTGGATCCAGAAGGGAGGCCCATGCCGGATAAACGAAGGCTACGGTGGAGTCACCAGCGTACTCGGAGCCTTGGAGTACAAGATACACAAGACTAGTAATAGACGGTGTAGGACTCTGTAACCTGTCCGGCTAGGACTTTTCCCTGCAATCCTAGGACCTGGCGACTATATAAGTCGGGCCTATGGGATCCTTTAGGGCATCAATTCAGACAACCTAGTATCGTTTTACACACACCTCGCACAACGAACCTATCTCTGTAACTCGGCGTATTGCCATTATAGTGATTTATAGCAGGAGTAGGATTTCGCCACCGTTGTGGGATATGAACCTGGGTAAGCTGTGTTACCTCGTACCCGTCAACCGTCCGCCTTACCCCACGTCTCTAAACACGCACTGTGAGGACCCCTCTATGGCGTACTCGTCGGCAATACCACGACAGTTGGCACCCACTGTGGGGCAAGAGGCGCTTCAGGCTCTTCAGCGGGCAAGGACCAAGATCTTCGCGGAAATCGGCGAAACCGTAGCCATCGGTCGCATTCTCTTCTCCGGCAACGTTCCGATCATCCCTCCTGACGAGTTCTGGATCCCGGCAAAGACGAACCCTACGCGGTGTTCGATCGTTCCTATCGGAGACATCTACCTCTTCATCGGCGAAACCGACTCGGGCTCTAGTTCCCTAGAAGTCGGAGGAGCGTCAAGACCCGCACGGACCGCCTACGGGCAGGATACGTTCGCGGAAGGATCGATGTCGGACCTCTCTTCCAAAGTTTGCCGACAAAGATTGGAAAGCATCAAGACCCGCACGGACCGCCTACGAGCAGGATATGTTCGCGGAAGGATCGATGTCGGATCTCTCCTCGGAGTTTGCCGGCAAAGATCGGAAAAATTCAAGGCCCACCCAAACCGCCCTTGTGCAGGATATAAAGGTGGAAGATCACTGCAAATCCGCCGGCTTCGTCCGTGCGTCTGGACAGCAGAGATCCAAGTTCGTCGGCGTGGTGACCATCTTCGATCTGGCGCGCTGCGTTCAGAGAGAGGGCGAAAACCCCCGCACATTACGCCAGTGGCTCAGATACGAGCCGATCTGGCCCACTACCCCAATGATGATGCTATCTATCACTTTGTGGAAGGACTGGACCATGGCACGCTTCTCCGACATTCTCTAAGATGGCAACAGGCGTCAGGACGCCTTACCTTCGAAGGCATGGTGAACACCGTCAACAACTACGCGGAGGCTGAAGCGGCAGCTCAAACAGCGCTTGCGCTCATTGACGGAGCCCCTCCGATTCAGCCATCACCACCACCGCCTCCAGCCGCCATCGTCGTAGCAGCACCACCACCTCCAGTAATCGTCGAGGCCGTTGCACCTCCACCGCCCGTCATCGAGGAAGTCCTGGTACCCTCCGACTCTGTCATTGACGCGCTTTATGCTGATTTCAGTGCAGATTCAGAGGAAATAGACTTCAGTCCAGAAGAGCTAGACTCCGCTATGCAGGAGATGGAGGAGGAGTACTCGCGCGACGAGCAAGCTATAACACCGTCATGTCTCGAGGAGTGTTCGTCACCATTGGGACAGCGATGGATGAAGATCAACCCGGGCAAGCTCCGCCTACGGCCCTGGAAAAGGGGAAGGGGCCACTTATTGCTGCCGACAATGATCGTGCAAAGATCATGCCTCCTCCGCCTAACCCAGTGCAGCAGCCGCAGGTACTCGGCACCGATCCGAGCAACAACTGAAGGGAATATGCCCTAAGAGGCAATAATAAAGTGTTTATTATATGTATTCCAAGTATATGATAGATGTTTATTTTGCATGCTATAATTGTATTAATACGGAAACGTTAATACATGTGTGTTTAATAAACAAATAGAAAGTTCCTAGTTATGCCTCTCTCATAAACTAGCTCGTTGATTAACAAGATGATCAAGGTTTCCTGATCATGGACATTGGATGTTGTTAATAACGGGATCACAACATTAGTGTAATGGTGTGATGAACATTCATCCGAAGTATAGCATTACGATCAAAGTCATTGAGTTTATATTTCTATAACAACTTACGAAGTGATCCTAATCCTTAGACCATGAGATCATGTCAATCACTAACACCGGAAGAGTTTCTTGATAACATCAAACGTCACACCGTAACAGGGTGATTATAAAGATGGATTCAGAACTAATAAAGTGTTATGTTGAGGCTCATGGATCGAGAGTGGAATTTGTTCATCCCGATGACGGATAGATATACTCTGGGCCCTCTCGGTGATATCACATTGATTAGCTTGCAAGCAAGTGATTTGATCACTAGAATGTTATATCACAGGAACGAGAAAAGAGTGCATGTCGGTAACGAGATCAAACTAGGTATGGAGATACCGATGATTGAATCTCGGACATGTAATATATCGTGAAACAAAGGGATTAAGATACTAGCGTAAAAGGTTCCGACGATCACAAGAAAGTCATCGTTGAATGTGTGGGAGTCAGTATGGGTCTCCAGATCCCGCTTCTGATTATTGATCCGAGAGGGTTATTGATCATGTCCGCATTATTCACGAACCGTAGGGTGACACACTTAAGAGACACCGACATCCAATTGGAGCAAAAGTTTCATGCCGAAAGAATGAACAAGCGCAGGAATTTATTTCACTAGATACCGAAACAGGTTTTCGGGTGAAATTGCATAAAGTGGTTATGCATGTGAAATGGAATTCTAGCAAGGGGTTATTTGTGAATGTTTGTCATTAAAGTAATTGAAAAAATTCTGAATAAAATAAAAGAGTTTTATTTAATGAGAGTTTGCATTAAATTTGGTGGAAATTTAATGGGAATTTGAGTGGACTTTTGAGTGGAGGAAATTTAAAGGGCATTTTGTGAGTGGAGTGTCCACCCACATGAATTAAGGAGGGAGGGCAGCCCCATGGCGGCCAACCCCTTGGTGCCCCCTCCTCCTATAAAAGGAGCCCCCTCCTCACTTGTCTCTCACACCTCCTCGTGAAGGATCTCTCTCCCCCTCTAGAATTTATCCCCCATGGTCTCGGACTAGCGAGATACATGTTCCCGGTGGCTATTCGGCTAGAAAGAGTTGTGCTTCCGCTGCACCTCTAGAGCGAGGAGGCGGAGGTTGCTCGGTGCCTCGAACGTGTGTGCGAGCATGGATGCGCTGCTGATTTGCGGCGCTAGGACTTCCTCTCGATCTTGAGATCAGCAAGAGATCGTCTACATCAACCACGAGTTGAACTCGTTAAGCTTTGTCGGTCTTCAAGAGTATGTTCTCTATGGATATACATCCGCCCGTTGTTTGTATCTAGTAGATGGATCTTCGTACATAGTTCCCATCGTAGGAAATTTTTTGTTTTCTATGCTGCGAACCCTACAGTGGTATCAGAGCCGGATCTATGCGTAGATACTTTACACGGGTAGTACACATATGAGTATGTGGGCGATGATGATCATGTTGTTGCTCCTTTGTTGTAATTTTGGATATTGGTGGCATAGTGGGATGAAGCGGCCCGGACAAACTTTACATGTCCTCGCACATGAGACCTGTTCCACGCTTGACATGCAACTAGTTTGCATAAGTGGCTAGCGGGTGTCTGTCTCTCCTACTATAGTCAATATCTATTTTGCAAGTGAGTTGTCAACAATTTGATTATCCTCGTTGTGGTTCATGTTCGTAGGTAAGAACGGTTCTATCTCGAAAGCCCTAAGCCACGTAAAACTTGCAATGGATAAATTAGAGGCGTCTAGTTTAGATTATTGTTGGGCTAGTGTTATGATATGGTAGTGTTGTAAGTTGTAGTATGAGATGATACTCATAACACACATAGCGTAAAATCCATAGACCTTGGATTTACACATATAGGTATGATAGTGATCATACCACGATGCACATGATAGAGATCATCTGCGGGAACCATATCATTTCACTAATAAACATATGATGTTTGATAGCATCTTATATTGCTTGTTTAGCGCTTTGTTAGCATAATAAGATGATCCCTCATTTAAATATCAAGATAAGAATGTGTTCTTCCTTTAGTATGCACCGATTATGTTTTCGTCAGCCCAAGACATCACGTGATGATCGGGTGTTCTTGGATCCACGACCATATTTCGGTGTAAAACAGTTACACACGCGAATACTAAGGTTCGAACGTGGCGAGCCTAGCATGTACAGACATTGCCTCCGTACACGGACCGAAAGGTTAAGCATGAGTCATATAGTTGATATGATGCCCATTTGATGCTCGCCTTTGAAGCTATACCGACTCACGTGATGATCGGACTTGGTGTAGTGGATTTGGTTCATGTAATCACCAAAAAGGCACGAGGGATGTCGTTTTTGAGTGGGAGTTCATTCGTAATATGGATTAGTTGAACTCAATCTATCATACACTTAGTCTAAACTTTACAAATTCTGTTGTAGATGGCACCACCTGCTTTTAATTTCAGTGTGTTCATGGAGAAAGAGAAACTAGCAACGAACGGTAGCAACTTTACCGAATGGGCCATGAATTTGAGGATTCTCCTCTCTGCTGCACAAAAGCAATATGTGCTAGAAGCGCCGTTAGGCCCCCCACCTTTAGATGATGCCCCTGACAAGGAGAAGAATGTCTATCAGACTCGTCAGGAGGACCACAACTTAGTTCATTGCGGCATATTGTATGGGCTAGAGCCGGAACTTCGAAAGCGTTTCGAAAACGGCAATGCATTTGATACAATGGGTGAGTTGAAAATGATTTTCGACACACATGCTGCTGTAGAGAGCTACAGCATTCAGAAAAGTTCTTTAGTCAAGATGATGGAAGAGCACTTTAGTGAGCATGTACTCAAGATGTCGGTTCGCCCGATAAGCTTGTGTCCTTGGTAATATCGATTCCCATTGACTTAGGCATCCATCTTGTTGCAGTCTCGCCACCTAGATATAAGAGCTTCGTGATGAACTATAATATGCAAGGCATGAAGAAGTCTCTCCCGAGCTTCACAATGCTTAAAACTGCAGTGGAGATCAAAAGGAACATCAAGTGTTGATGATCAATAGGAACACTGGTTTCAAGAAAGACAAGAAGGAAAACGGAAGGGAAGTAAGGCGGAAAGCCTATTGCCGCTGAAAAGAAACCCGAGTTGGACCTAAGTCTGATTCGAAAAGTTACTATTGTAAGGGGACTGGCCACAGGAAGCGCAACTGCCCCAAGAATCTGGCAGACAAGAAGGCCGGAAAGGCAAAGAAATGTATATATGATATACATGTTAGTGATGTGTACTTGACTAGTGCTCGCAGAGCACCGGGTATTTGATACCGTTCAGTTGCTAATATTTGTAACTCGAATCGGCTGCGAACAAGCGACCGCTAGCAAGGGGTGAGGTCAAGATGCGGTCGGCAATGGATCAAGCGTTGATGTGATCGCCGTTAACGCTGCCTCTCCACTTGCCGCCCGGATTAGTTATAAACTTGAATAAATGTTATCCGTGCCGCACCGAGCATGAACATTGTATCTGGATCTGTTTGATGCGAAGTGGTTATTCATTTAAATCCGAGAACAATGGTTGTTCCATTTATATGAATGAAATCTTTTATGGTCATGCACCGATGATGAATGGTTTATTTCTATTAGATCTCGATGATAATGTTACACATATTCATAATGTTGATGCTAAAAGGATTAAACTTAATGATGATATATCCGCATATATGTGTACCGCCGTCTAGGTCATATTGGTGTTAAATGCATGAAGAAGCTCCATTCGGATGGACTTTTGGAATCACTTGATTATGAATCATTTGATACATGTGAGCCATGCCTTATGGGCAAGATGACTAGATCGCCGTTTTCCGGTTCAATGGAACGGGCGACAGATTTATTGGAAACCATACATTCTGATGTATGTGGTCCAATGAGTGTGTCGGCCGAGGTGGATATCGTTATTTTGTTACTTTCACGGATGATTTGAGTAGATAGGTTATATCTACTTGATGAAACACAAGTCTGAAACCTTTGAAAAGTTCAAGGAATTTCAGAATGAAGTGGAAAATCATCGTAATAGAAAGATCAAATTTCTACGGTCCGACCGTGGAGGTGAGTATCTAAGTTACGAGTTTAGCACTCACATGAAAGAGTGTGGAATTGTTTCACAACTCACACCTGCCGGAACACCACATAAATGGTGTGTCGAACGTCAGAATCGTACTTTATTAGATATGGTTCGATCTATGATGTCTCCGACGACTTGCCGTTGTCATTTTGGGGTTATGCACTAGAAACTGCTGCATTCACTTTAAATCGGGCACCATCTAAACTGCTGAAAAGACCGATGAATTGTGGTTTGAAACAAACCTAAGCCGTTATTTCTTAAAGTTTGGGATGCGATGTTTATGTGAAGAAACTTCAACCGGATAAACTCGAACCCAAAGCGGAAAAATGCGTCTTCATAGGATACCCTAAAGAAACTATTGGGTATTCCTTCTATCACAGATCCGAGGGCAAGGTTTTTGTTGCCAAGAATGGATCCTTTCTAGATAAAGAGTTTCTCGCGAAAGGTGTGAGTAGTCGGAAGGTAGAACTCGAAGAGGTTGTGGAACCTTCTCTTCAAAGTATGGCGAGTAGCGCAGCGCCGGAAGTTGTTCCGGAGTTGGCTCCACCTGTTGAAGAGGGAACTAATGATAATGATCATGAAACTCCGAAAGAGAGTACTACCAAACCTCGCAGGTCAAACAGGACGCGTGCAGCTCCCGAGCTGTACGAAAATCCTGTCATGAATTTCATGGTTGATGAAAATGATGACCCTGCGACGTATGAAGAAGCGATGATGAGCCCGGATTCCAACAAATGGTTAGAAGCCATGAAATCCGGGATGGAATCCATGTATGAAAATCAAGTTTGGAACTTGGTGGAATTACCTCACGACCGAAAGGCCGTGGAGAACAAATGGATTTTCAAAAGGAAAACTTATGCTGATGGTAATGTGACCGTCTATAAAGCTCGACTTGTCGCAAAGGGGTTTCGACAAATTCAAGGAGTTGACTATGATGAGACATTCTCTCCCGTAGCGATGCTAAAGTCAGTTAGGATTATGTTAGCAATTGCTGCATATTTCGATTATGAGATATGGCAGATGGATGTCAAAACCGCGTTTCTCAATGGTAATATTGAAGAAGAGTTGTATATGATACAACCAAAGGGTTTTGTCGATCCTAAGGATGCTAACAAGGTGTGCAAGCTTCAGCGATCCATCTATGGATTGAAGCAAGCATCACGAAGTTGGAATCTCCGCTTTGATGAGGTGATCAAAGAGTTTGGATTTGTCCAAACTTATGGAGAAGCTTGTATTTACAAGAAAGTGAGGGAGCAATGTGGCATTTCGATATTATATGTGGATGACATATTATTGATCGGAAATGATATAAATCTTTAAACAAAGGTTAAAAGTTATCTAAACAAAGAAATTTTCAATGAAGGACCTAGGTGAAGTGTCATACATATTAGGCATAAAGATCTATAGAGATAGATCTAGGCCTAATAATAGGGCTATTGCAAAGTACATACCTTGATAAGATTTTAAAGAAGTTTAAATGGACGAAGTAAGAAGGGTTCTTACCTATGTTGTAAGGCAAGACATTGAGTAAAACTCAAAGTCCGCTCGTGGAAGAAAGAGAGATAATGGACAAAGTCCCCTATGCTTCAGCCATAGGCTCTATAATGTACGCCATGCTATGTACAAGACCAGATGTGGCACATGCTATTAGTTTGACTAGTAGGTACCAATCGGATCTAGGTTCTAACATCGATAGCGGTCAAGAATATCCTTAAGTACTACGAAGAACTAAGGATATGTTTCTTGTATACTTGAGGTGAAGAAGAGCTCGTCGCTAAGTGTTATGTCGACGCTTTTTGACATCGATCCGATGACTCTAAGTCTCAATCCGGATAATGATTTCTCATAAATGGCGGAGCTGTTAGTTGGAGGAGCTCCAAACAACCTGTGGTAGCGGATCAACAACGGAGGTCAATATGTTGCCGCTTGGCCTCAGGAAGAAGTTTGGATGAAGGGGTTCATATTCGAACTAGGAGTGGTGGCAAACGCGTTGGACCCAATGGTGATCTATTGTGACAACAATGGTGCCATTGCCAATGCCAAAGAGCCAAGGTCTCACAAGCATTCCAAGCATATTAAGCGCTGTTTCACTCCATCCATGAGCATGTCAAGGATGGAGATATAAAGATTTAGAAAGTACATACGGATCTCAATGTAGCAGATCCGTTGACTAAAACTCTCCCTAGAGCAAAACATGATCAACACCGAACTCAATGGGTGTTAGATTTATCACCATGTAACTAGATTATTGTCTCTAGTGCAAGTGGGAGATCAAGGAATATGCCCCGAGAGGCAATAATAAAGTGTTTATTATATGTATTCCAAGTATATGATAGATGTTTATTTTGCATGCTATAATTGTATTAATACGGAAACGTTAATACATGTGTGTTTAATAAACAAATAGAAAGTTCCTAGTTATGCCTCTCTCATAAACTAGCTCGTTGATTAACAAGATGATCAAGGTTTCCTGATCATGGACATTGGATGTTGTTAATAACGGATCACAACATTAGTGTAATGGTGTGATGAACATTCATCCAAGTATAGCATTACGATCAAAGTCATTGAGTTTATATTTCTATAACAACTTACGGTGATCCTAATCCTTAGACCAGAGATCATGTCAATCACTAACACCTAAGAGTTTCTTGATAACATCAAACGTCACACCGTAATGTGGGTGATTATAAAGATGGATTCAGAACTAATAAAGTGTTATGTTGAGGCTCATGGATCGAGAGTGGAATTTGTTCATCCCGATGACGGATAGATATACTCTGGGCCCTCTCGGTGATATCACATTGATTAGCTTGCAAGCAAGTGATTTGATCACTAGAATGTTATATCACAGGAACGAGAAAAGAGTGCATGTCGGTAACGAGATCAAACTAGGTATGGAGATACCGATGATCGAATCTCGGACATGTAATATATCGTGAAACAAAGGGATTAAGATACTAGCGTAAAAGGTTCCGACGATCACAAGAAAGTCATCGTTGAATGTGTGGGAGTCAGTATGGGTCTCCAGATCCCGCTTCTGATTATTGATCCGAGAGGGTTCTTGATCATGTCCGCATTATTCACGAACCGTAGGGTGACACACTTAAGAGACACCGACATCCAATTGGAGCAAAAGTTTCATGCCGAAAGAATGAACAAGTGCAGGAATTTATTTCACTAGATACCGAAACAGGTTTTCGGGTGAAATTGCATAAAGTGGTTATGCATGTGAAATGGAATTCTAGCAAGGAGTTATTTGTGAATGTTTGTCATTAAAGTAATTGACAAAATTCTGAATAAAATAAAAGAGTTTTATTTAATGAGAGTTTGCATTAAATTTGGTGGAAATTTAATGGGAATTTGAGTGGACTTTTGAGTGGAGGAAATTTAAAGGGCATTTTGTGAGTGGAGTGTCCACCCACATGAATGAAGGAGGGGAGGGGCAGCCCCCATGGCCGGCGGCCAACCCCTTGGGTGCCCCCGCTCCTCCTATAAAAGGAGCCCCCCTCCTCACTTGACTCTCACACCTCCTCGTGAAGGATCTCTCTCCCCCTCTAGAATTTATCCCCCATTGTCGGACTAGCGAGATACATGTTCCCGGTGGCTATTCGGCAAGAAAGAGTTGTGCTTCCGCTGCATCGCTGGAGCGAGGAGGTGGAGGTTTCTCGGTGCCTCGATCGTGTGTGCGAGCACGGATGCGTTGCTGATTTGCGGCGCTAGGACTTCCTCTCGATCTTGAGATCGGCAAGAGATCGTCTACATCAACCACGAGTTGAACTCGTTAAGCTTTGTCGGTCTTCAAGGGTATGTTCTCTACGGATATACATCCGCCCGTTGTTTGTATCTAGTAGATAGATCTTGGTACATAGTTCCCATCGTAGGAAATTTTTTGTTTTCTATGCTGCGAACCCTACAACAACAACACCGCAAACCTGCCGCCTCCAGCATCCATGTCGGCAGCAGCCCAAGTTACTCCAGCTGATAGAGTGATGTACGGCAATCTCCTCGTTGAGCCACTAACCGTTGATCATATCCGGAACGTGACTCAGCTTGACGAGAAGCGCCAGCAGCTGCTGGAGGAGGTGCAAGCCATCACGGAGCAAGGCGCTAAACTAGATCGAGATCTGGTCAACGCGCAGAAGTCCATAGAGAAAGCTAGAGCAATGGAAGCCGAGTACAAGACTCTGCTGCAGCAGTAGAAGGCTAAGAAGGCTCCGGCTCGCGTCATCAATGATCCTGGTGTACGGCGCAACCTAGGATGGGCTCCCTCGAAGCCGGCACAGGCCAAGCCATACATTGATAGTGAAGGCAAGCAGGTGATGCCCACCCCACTCCTTAACCTCGCCGTCGCCAAGACCCTTCTGGAGCAGGATAGATCGCCTGAGGCAGTAGAACAGGTCTACGACCTAGTGGCCAAGGCGGTAAAGCAGAAGGAAAAGGCCACCTCTCAGAGGCTGGAGTCTGACCCAGCGCTCTGCCGATCTAGCCAGTACAAACCGCCAAGGGACAGATCTCCTCAGGATGTCGGATCACAGACGGGTTCATCAGAACGAAGAAGGAGGGATGCGCGCAACAGGAAGGATGCTATCCCCATATCCTCCAACCACGGAGAAAGAGCCCGACCTCGCCGCCCATCGCCACCACCCTGATCCCCCGACGTCAGGAAGACTACAAGGCTCACCATCGCACGAATATGCCCCCACCAAAGCAGTGCGGCATCGTCATCCGCGACAACGCGACACAGACCCGTCATGATGAAGAACGCCACCAAGGACATAAGAGCAGGTCACACCATGACCCTCCGCGTCCGACAAGCAACCGTGACAGGCGTGGGGCATCGCAGGAGGGTAACAGCAAGAAGGCTAACCCACCGCCACCTCCGCCTCCGTCGCTGCCAAGCAGTCACCATGGCGGAATAGGCCTGTGTCGTTCACACAGCCCGTCCCCTGTTGACAACAAGAAGAAGAACCCGGAGCCGTACGATGCACGTTCGCGGATCGATAAGATCCACGAGGCCCGGGAAGGACCATACCTGGTACCACGTTGCTTTGGACCTATAATATGGTCCGCAACGTACCCCAAAGGTTTCCGGATTGACAAGACCATCAAGCCCTATGACGGAACCGCCAAGCCCGCCACATGGTTGCAGGACTACGGCAACGCGGTGGAGATTGCCGGAGGTAACCCCAACATCGCTGTCAAGTACCTCCCGTTAATGTTGGCAGGAACGACCCGTCAATGGATCGACGACTTGCCAGAAAAATCTATCTACAACTGGCTGGATATGCAAGAAGCATTCACCAAGAACTTTGAGGGTACATACAAGCGTCCCTGCACTGTAGGCGATCTACAGCGATGCGTGCAAGAGAAAGACGAGACATCTCGCGCCTACCTCTCCCGCTGGCTGGACATGAAGAATTCCTGCGCAGGAGTACACGCTCAGACTGCTATGGTCGCCTTCATTGATGGATTGGAAAGGGGCACGTTACGCCGACATAAGCTAAAGCGCTTGCAGGACAATCATCAGCTTGACTTGAATCAGATGATTCAGTTAGCTAGTGAGTTCGTAGCTGCCGACGACGATGCTCGTGGCTCTTTGCCGGCAACGGCCGTTCCAACCCAAGCTCGGAGGAACAGTAGTACAAAGCGGAAAACCGCTCCAAAAGAAAAGCAATCTACCGACATGGTCACCATGACTTTTGCAGGACGAGAAGAAGGCGGACAACGTGGCTGAGGAAGGGGAGCAGGACGTGGGCAGCAACGAGGAAGTGAAACCAACTCGGCGCCGCTCCGCTTTCCCTAAACGTACGAGGAGTACCGCGATATGTCGTGCCTCGTACACCTCGATGTCAACGGCAAGGCCACCCATACCAATCGACACTGCAAGTTCGTCAACAACCTCAAGGAAGACCCGGAGTCCGGCTACAAACAAAGTCGGAAGAACAGACCGCGAGGCAAGGGCAATGGGAATAAGAAGGAGGAGGAGTCCAAGGATTCAAGTGACATGGACGAGGACGTTGACCCCAAGCACGCCGCCAAGAGCGACGACAAGGACAAGAACCCCTTCGCAAAGAAGGCCCCAGTCTAACACACTTTCCTTGGCACCCCCACCATCCGACAACAGAAGACCTCTCTAAGGATCCTGATGGCCACTCTCCCCCCAGTTCCCCAATACCTGCGCTGGTCGGAGGTTCCAATCACTTGGGATAGGACGGACCACCCACACCTTGTGCCCATGGAGAACCAGTACGCCATGGTCATCAACCCATTGATTGACGGCGTGGAGTTCACCAAGTGCATGGTGGATAGTGGAAGCAGCATCAACATCATGTACCTGGATACACTGCAGAAGATGAACTTAATGGAGGCAAACCTAAGGTAGACCAACACCGTATTCCATGGCGTAGTTCCTGGTCGGGAGGCCCGGTCCCTTGGGTGCATCACGCTTCAGGTAGCCTTCGGCGACGTTAATAATTACCGCCAAGAGTGCATGACCTTTGAGGTGGTCCCCTTCAAGAGCGTGTACCACGTCATATTCGGCCGCGACATATTCCACACATTCATGGCCAAGCCATGCTTCGTCTACAACAAACTAAAAATACCTGGACCAAACGGCGTCATCACCGTATCCGGAAGCTTTACCAAGGCAAGGGACTGCAAGATCAATGAAGCACCGTTGCGTAAGCCGCCCTCTCTGAATAAGAATTCAAGGAGATCCAGAGCAAGGTCAATGACTCATAGATGCCCGCGTCGAAGAAGCAGATCTCCGACTCCGCTCCTGCGTTCAAGGCCGCCATCGAGACCAAGCTGGTGGAACTTGTGGTAGGCGATGCCTCCAAGACCGTCGCCATTGGGACGAACCTGGATCCCAAATAGGAAAGCGCGCTCGTCGAGTTCCTCCGTGAGAATAGGGACATCTTTGCCTGGCAACCTGCCGACATGAAAGGTGTACCTAGGGAACTTGCCGAGCACAGCTTAAACATAGATCCAAAATGCAAACCAGTTAAACAACCTCTACGACGCTTCGGAGATGAGAAGAGACGCACCATCGGCAAAGAGATAGCTAGGTTACTTAAGGCTGAGTTTATCCGAGAAGTCCTTCACACCCGATGGGTGGCCAATCCTGTACTTGTCCCCAAAAAGGGAACCAATGAATTAAGAATGTGCGTTGATTACACCGGCTTGAACAAAGCTTGTCCCAAAGATCCATTTTCTTTGCCTCGCATTGACCAAGTCATTGACTCGACGGCTGGCTCGGAACTTTTGTGTTTTCTCGATGCATACTCAGGACAGGATACCACCAGATCAAGATGAGGAAGTCAGACCAGTTGGCCACTTCGTTCACTACCCCATACGGCACGTTTTGCTATGTCACAATGCCCTTTGGGCTGAAAAACGCAGGTGCTACCTACCAGCGGACAATGCAACGTTGCCTTCACGACCAAATTGGTCGGAACGTTCACGCCTATGTGGTCTAAAAAGTCAAACGACTTAATCTCCAACTTAAAAGAAACCTTTGAAAATCTCCGGAAATACAACATGATGCTCAACACTAAGAAGTGCGTCTTCGGGGTTCCAGCTGGCAAACTGTTGGGCTTCATCGTTTCCCATCGCGGAATTGAGGTCAACCCGGAGAAAATCAAGGCCATCTTAAACATAAACCGTCCGACATGCCTAAAGGACATCCAACGACTAACAGGTTGTGTTGCAGTAGTTAGTCGGTTCGTCAGCCGACTTGGAGAGAAGGCTCTGCCGCTATACAAGTTGCTGAAGAAGGCGAACAAATTCACATGGACAGACGAAGTAGATGCAGCATTGAAGCAGCTCAAGGAGATTCTTTCCTCAGCGCCCATCCTTGCAGCACCCGAGCCTGGAGAGCCCCTGTTAATTTACATGGCGGCAACCAACCGGGTTATTAGCATCGTCGTCGTAGTAGAGCGGAAGGAACCAGGCTACGAGCACGGAGTTCAACAACCAGTTTACTATGTAAGCGAGGTCTTGACGGAGTCCAAGCAGCGTTACCCGCACTACCAAAAGATAGCTTATGGAGTATTCCTTGCTTCTCGGAAGCTAAGGCATTACTTTCAGGAGCACCCAATCACAGTAGTGAGCAAGACTCCACTGTCCGACATTATCAACAACAGCGACGCTACAGGAAGGGTCGCAAAGTAGGGCATTGAACTTGCCGCCTTCGAGATCACCTACAAGAGACGCGACGCTATCAAGTCACAAGCTTTAGCGGATTGCAGATTGGACGGAGATGTCAGATGCTACTCCACTGCCAGAACCAGAGTACTGGGTGATGCACTTTGACGGATCAAAGTTGCTCAACGGCTCGGGGGCTGGTGTACTACTACAGTCACCAAAAGGAGACAAGCTGCACTACGTTCTGCAGATCCACTTCGAGGCTACAAACAACATGGCGGAGTATGAAGCACTCATTCACGGACTGCGTGTAGCCAAGGATATTGGCATCAAGCGCATAGTTTGCTGTGGAGATTCCGACTTGGTTGCCCAAATGGTCGGCACCGGAATGCGCGGAACCCTATGATGGCGGCATATCGCGACGAAGTGGACGAGATAGCCAAGAGCTTCTTGGGCTACGAAGTCAAGTATGTTCCTAGGGAGCAAAACGAGGCGGCTGATCTACTGTCTAAACTTGGATCAGGGCGCAAGCAAATTCTGCCAGGAGTTTTCCTAGAGCATCTACGCACACCATCCGTGAAGGGCGCCGACATCGACAACCCGGATAGAGCTGACTCTTTCGTCAACATGGTGACAAAGATCCCTCCGGCTTGGACAAAACCGTTCATGGAATATCTCGAACACGGAACTTTGCCCGACGATGAGGTCGAACGACGGCAAATAGTACGACGAGCAAAGGGTTATACCATAATATTTGGGCAACTCTATAAAAGGAGCACTACTGGTGTATACCTAAAGTGCATTTCCCAGCTAGAAGGTATGGAAATCCTGCGCGAGATACATCTCGGAGATTGTGGGCATCACGCCGCTCCTCGATCGTTGGTCGCGAAAGCCTTCCGGCAAGGATTCTCATCAAGCCAAGGAGGCGACGCCGACAAGCTGGTTGAGACATGCACAGGATGCCAGTATTATGCCCGACAACCACATGTTCCTGCTGAAGAACTGCGAACAATACAAATAACTTGGTCGTTTGCAGTCTAGGGGCTAGACATGGTGGGACCATTACAAACGGCACCGTGTGGATTTACGCATCTGCTGGTAGCAGTTGACAAATTCACCAAATGGATAGAAGCTAAACCCATTAGAAAGCTTGATGGGGCAATTGCCCTCAGGTTTGTCCGGGATCTAGTGGTGAGATTTGGTCTCCCACATAGCATCATCACCGACAACGGAAGCAACTTGTCACTCGGAGAAGTGGAGGCCTATTGCTGGGACAAAGGCATCCGACTTGACCTTGCATCTGTGGCACACCCACAATCCAATGGTCAAGTTGAGCGAGCCAATGGATTAATTCTGCAGGGAATCAAGCCACGTCTTGAGGCACCACTACATAGAGCAGTCGGAGCTTGGGCGGAAGAATTGCCATCTATGCTGTGGAGTTTACGAACTACACCCAACAGATCCACCGGCTACACCCCTTACTTCATGGTATATGGAGCAGAAGCCATCCTACCTTCCGACATCCTTCACGATGCACCAAGAGTTGCCGCCTACAACGAAGATGACGCTGAAGAATCCAGACGCCTAGATGTGGACCTTCTCGAGGAGGAGCGCGTTTTGGCATGCCAAAGATCCGCCATCTACCAGCAGAAGCTACGCAGCTACCATAGTCGCCGCGTTCGGCATCGCTCATTTAAAGAAGGGGATTTAGTACTCCGACTTAAGCAGAAGAAGTCACACAAATTATCCCCGCAATGGGAAGGACCGTTCATCATAAGCAAGGCGCTGCTCAATGGGTCTTACTACCTTGTCGACAATCATGAGCTCAAGGATAGACCCAACAAGGATCATAAGCGTAAGCGACGTGACCCGGATGATGACTACCCGGAGCTTGATCGGCCATGGAACATAGCAGCCCACGCCCTTTCTACACTTAGCATTTTTTATCTAATCGTGTACCTCTTATATGATCAATGAAATAAAGCTCTTTGGTTCACTCATATTGCTGAGTCTTTTACCTCCTTTAGTGTTCATTTTTGGATCATATAAACCTTTATGCACAAGTATCGCGATTGCACTTGTGAAAATTCCGCCCACGGGCGTTAGCTTAAGTTTTCTGGTCTACACATTCTTTGTCGTTTTTTATGTGGATTCTGGAGTAGTGACTTTTGGCACTTATTGTCGGCGATTTTGTTCTTAGGTTATTGACGGTGCCATTGGGCATCATCACCTAAGCGCATGGCTCCGACAACGAGTCTTCCGACTCACGAAAAGTCAAGCATAAGAACCAGAGTAATGGATAAGCCATCACTTGCTTAAAAAATATATACATGCTGAAACTTAATTCTTAAGTAGCAGGATACGACAACCATTGTTTTTCGCCTTAAGATTACATCAACAAGTTTTTTCCTGCGCACACTCTAGAGGTGAAACGGAAATTACAAAGTGTCTTTCATTCTTTGGGCGCAGGAGACTTGGAGGCTGCATCATCGCCAACCGGAGACTCACCCTCAACATCGGCGCTGTGATGAGACTCGGAGGAATCTTGGTTGATGTTGTAAATGAAGTTCCTGGGAACGAAGACGTCAACATCCACCAACTCGGCAACCCTGGTGTCATAACCCGCGAGTGATGACAGGATGGCTTCGTGATCGATCTCCTTGTCGTCATCATCCACGTCGGGGATACCAGATGTCACCGTGTCGATGTCGGCATCTTCATAGTGTGCCTTCACCATAGACAACACCATCCTTGCGCCAGCCCGTGCGCATGAAGCTTTCCAGCTCGCGACACGCTCGGGGGCTCGGCGCAGAATCTCCAAGTACTTCGTCACGGAGTCCGAGGCCCTTATATAAATCTGGAGGGGCTTGGCAATCTCCTTGGCTTGGGCGATGGCGGTATTGATGAACTTGCCGGCAAGAACCATGCATTCCTTGTCCGAAGGAGACGAGCGGGTTAAACCCATGGGCGCTGAAAATTCCGACAAGGATTGCATGAGTTTAATAAATTCTAAGTATCCAGACTACAGAACTACAAGGCGGAGGACACTTACTGAAGATGCTGGCCTTAGCCTCGCTGCATTTATGTCCGCCAAGGATTCCTTCTCTTGTTGGAGGAGCTTAAACGCTTTGTTATGGTGAAGGTTTTGCTCATCAGCAGCTTGCTTCTGATCCTTTAGGATCGCAAGCTCCTCCTTCAAGCGATTGATCTCCGCGGTGGCGGAGTCCTGCAGGGCTTTCATGGAATCCTCGTGCATCTTCAGCATTTCTTCCCTCTCCTTCTTAAGGATTTTCTTCTCGTTGTCCAGCTACTGGATGTGCTTGGACTGCTCGACAATATCCTTGGCCTTGGCAACATGCTCTGCAAGTCGGAGAAAACAAAGTACACATTGAGTACTCGGAGATTATGGGCATAAAAGTAAGACGGAAATGCGCAAAAAGAAAACAGACTCTTGTTTTTGATGATATGTTCCTTCAAAATGGCAGTTTTACCCTTTTCGGCTTCAAGATCTGCGCGCATCTTCTGATACTTGTCGTTGGCCATGCCCCTCTGAGCATTCCCATTCTATGGAAACAAATGCAAAGTTAAATCGTTGTTTGGTCTGCTTAGAGCCCCTAGTCAGACATTCTCCATCTAGGTGCTCGGGGGATACATCGAGGGTTCTTAAACTTATCAATATGCTTAGCTTTTCTTTAAAGCATCTAGTCGGAGCTAATTCAGTTCTCGATTAGAAGCTTGGGGGCTACAGTATAAAGTTTTTAGCTTGGAAAATGCTTAGCTTTTCTTTAAGCATCTAGTCGGAACTAATTCAGTTACAACTAGAGGCTTGGGGGGCTACGGCACTGAAAAATATAAACACTATGTATGCTACTCATAAAGCATCTAGTCGGAATAATTTCTTCCATCTAAATGCTTGGGGGCTATAGTGAGAGTTCTTTCTAACTTAGTCACTCTTAGAGCATATAGATGCAAAACCTATGGTTTTCCGTCTACATCCTCAGGGGCTACAGTGGGATACTCTTTCTAACTTAGTCACTCTTAGAGCATATAGATGAAAAACCTATGGTTTTCCGTCTACATCCTCAGGGGCTACAGTGGAATACTCATACGAAATGCAAAAGGTAAAGTAAAACTTACAAGTGCGATGATCTTGAGGTTTGTAGCGCTCTCGGCCAGCAGCTTGCCAAAGGAAATGGTGTTTCCTCGCAAGATGTCTGCTTGTCGGAGTAGCTCCTCAAGACCGCACGTCGGAGATGACGGCACTCCTCCAGGAACCATAGTTGTGTTACTCGGCATGAGCGCCGAGTAAACAATCTTCGGGAACTCGAAGGGTTTCTAGGGAGTAGAGGCGCTGCCTTCGGCAGAAGTACCAGCTCCCACCACCGCCTTGCCACTACCGATGGCATCCTTAGCCAGAGCTTCAGCCATTTGAAGAGCAGCACTTCCGCGCTTTGCTCACCGACAACAGCTAGTTCGGTAGAGGCGCCAGAGTCCACTTCCATGGCGGAAGGGCCTGGTGCCTCCTGGACTTGGGAACTTGTCGGAGCAGAGCAGGGCTTGACGGCAGGAGTAGCAGGGGCGATGGCGGGGGAGGAGTCGCGATGCAGCATATCTTAGATATTTCTAGAAGCCCCAAGAGTCTTGGAGGACTTCTTGAGGCTAGTTGTGGCTTTCTTCCTGAAACGTGCAAAATGCATAAGTACATAAATAAGACAGACAAATGAGACAATGTCGGAGAATGAGAGGCTTACACTAGGGGGGCGCTTTGGCAAACATCCCGGTGGCTTTCTTCTTTTCCGCCTCCAGGGCGGCAAGATTTTTTGGAGGCTCCACCTCCGTCTTCTTCTTACCTCCGTCACGCCGAGGTGGAGCTCTTCCGCTTTCGCGCCAACGGGGCATCATCGTCGGACACGACCGTGACTTCCTTCATCTTTGGATCGTAGATTTGGGCAGCCAGGTTGTCTTCATCTAGATCGCTAAGTTGTTAAGTAAGAAATCACCGTGTTAGATAAGATGGCTATGATAAGACGGAGAAACTGGAGCAATGTCATACACGGAAAATAAATACCTACCTTTGGGCACTTGCCGTCTACGTACATGTCGCAGGTGATGGTGAAGCCATGCTTCTTATCCTTCACCTTGACGATTTCCTTCAGACGGAGCTTGACGGAGTCGCTCGAGAAGTTATCCACGGAGATCCGAAGGGAATCCTTTCGATCACCCGTGTACTCGTGCATGAACTTCGCGTGGTGCTGCAGGGGTTGGATTTGCCTGATGAACCAGCACATGGCTAGGTCCAAGCCGGTCACCTCTACGAACCACTCGATCCGCCTTATTGCGCGAGAAGCGTTGAGGTCGGAGGGAAGGGAGGCATGGGATCTCCATGTGGAAACTTTAGTGGTGGCTCCATCCACGAAGTCCGGGTACGTCACTTCTCGGCCCGCCAAAGGAATGTCGGGGCCGTAGAAGTACGTCCGCTGCCAGTTTTTGCAAGACTCGTGGCCGACGATGTCGGGGAACCGCCGGCCAGGTCGGATCTTGAAGCTTATGGTGCTGCAGTTCCTAAGCTCCTTCCTACTATGTCCGGCTTCACGTTTGACGGTGAAGAAGTACACGAACAAGTCTAACCTAGGCTTAATCCCTATTTAACCCTCACAAAGTGTCGCGAAGTTGCTAAGCACTAAGATGCTATTGGGGAGAGGTTGTGGGGTTGGACTTTGAAGTGGTTCAAGACGGACAGAAAGAAGTGGGAGATGGGCAAAGAAACGTCGTGTACCAGCTGGGCCTTGAGGTACACCTTTTCTCCGACTTGGGGAGAAGGTGTCACCTCGCCGGCCGGCGCCGCCACAAAGTAGCCCCTCCGTCATGGGAGGTAGCCCTCGGCGACCATCTGCTGGATGTCGTGGCGGTGATGTCCGAGCCGCCATTGTTTTTGTAGTCTGGCTCCTCTTCTAGAGGCTCCGGCCGCCAGATTGTGGTCACCGGTGGTTTCAATCATCACGACGCGTGTCGTTGGAATGACAATGGCAGATCTCTATCGGCAAATGAGAACATGGGGCAAGGGCGGCCAGCCATCTGCGGTAGATGAGGGCAGAGACACGTGGTTTTACCTAGGTTCGCCACCCGAGGGTAAAGACCTACTCTGCTAGATTGTATTATGATGGAAGTACAATGGGGTGAGCTCATGCTAAGCGGCGAGTCGCTTGGGTGGATGATGGAACGTATCCTCTACACGCCCTCTAGGGAGGTTTATATAGACTCACCCCCCTAGGGTTTACATATCTCAACCGAATCAGTTAAGGTTTCGGCAATCGTTTAACCTAATCTGACTAGGCATATCTACTCTCCTGGGCCTTCAGCTTCCAGTCGCTTGAATCTACGCCAGGTCTTGATCCAGTCGCCATCCTGCAGGCCCACTTGCCAGTTCTTGGGCCGGTCGGAAACGTCCTGCTAGGTATACCCCGGTAGGCATATCCCCATCAGTAGTCCCCGAGGCTGTCGTTGATTGGTCGCAGGTGTTCGTTGGCAGTCGGAGTATACGGGTCCAATGCGGATGCCCAGTCGAATCGGCGGAGGACTCCTGAATAAAGGAAAAACCAGTTATTCTAGTCACAATGACAGCGGTCAATCGGGTCGCAGCTCGGCGAACGGGTCGGCGAAATGTTTAGTCACTGTTGTAGTGATCGGGTCGGCGAGTCGAATGGACGAAGTTGGACCGTCAGACGCAGTCAAAACTAGCCGTTGGGGTAATCCAACGGTAACTTTGGCGCAATCACTACGTAGTAACGGCTCCCGAAATTGGCGGGTAGCAACCGCTATATAAGGGAAATGGCAGGCGATCGGGGAACCACTCCTCCGTCATTTCCTCCAATTTCGCCCATCTACGTTTTCCTCCGCCCCGCGATCCAATCGATCCGAAAACCTTCGACCCCCGCGAACCTTTCTCCCAATGGCCCCCTCCACCAAACCATGGGGCAGGTCCAAGTGCACCAGAGCGCTATTGGCATCCTTCGAGGAGGCCGATCTCGCGGCCGGCGGTGATCCTCACGCGGAGAGGTGACTCCGTACCCACGCGAGGGAGAATTTATTTGCTTCACCATCCACCTGGAGCGGGGGCTGGGGTTTCCCACATCTCTCTTCTTCTGGCGCTTCTGCACCTTCTACGGGATCCAGCCGTCGGACCTGGGCCCGCACAGCATTGAGCACCTCGCCATTTTCGTGGTGTTCTGCGAGTGCTACCTGGGCTGCAGGCCCTACTTCCCCCTGTGGCAAGATCTGTTCCACGGGAGGATCAGTCGTGAAGAACCAGGCGGCCCAATGCTTGCTGCGGGCGGCCTGACGTTTCAGTTGAAGTCGAAGGCCTCCTTCTTCGACCTGATGCTGCCTACCAAGGTGGCAAGCGAGTGGAAGAAGTCCTGGTTCTACATCACCGAGGCGACTCCAGACGGCGAGGTGGCGATCCCAAGGTACTCCGCCGACCGGCCCGAACCGCGCCGGCTCTAGGTCGGCAAGCTCCCAGTAGACCAGCGGATGGTCGTGGACAAGATGCTTCAAACCATCCGCGGCCTGAAGAAGAAGGGCCTTCAAACCATCAACTTGTACAACTGTTGGCTCGGGCGGCGACTCGTTCCCCTGGCCCGCCGCGACCATTACATGTATGAGTACACAGGCAGGAAGGACTCAACGAAATCCTGCCTCGCCGAGTGGAAACTCGAAGACTACGTCCTGGCGCTGAAGAAGATCACCCAGGCAGCATACCTGGACGCGAAGGCTGGGGTCGCCCCCTACACCGCGAAGCATCCAGCTCCAACGGTAAGTCGTTGTTTTCACTACCATTCGCAGTCGCAGTTGATGTTGTCGCGGTTATACTGATATTGTCTCGTGCCTGCTGCAGCTATTCCAAGTAGTGGAAGGGTGGCTCCCACCTGCGGACGACGAAAACTCGAGCTCGTCCGTCCAGGACGGGGGCGAGTCGCCTCCTGCCAAGGGCGGCGTCAGGAGCGACGCGAGTGATGATGACGACGATGACGACGAGCCCAGGGAAGACGCCACCCCGATGGTTCGCAAAACTCGCGGGCAACATCAGTGCGAACTCGAGGCGAGTAGAAGCCTCGAACGTCACAACGACGACGACGAGCTTCCCGAGCACACCTCGCGTCGTGAGGCTACACCATCAAAAAAGAAGAAGAAGAAGAAGGAAGTGAAGGCTCCACCAAAGAGGGAAGACGGTCGGGCGAACAGTATCTCCGCTTGCTCGGGCGTAGTAGTTCCAACGCCACCAGCTTGGCCAAGGATGAAGCGTCGCAGACAACAGCAGCGCCGGATGCCGCTGCCGCCCTGGATGAGGTACCTCTGGCCTCGCTTCCACCCCTATTCGCCCTTGTCTCTGGGTTGAGGGCTACTCCAGCCGCAGCAGCTTCACCTCCCAGGAGAACTCCTGCCGACGTTGTCTCGGAGGCTCCTGTCGCTGCCTCATCGTCGAAGAGGCCTTCCGTGTCTTGGGCACGTGATGTTTTGTCGATGGGCCTCGCCGAAACTGGGGCCCGAATCGAGAAGCCGCCAAGATCCGCACGGGACTGCGGTTCATACCAGTCGCCAAGTAAGTTTTGTCCTACTGCTTGTCTTTCGTTGTACTCGGACAACTTTGCTCATATCGTTATATCACAGGACTGGAGTTAAGAAGATCGGCCACCCTTGGCCAAGGTGCCACCAGTCGTCGCCGAAGAGGACCCCTCACGGAAGAGGAAGGCTGATGAAGTCGCTGCCCCCACAGACAGTGCTAAGAAGGCCAAGGGTGGCGACGTCGTCACGGTCTCTGACAACACGACGGTCGCCCCGAGTGATCCTCCGACTGCGACGGAGGTGGCTGTGAAGACCAAGGAGGGTGTTTCCTCGCCTGGAATTGCCGAGCCGACTCCCAGTGGCGCTGGAGCGTCCGCCGCGACCTTTCCCCGCTTCATGGCCAAAGCGGCTACAGCGAGTGATACAACGCCATCGAGCCGCGCACCTGGGGTCGCCGAAACGGAGGTCAAGCAGCACCGCGGGCACACTCCGGCTCTTCTCGCATCTGTGGACGCGCTTCAGCTCCATGGCATGCTGGGCGCAGCCATCCAGGTATGTCCAGTCCCCGAGGATCGGGCCACTAAATTTCAGTGGTCAGATTCTTTTGGTGTTTGTTTTTATTTGTAGCACCCAGTCCCCGAGTGTCTAGTCGCTGAATTTCAGCGGGTGGGCACTTAGGATTTTTGAGCTCCAATCCTGGAGTGTCCATTCGCTGAATTTCAGCGGGTGGGCACTTAGGATTCCGTTGTTGTTAACTGTTTGATTTGTGCATAGGGCTTGCAGTGTGAATCAACCGACCGGCTTGCTACGAAGTGTCGTGCGGAGAAGGAATTTGTTGCCGTCCAAGAGACGAACAAGGGACTCCAGGCGATCGCTGCCAAGGCAGAGGAGGTCCGCCAGGGCCTTGTCCCGGCGAGTGAACTGACGGCGGCTCAGTCTGCAGTGAGTTTGGCTGAGAAGCGGATCGCTGACCTTGAGCGCGAGCTTAAGGAAGCGAAGGCGGAGGCGAGTTCAGCGGATGGGCGAGCCAGAGTTGCTGTTACGGCTGCTACTGAAGAGCGTAAGGTCTCTGACGCCCTCGTTGCTGGGCTACAAGACGACTTCTCCTCTCTTCAAAGCTTCATCACGGGCCTCTGCCGTCCTTTGATTGGTAAATTTGCCTGCCTCTGCCTGTAGTAGCTACATTGTGAAATCGTCGTTGTACTCATCGACCCGTCCGCAGGTCGATTATCGACAGCTTGAGGAGGCGATCGTATGACGCCGTGGCAAGTGTGTGGCCACTTTTGTCGACTCGGCCACATTGTCTGTGGCCTGCATTCGAGCGTATCTTCAAGAGATGTCGCCCACGGAAGTGATTCCTAGCGATCTCGTCGAAGTATGGCGGTATCTGGAGAAGGCGCCGTCAGTCGTCGAGTTCATGACGCGGTCGGCATTCCGGCGCGGGGCGGCAACGGCGCTTAGCCTTGGGCTTGCCCACTTCCCGGAGGACTTCGACCTTGACGACGTGACGAGTGGCTACCCCTCGTCGACGGGCTCGGTGGAGATTGCCGAGGTGCTGAAGCTGACGGACCGGGCCGCGGTATACTCCGATCGCGTCTGGGCGATGGGCGACCTCCTCCCTTATCAGGAGACGACTGTCGCGCCCAACGATCCCGAGCCGCCGCACCGGGACTTCAAGGTCGAGCAGCCCTTCCGTGCGGCGATGGCGGGTGAGTTGACGACGTACCCGTCGAACCCATACACTCCCTTCATTCGCAACCGCAAGGGTGGCGGCGAGTCGACGTCGAAGCCTGCGGAATAGAAACATTGTTCCCTGGGGCGTTAGTAGCAATTTGGCCATTGGGCTCAACTTGTATTTTGTAACGAATTTGTTCTGCTGTAATTGAATTTCGCGTTATTTTGTGAATTGTCTTGCGATTTTGATTGCTGGTTGGACGAGTCCCCGAGCGCGTCCGCCCTTTTTATGGGGTTTACCTCGTTCGTTATGTTTGTGTGGTTTTGAACATTTTGTCAGTTGTTTTGTTATTGAGGTCGACTCGCCCGAGCTTGGAAAGCCAGTCGCAGGGCGACTCCCATGAGTGCTCTTTACTTGACCATTTTCCCTTGCGCGAACGAGGTCGGGTAGCTGAGTCCCCAAGCGTGGTACTTGGTGGTTCTAGTCGCGGCTCTAGGGTGGGTGAGGTCTGCTCGCGTTAGAGTGAGCGCATCACTCCTGCCTGACCCGTCGGGTCAGTCGCATGGCGAGTCCTGGGCACGCTCTCATACTTGGCGTTTTTCCCTAGTCGCTCGCGCTTAACTGGTCGTCAGTCCCCGAGCGTGGTACTTGGCCGTTCGATTCGCTGTGTCGAGGATGCAGAGGATCATAGTCGCTATGAGGAGCGAAGGCAGTTGTCTTGGCTCGTTAAGCCAGTCGAGCTAGGCGACTCCAATGGGGCTCTGGGTAGGTGTTGTTCATGGGGCGTTCGAGTCCCGGTAACCCAGTGCCCTCGTAACGCACTACTTGGCCGTGCTAGTCGTTGTACCAGAGGTTGACTTCTGCAGTTAGCTTGACGCTGTTATTACGAGTGCGAGTGGCACAAGACACGGAGAGTAGACGCAATTTGCGGTAACCAATTATGTTTATTTCATAGCTAGTGGAGGGTACATGTGTGGAGTTCTAGGAGTAGAACTTCCGTAGTAGGTTTACATTCCACGGTCGCTTGACGTCGAGTTTCCCGTCTCCGCGGACGTCGGTGAGGTAGTAGGCATCGTTGCCGAGTACTCGCCCGATGGCGAATGGTCCCTCCCACGGGGGGAGAGCTTGTGCATGCCCTTCTTGTCCTGGATGAGGCGTAGCACCAGGTCGCCTTCCTGGAAAGTGCGAGTCCTCACTCGCCGGCTGTGGTAGCGGCGGAGTCCTTGCTGGTAGATGGCAGTGCGGGAGCGAACTAGGTCGCGTGCCTCGTCGAGTTGATCGACACCATCCTGGCGTGCGAGTTCGTTTGCAGCCTCCGTGTAGTGGACAACCCTTGGCGAGTCGTGCTCTAGGTCGGTGGGCATGACTGCCTCGGCACCATACACCATGAAGAAGGGGGTGAACCCTGTCGACCTATTGACAGATGTGCGGATGCCCCAGATGACGGAGGGTAGCTCCTCTACCCAGCACCCGGCGGTGCGCTTCAGTGGCACTTGGAGCCGTGGCTTCAGGCCATGGAGGATGCTCTGGTTGGCTCGTTCTGCCTGGCCGTTGGACTCCGGGTGGGCGACTGAAGCAAGGTCGAGTCGGATGTGGTGTTCTTCGCAGAACTCGGCCATGGCTCCTTTGGCAAAGTTGGTGCCGTTGTCCGTGATGATGCTGTTTGGGAACCCGTAGCGATATATGAGCTCGCGTAGGAACTTGGTGGCGGTCTTCCCATCGCATTTCCGGACTGGCTTGGCCTCCACCCACTTTGTGAATTTGCCGACCGCGACCAGGAGGTGAGTGAAGCCGGAGGGGGCCTTTTTGAAAGGGCCTACCATGTCCATACCCCATACGGCGAACGGCCAGGTGATGGGGATTGTCTTGAGCGCCGAGCTCGGCACGTGGGTCTGGTTGGCGTACTTCTGGCACCCGACGCACCGCTAGACAATGTCGACAGCGTCTGCGTGTGCGATGGGCTAGTAGAAGCCGTGTCGCATAGCCTTTGCGACAGAGAGTGGGCGCCGGCGTGGTGGCCGCAGTCGCCGGAGTGGATGTCGTGGAGGATTTTGCGTCCTTCAGCGGGTTGGACGCAGCGTTGGAACACGCCGGTCACATTGCGCTTGTGGAGCTCGCCGTCAATGATGACGAAGGATTTGCAGCGGCGTGCTATCATCCGGGCGTCTGTTTCGTCTGCTGGCAAGGTGCCTCCCTCCAGGTAGGCGATGTACGGTGTAGTCCAGTCTTCTGGCTCGGCGATGAGTGCGACCAGGGCTGCCTCTGGTTGCAGCGGGACTCCGATGTCGATCTCCCTTGGGGGAGAGACGGAAGGCATGGTGATGGTGTCGAGGAAGACGCCGGCGGGTGGTGCGAGTCGAGCCGAGCCGATACGAGAGAGTGTGTCAGCCTCCTTGTTTTTCCGCCTGTCGATCCACTCAATGGAATAGCCTGCAAAGTGTCCGCCCAGCTTGTCCACTGCTTGGCGGTATGACGCCATGGTGGGGGAGACGGCGTCGCATGTGCCGGCGACTTGCCCAGCGACGAGGTCGGAGTCTCCATAGCAGCGTAGGCGGTTGACATTCATCTCCTTGGTGGCTCGCATGCCGTGGAGTAGTGCCTCGTACTCGGCCATGTTGTTGGTGCAGGGGGTGAAGTCGAGGCAGAGGACGTAGCGGAGCTTGTCGCCCTTCGCGGAGGTCAGCACGATCCCTGCTCCGCCGCGTCGTGTTCTTGGAGCCGCCGTGCGCGCTCAATAGTGGAGGTACGGCAGTTTTCTGGCTGCTGGGCCTCTTCCCAGTCGGCGATGAAGTCCGCGAGGGCCTGCGACTTGATCGCTTTGCGCGGCTCATACTTGATGTTGTGGACGCCGATTTTGACGTCCCACTTGGCGACTCGCCCGGTTGCCTCACGGTTGCAGATTATGTCCTGCAGCGGTGCTGAGGAGACGACCGTGATCGGGTGCTCCTGGAAGTAGTGCGGCAGTCGCCGTTGTGCTCTGAAGACCGCGTATACCAGTTTATGGTATTGCGGGTATCGCTGGCGCGACATGGTGAGGACCTCGCTGATATAGTACACCGTGACCGGGCGCCTTTCTTCCTCCGTCGCGCCGACGACCATGACGACGACGCCGAAGCCGCGACGTAGACCAGCATGGGTTCCTTGTCGACGGGGGCGGCGAGTAGCGGTGCTGCGAGTAGCACCTTCTTGAGGTCGCGGAGCGCGTCGTCCGCCTCCTTATCCCACTGGAAGGTGGGGTTCTTGCGCATCAGGCGGTATAGGGGCATCGCCTTTTCTCCCAATTGGGGGATGAAGCGACTGAGAGCCGCGACTCGCCCGGCCAGCTTCTAGACGTCGCGCAGGCACTCGGGTTTGCCGAGTCGAGCGATCGTGTCGATCTTGGTGGGGTTCGCCTCGATCCCGCGCTTGGAGACGACGATCCAAAGAGTTGCCTCGCTGGTACACCGAAGGTGCATTTGCCTGGGTTTAGCTTTATCTTGTATTTCCACAGGTTGGCGAATGTTTCCGCCAGGTCGGCGAGTAGGTCGCTCTGGCGAGCGGACTTCACTACCACGTCGTCGATGTAGACGTGGATATTGCGGCCAATTTGGCTCGCAAGGCACTCCTGCATGCACCGCTGGTAGGTTGCCTCGGTGTTCTTGAGGCCGAAGGTCATGGCGGTGTAGCAGAAGGCTCCGAATGGCATGATGAACGCCGTCTTTTCTTCGTCCTCAACAGCCATTTTGATATGGTTGTACCCAGAATAGTCGTCGAGGAAACACAGCGACTCCGAGCCCGCGGTGGAATCGATTATTTGGTCGATCCACGGGAGGACGAACTGTTCTTTCGGGCAGGCGTTGTTTAAGTTTGTGTAGTCGATACACATCCTCCAGGTCCCGTTTTTCTTCTCGACCAGGACTGGGTTTGCCAGCCACTTGGAGTATTTGATTGGCCGGATGAAGCCTGCAGCGAGTAGACGCTGCACCTCCTCGGCGATGGCTCGACGGCGCTCTTCATTGAAGGGCCGCAACGACTGCTTGATAGGTCACACTTTGGGGTCGGCGTTGAGTTTGTGCTCAGCGAGTTCCCTAGGGACACTAGGCATGTCAGAGGGCTTCCATGCGAAGATGTCCATGTTCTCACGGAGGAACTCGATGAGCGCGTCTTCCTATGCTGGGCTCATGCCCGTCCCGATCGTCACCGTCTGGCTGGAGTCGCCTGGGACCAGCTCGACGGTGCGGGTATGCGTCGTTGCCTCGAAGGCTGAGGTGTTGCTGCCCTCCGAGTTGGGCTTCTTGAGTATAGTGGGGTCGTCGTTGTTGACCCCGCTGGCATATTTGGCAAGCTCGTCGGCGTGGTTGGCCTCTGCTGCGATGACGGCGTCGGCGAGTTCGGCTCCTTTGGCCTCACGCTCGGCGGCCATGTCGGGGACGCCGTGGATGGTGATGACGCCACGCGGTCCGGGGATCTTCATCGCGTTGTACGCGTAGTGGGGCGCCGCCATGAACTTGGCGAACGCCTGGCGCCCCAGGATGCAGTGGTAGGGGCTGTCGAAGGGCACCAGCTCGAAGACGATCCCTCGGTGCAGAAGTTTGTCGGGGACGATGCCATGTAACGTGGTGTAGGTCGTCTCGACCATCGACTGCGGGAGCCGCAGTCACCTGAAGGTGTCCAGGTACAGGATGCTGATGGAGTTGCCGCCGTCCATCAATGTCTTGGGGAGCCAGTAGTCTCCCACCTTGGGCTTGACTACCAAGGCGACTCGGCTTGGGTACTCGATGCGTGGCGAGTGGTCCTGGTGGCTCCAAGTGATTGGTTGCTCCGACCAGTTGAGGAATTGGGGAACGTCCACCTGGCCACCGCATTGACGGTGACGGCGCGGGCGATGACCTTCTTCTCGCGCTTCGTGTTGAAGCCTGTGCGGCCATGCTGCCGAATTTTCCGCCGTTTGGCGGGTTGTTGTCGGGGTCCTCCCGTGCTCGCCATGCCTTCTCGACTCCTTGAGAGAGTGGGAGTCGGTGGTCGTGTGCGTGGCGGGCTTCCCTTCCCTGCTGTGAAATGCACAAGGTTGGTTAAGGAGGGCCGCGGGGTCGAACCTTGGTTTCGCCTTGTAGTTGCCGCCGTCGCGGTGTTGCCCCCGCTGGCGGAAGTTGGGCTCAGGCCTGGCTGCCCAGTGTTGGCGACGAAGTCGAATCGCCCGTCACTGCGGCGCTTGCCGGTGAGGCGAGTGTTGCTGTAGCGTAGATCGGACCGCCGTCCGTTGTCGTTGCCGCTCGTGCGGCGTTGCCCTCCCGACTCGTCGGCGGTTTCTTGGTTTGGGTCTTCCTCCGCGTATCTTTTGGCAATCTCAAGGAGGTCCGGTATGTTGTCGAGTGTGCGGTATGCTCGTTTGAGCTTGGCAACCAGGGGCTCGTAGCGGCACGAGGTCTTGAAGCAGTGGATTGCGGTGTCTGGGTGGATACCGACCGCGTTGTACCACAGTTCTTGCCATCGTTGGACCCAGCTGCGGGTCGACTCGCGAGGTCCCTGGACGCATCGTTCCAGGTCCTCGATGGTGTATGAACCCTCGAAGTGCCTGACGAAGGCGTCGTGCATCTCTTCCTAGGAGTCGATGCTGTCCGCGGGGAGAGTGTTGCTCCACTGCCTGCACGCCCCCTCCATCATTAGGGGGAGGTAGCGGGCGGCGAGTAGATCGGTGTGGCCGGTGATCCCCATTGCCATGAGGTAAGTGTCCAGCCACGTAGGGTCGACGGGGTCGCATTTCTATTTCCTTCGGCGCTTTGAAGTTCGCCGGGTATCTTTTGCCTCGGATCATTGGTCCGAAGCACCGGGGCCCGAGTTGGCTGAGCGACCCCATCGGCTCGCCATCGTGGCGGTTGGTTAGGGTATGTCGCAGGTCGTCGGGCTGGCGTGCGCGCCAACTATGGTTGTTGATGATGTGGGTGTGGGCGTCGACGGGCTGACCGTTGGCAGCGACGAAGTTGGTCGCTGGCCGAGGGTCGTTGGTGGAGAGTGCCGCGTTCGCGGGTCGGTGTTGGAGCTGCAGTGGTTCGGGTGGCGGGCAGTTGAGGGTGTTTGCCGCCAATGGACGGCCGCTTGAGGCCGCTCTGCTGCCCGATGAACGCGAGTACATCCGACCCTGTGAGTCGACGCCTACGTTTTTTTGCTCGACCGCCTTTGCGAGCAAGGCCTTGACGTACTGGATCTGTAGGGCGCCGTCACCGGTGGCCGTGATGTTGTCGGCTGCTGCTCGGCCCGCCATGAGGTTGTCCATCGGGGTGGAGAACATTGGTAGGCCGTTTGCGTCTCGCTCTCGTGAGGAGACCACGATCCACGGCTGGTCCCTGGGGGGTGCGCGGTTGGGTGGAGGTGGGGCGCCATTCGCCGTCGACCCTGGTGGGGGCCGGGCGCTTCCTCCTGGTGGCGCGTTCTCGCAGATCGCACGCTCGGCCACACGGGTCGGGTCGTTCTCATCGCCGGGTTCAGGGCGCTACCGACGGTGGGGTTCAAGCGCCGACCTGATTCATCGCTGGTGGTAGCGCGACAGCTCTGCGCCACCTGCCGAGGCGAAATTTTTCAAGGCCGCTTGCTTGCGGACTGCTTCCGCTAGCTTCAGGCGGAGTTCCTCGACCTCCGTTGCCGTTGCATTGGGAGGGATCGGGGTGGAGAAGGGATCCTCCGGTGGGTCAGTGCCAGTCGCCATGTAGTTCGTGGCGTGGCGACCGGTCCCGTTACGGAGACCGGCGGAGTTTTCCGACCCGGAGTCGAAGTCGAAGATCCCAAGGATGGAGGGATCCTCGAAGTCTCCAACGTTGGAGACCTGGGTGATGGAGCATGCGGGCGAAGCCGCGGTGATGGATCCGGCGAGTGACGCCGGGGACGCCGAGTCGGCGTCGTCGTTGAGGGTCGCATCTTCCGCAGCTGCGGTGGTTTTGGCCACGTCGCTGTGGGCCGAGTTGTACTCAGAGGCGAGGCGGTGGATCGTGCGGACCTGGCTCTCGGAGAGCCGGACGCGTGGCGGCGACTCGCGGATGCGAGCCGAGTCCTCCGAGACGATGACGTCGGTGAGGCCGACGAAGAGGCTGATCGTGCCGACTGGCAAGATCATGCTATGCGTGACGGGTCACGACGCCAGGACGTAGCTGCTCGGCAAGATCTGGAGCATCTCGGCGATCGCTATCATGCGGCCGGTGGCGACCGACTCGTTGATGGGCAGATTGGATCTCGCCGCAGAACGCCGGCCAGACCGGCCAGGCCCCACGGTGGGCGCCACTGTCGTCGGAATGACCACGGCAGATGCTGCAATCGGCAGCGAGTAGTAGAACATGGGGCAAGGGCGGTCAGCCATCTGCGGTGCGAGATGAGGGCGGAGACACAGGGTTTTACCTAGGTTCGGCCCCCCGAAGGGTAAAGACCTACTCCTGCTAGATTGTATTATGATGGAAGTACAATGGGGCGAGCTCGGCGGCTAGGCGGCGAGTCGCTTTGGTGGATGATGGAACGTATCCTCTACACGCCCTCTAAGGAGGTTTATATAGACTCACCCCCCTAGGGTTTACATATCTCAACCGAATCAGTTAAGGTTTCGGCAATCGTTTAACCTAATCCTACTGGGCATATCTACTCTCCTGGGCCTTCAGCTTCCGCTTGAATTCACGCCGTGTCTTGATCCGATCAGCCCTGCAGGCCCACTCGCTAGTTCCTGGGCCGGTCGGAAACGTCCTGCTGGGTATACCCCGGTAGGCATATCCCCATCACGCGGGGATGACCAAGCCCTCAGGGGGCACGACGACGGAGCTCGCCGGCTTCTCCGTGGCTTCGCTCGATGCCGCCATCAAAGGGGAGGAGCTGCTGCTGGCCATGGAGGACTGGGAGGACGCGACTGGTGCAGAGAGAGAGGCTAGGGTTTCTTCGAGGTTTTCCGCGGAGGGCTCGAGGAGGCGTGCGGCTGGAGGAAGAAGACGATGACGCGAGAGAATGGGGTGAAAATGTGGCAAGTGTCCCATGGTTACCATTTATCTTACTCTGCGTCAAGATTCGTGCAGCTAATCGGACGGTTGCTGCGTAGACGGCGTGTTCGTGAACGTGTGTGGTAATTTCGCCACGTCTCCAACTGCCGCCGCCAACGGTTCGTATCGCTCGCGCGGGAAAATCGGGTATGATTGCGTTCTCTGCATGTGTGAGTTACGAGGCGTCGCTGACCTACAGCCTACGTCGTCATAACTGACATGGTAGATGAGCCGTCCCATCTAAGATTCCGGCATGGATGGATTTAATCCGACAACGGAAGCGTACGATGGAATATTCAGCATTTCTCCGACTTACTCATATAAGACGGAGAAACCTTTGCAGGGTTCTTTGGGAGGACTACAAGATATTGCTTGACGATTTGCCGACATCCATCTAGACGGAGCATTCCACGGGAAGAGGCAAGATGGCGCAAGATCTCGGAGTTCTCCGGGAGCTACTGTCGGGGATATTCTATATGGGTATCGTCATAGCATGTCTATTATCCGACTAACCCGGGTGGCCCATAGTCGGTATCATGGCCTATGGCCTGCTGGGCGTCCCAGTTAGGTGGATCCAGAAGGGAGGCCCATGTCGGATAAAGGAAGGCTACGGTGGAGTCACCAGCGTACCCGGAGCCTTGGAGTACAAGATACACAAGACTAGTAATAGACGGTGTAGGACTCTGTAACCTGTCCGGCTAGGACTTTTCCCTGTAACCCTAGGACCTGGCGACTATATAAGTCGGGCCTATCGGAGCCTTTAGGGCATCGATTCAGACAACCTAGTATCGTTTTACACACGCCTCGCACAGCGAACCTATCTCTGTAACTCGGCGTATTGCCATTATAGTGATTTATAGCAGGAGCAGGATTCCGCTACCGTTGTGGGATCTGAACCTGGATAAGCTATGTTACCTCGTACCCGTCAACCGTCCGCCTTACCCCACGTCTCTAAACACGCAATGTGAGGACCCCTCCATGGCGTACTCGTCGGCAATACCACGACAGACACACCACTTCTTCATCGCCGACACTTCATCGCCAGGGTCTACATCAATATGGTCTTCACAACATCTTCGTCGACACATCGCCGCGGCCGCTATACCCGTATATTATGGACATACAACTACGACGCCCTCTGACGGTACAATTGCAAGGCACGACGGTGACATCGTTGTGTCCACGACCCCGACGACTGCATCAATAAACCGGCATCACAATTGTGACACCACTACGACCGCGCATATGGTTCTGGCAAAACCTTGTGTGCTTGGTGGGTTTCTTCGGTCCTAGCAAAACTGGTGGTCTCACTTATGACCGCGTCCCCTGACAGTACATCTACAAGGTGCAAAACATTCACAACTCTGTCAACGACAACAACAAAAAAACGCGTAATTTTTTGCGCCTCCGGCAATGACGGCCACATAACATACGACGACTACGACATCGACCACATCCACCTCGACCACGGCTATATCACGATCGGCTACCTTGAAATCGACATCAATAACAATGTCTATAGCTATATATCAGCAACAACTCCAGCCAACAGCGTCCGCATCATCATCTGCGTCCACGACACTCCTGCTGACTGCGGGGGGAAGAGAGACACCAGAAGAGGACGCAGTCACCACCCCTAGGTGTTGGCCATGATCATCAGAGACGCAGTTGATGATGACAAGGAGGAGAAGACGGCGGACTTTAAATCCAGACGCAATTGTCCTCTTCACTCCCGCTACGACTGAGAAGGGATATTAGAATACGTATACAACTAGAGTTAGACTAGAATTTTAGGGATCATCTTCTATTCCAAGTCATTGGCTTTCTTCCCTTCAAATGTATACGTTTATATAATCTCCACAATGGACAGGTTAATACAACATACATAGCCGTAGATATCACAGTGCGTGAACCAAAGCCAGCAGAGGTCTGGAGCAGCCGGAGCCGAACCTGCTCTCGACGGAGACAAAGACAATGCGCGAGCCGAGACACTTATACTTGGCCCGATCTACTTGATGCAGCTCGTCGATGGCTTTCACACGAGTACGACGCTGTAAGTTTGCCCTAATCTCTGACAAGACACGCAAGTATACAATATACTAGACTAGCAAGCGGATGATTTTGGATGGACTTTGATACGCACCTCTACCAATCCCAAATCGTGTCAACGCATGTATGGATTTTTTGACGAGATGGCAAATCGCAAGCAGCTAGTAGTGCCTAGCAAAATCAGGTCGTGTGATGGCGCACGGCCATTGTGGTGTGTTAACCCGTCGCAACGATGAGGAGTATTTCTAGGACGTATAAGTAAATACTGTGTATGGGCTTCAGCGGGCCAATGTAATCTAATCTGGTTTAGCATCAGTAATTAATAGTAAAATACCATCTTACCTCTTTAAAGTTTCATGAAGGGGGGACGGGGACCACGGAAATTCAATTTGGCTCCTAGGTGTAGATGTATCCATTACAAAAATGACGTACTTCAAAATGTTTAAAAATTCAGAAAAAAATACCCAGATACATATGCCGATATTTTAGGTTCGTACACGAAATTTCATGAAGAAAAGACATTTTATGTGGCTTCTATAAAAAAACAATATTTTGTGTTGTAAAATAGCTTTTCACAAGACATATTTGTGTCTTTTTTACACAGACCACAAAAAATGTCTTTTCATCAAAAAACTTTGTGTGAGAACATAGCATATCCAAATGTAAACCCAGGATTTTGTTTTGGATTTTTTTAACATTTTAAAATTCATATAAAATATATTTTTCATAATAGATTCAAACGCCATGTCCGGGACACCGAAGCAAATCTCATAAGTACATACTCATCAACAAGAGAGAAATCATGGCTACTTAATTTCTAGACGAACCACTAGTCTTGTGGGCCAGCGTAACGAAGAGGCTTCCGTCGTAGACGGCTCGCGCGGTGTCCTTCTGAAGGAAGCCATCTTTGTCCTTGCCGAGGTGGTACAGCATGTCCCACTCCGCCTTAGACGCCGCCCTGCATTTTTAAACAACGCCACCGTCCAAGTTAAAACGGGGAGGTTCGATTTGACCGTGGGGTTATATTTGCATCTAAGAAGAATTTAAGCTACCCATCCAGAGTAGAGATTAGCGGTAATTACCATCCGGAATAGTCATTGCTCGCTCTGTTGGCTTGACGCATCTGAACCAGCTCGGCCTTGTTCACCGCGTTCGGTTCGGCCGTGGCGTACTTGATGAAAATCTCGTCAAAATTCGCCTGGACGAACCTGCCAAGCCATGTACAGCATAGATGATTATGCAACCGTAATCATCTACATTTGGACAAATGTAGAGCATGATCAGGATGCGGGTTGTGTATTGTATTGTATTGTATTGTATTGTATACCTTCCTTGAGCATCGTAGGAGCCGGTGTCGCTTCCGTGGATCCCTTTCTCGATGTTCTCTATGTAGATATCCATGTCCGATCCCGTAGCATTATCCTGCATATGTTAAGACAGCCGACAGGGATCAACATATTAGATCAAACTGAATTTGAGCAGCACACGCGAGCTAACATGACGTCCTAACTCTCCATCGTAGAATCGTTTGGAACGTACAGGTCTGGTCTTGGGTCCAATGGCGCCGTTGATGAACGTAGCGGCAGCTGTGGCCGTCACAGCTCCAAGGCCAATGGCACGAAGCCCTGCAACCGTCCACGTACACAAAGGCCAAAATTTAAAGTCTGCAAGTTCTCCGTTTGGAAGGAAAGATCGAAGGGACGCGGAGAAGAGGGGTAACCAATGGTTCTCTCATCACCTGCTTCTGTCTCGGAGTAGGTGACGATGCCGTCATTGTCGGTGTCGAAGAACGCCACGTGTTGCTCCAGCGCCGTTGTCCAGGTCGGAGCGCCGCCGTCTGCCGCTACCGACGCAGCCTTCTGGCTCCCTTCTCGGAATCAAAGTCGACACAAATAAGGAAACAGGTTGACAAATGGGCATTATAGAACGAACCAAGAACATGGCCATAGCCTTACAGAAGAATACGCCGAACAGGAGCATGAGAGGCGCGACTGTCACACGGAGCGGACGACATTGTCCTTGTCCAGCGGCCATGGTGCCTCCTCGATACTGTCTCTCTCGCGCGCTGACTCCTGAATATGTCCTGTTCTTCTTTTCTTTCTTCCGAGGCTGCGTCTGTATACTGTGGCGTGGCTCTCTGCCTTGAATCTTGATGTGCGCCCTATTTATAGGACGGTCAGCACACCGGGTATTATGAAATAATGCGTGTATGGTGGGCTATTCATCGTCGGCTGCCTTAATTTTAACAGTCGTCATCATAGGCGCCAAGGAAGATCTCTCGCCGATTGCACCAAGGCAGCAGCAGCGGCAAAACGTGGACCGCTCTATCAGAACGGGAAGCTTGAAAGCCAGCACAAACCTCTTTCACGAATTATAATAATACATAAAACGAGTAAGGATTGGTCACCAGTTATGGATGCTGTTGAGGTAAAGATTTACTTATCCGATACTGACATAGGAAGAAAGGATAATATGCGGAATTGAAAATGCAAATCGATCTATCGGCATTGCCAAATGGATGCCCGTTGCGTATCCGATGCACCTGCACTTCTCATGTAATCTGTGCACCCAAAAGGCCAAAACTACACTCAGCGCTGTTCAAATCAGAATTCACCATTCACGTCACGAAAATTCAAATCAGAATTCACAGCACAACTTGACAAAAAATAAACAAATGTAGCTTTCATGGTGTTAATGGCTCATTTCGCAGCCCAACATGAAATAAGTACTATTCATAATACCTGGAATGATCTTTTTTTTATGAGCTGCGGGTAGAATGTAGAATCATCTTTTGTCCTATGGGAGACATATATATTAGGAAAATGATAGGTTTCAACTGGAAGGTCGCACGAAATGTGTCCCCCGATTTCTGCGTACGACACACATCCTAGCATTGACGCAATGGGAGGTTGCCTCCTCCTCCCCATTCGCTCGTTTGATTCAGATACAAAGCCTCTGGCCTCTTACTAATCTTTGCCATCAGAACACCATAGCCTCGTGAGCTCGCCCTGCTGTCGGTCTACACCTCCGTATCAAAAGTGTTTGTGATTGTGAACAATATACAATACTAAAGCATAGAGAAATTAAACATAAGAATCATGTTGTAAGTAATATGAAAATGCAATAGGACTAAAACCGTTCTCGGAGAGTATTGGATGATCATCACTAGCTTTTGAGTAAAACATGATCAGGATATACTCGTGTCCTTCTTTAACTATGTATAAGTGGGAGGAGCTCCAAATAAGATGGTCACATACGTCATTTGCTATTTTATCCCTCGCAACCACAGTTGTGATCAGTGGCCATACACCCTGGTCCACTAGCAATTAAGGACAACCCCATGGTCATGTTCATAAGCATTCTAAGTCCCCTCTTATCCCATTGGACATATGAATGATAAGATGACTTTACATGTCACTTCATGCCTTCAAAGTATCATCCACATGCCAACAGTAATTTCCTCTCGAGTCCCGAAGGGCAAATACTATGCAGTCAACATTCGCATAATATCGAGAGAGAGAGAGAGAGAGTCAAACACATGCATAAATAAGATAGAAACACTAAGTAAAATGAAGGGAATATGCCCGAGAGGCAATAATAAAGTGGTTATTATCTTATTCCTTGTTTATGGTAAATGTTTATTTCTCATGCTATAATTGTGTTAATTGAAAACATTCATACATGTGTGTTTAATAAACAAATATATAGTTTTCCTAGTTATGGCTCTCATATAAACTAGCTCGTTGAAGAACAAGATGATCAGATCATAGACATTGGATATTGTTAATTATGAGGTCACAATATTGGAAGAATGATATGATGAACACTCACCCGAAGTATAGTAATATGATCAAAATCAGTATGTTTACATTGCTATAATATGTCATACGAAGTAACCTTAATCCTTAGACCATGAAATTATGTCAATCACTAATACCGGAAGAGTACTTTGATAACATCAAATAGCACACCATAACAGGGTGACTATAAAGGTGGGTTTAGGGACTCCGAAAGTGTTATATAGAGGCTCATGGATCAAGAGTGAGATTTTTCCATCCCGGTGATGGAGAGATATACTCTGACCCCTTTCGGTGATATCACATTGACAACAGCTTGCAAGCAGACGATTTGATCACAAGGAATGTTATATCACGGAAACGATAAAAGAGTACTTGTCAGTGACGAGATTAAACTAGGTATGGGAATTCCGATGATCTAATCTCAGACATGTAATATATCGCGAGACAAAGGGATTTGGTTACGACATTAATAGTTCACACGATCACTTGAGACATTGTTGAATATGTGGGGAGTCCGTATGGATCTCCGGGTCCCGCTTCTGATTATTGATAAGAGAGGTGTCTCGATCATGTCTATATTATTCGTTAACTGTAGGGTGACACACTTAAGGTTTTCCAACACTAAGTGGTAGATAAAACATATCCGAGGATAATATTGATAGAGCTGAAATTGTTCCGATGATCACCGAAATTGTTGGGGTCAAATCATTAAAAATGGTTCCAGGTGTAATATTGAAACAATGCAAGGGGTTTTATGTGAATGTTTGTTAATTAAAATAATTAAAAAACTTCTGAATAAAATAAATGAATGAGGGAAGATGGGCAGCACCCGTCCCCCTATAAAAGGCCCTCCTCTCCTCCTCTCCATTTGCACCACCTCCTTGTGAAGGCTCTATTCCCCCTCTAGCAATTCCACATAGCTTTGGATTAGTGAAGTACATGTTCTCTTGGTTTCTCAGAGTAAGATTTATCTACTCCTTCCGCTTCTCTACTGGTAGGAGGGTCGCTAGGCCGGCTGCACCCTCCCCCCAGGCGCGGGGTGGGCCCATCCGCATGGCCAGGGGGTGTGGCCCCCTCGTGACTCTTCTCTGTCTCGTATTCTGGCTTCGTGTTCCATATAGTAAAATATTGACTTTGGCTTTTGTCCCGTCCAATTCCGAGAATATTGATTTTCTGTCTTTCCGGAACCAAAAACAGAAGAAAACAGGCAACTGGTACTGTGGCATATTGTTAATAGGTTAGTACCAAAAAACATATAAAAACACCTCAAAGTATACACAAAGCAAAGAAAAGTAGATACTAAACAAGCATGGAATATCAAAAATTATAGATATGTTTCCGACGTATCACCTGGGTCGGCAGTGCACACAGCGCCTGGGCCCTCGACGCCAGGTTCTCCACCCGGGTCACCATTGCCCGGCCCCTTGATACGTTGGAAACGTATCTATAATTTTTTATGCTCCATGCTTGTTTAGTATCTACTTTGCTTTACTTCTCTATACTTTAAGGTGATTTTTACATGTTTTCTGGTACTAACCTACTAACAAGTTGCAACAGTGCCAGATGCCTGTTTTCTACTATTTTTGGTTTCAAAAAAGTTAGTAAAGAAATATTCTCAGAATTGGACGGGACAAACGTCAACGTCAATTACTTTCCATTGGCAACAAGAAGTCCAAAGGGGAGACGAGGAGGCGTGCCAGGGCGGCTACCCCCCCCCCCCTCCTAGGCGCGGGTGGACCCTACCCCGCGCCTGGGTAAGGTTTGCCCCCTTTGGCCGCCGCCTCGGCCTCCCCCTTCGCCTATAAGAAGCCCCCAATGCAGAAACCCTAAGAACCCGATCAAATCTCCACGAAACCTTCGGTAGCCGCCGCTACCATCATCCTTAGATCAGGGGGATCTGAAGTTCTTCCCGGCACCCTGCCGGAGGGGAGATCATCCCGGAGGCCTTCTCTCCGGTATGATGCGTGAGTAGTTCCACCTTGGACTATGGGTCCATGTAGTAGCTAGATGGTTGTATCTTCTCCTTTGTGCTTTCATGTATAGATCTTGTGAGCTCCGTTCATGATCAAGATCTAATCTATTTTTAATCATGCATGTTGTGTTTGTGGGGATCCGATGGATATTGAGATTATTATGTTGGTTTGATTAATGGTTGTCTTTATGATTCTATCATGTCTGTGTTGTTTGTGATCTTGCATGCTCTCTATTGTTAGTAGCTATCTTGGCCAAGTAGTTGCTAGTGACTCCAAGAGGGGGTATTTATGCTCGATAGTGGGTTCATGCCTCTAGTTTCCAAGAGAAGTGACAGAAATATCTTCGGTTGTAGATGTGCTTTTGCCACTCGGGAGAAAACAACGGTCTCTTGTTCATGGAACATGTGGACTGTTTACCTTACACACTTTGCTCAAAGCAGTTGTCTATTGCTTGCAACTTAATACTGGAGGGGGTTCAGATGATAACCTGGAGGTGGACTTCTAGTCATAGATGCAGTTGGATGGCGGTCTATGTATCTTGTTGTATTGCCTAATCAAATCTCATAGGATCTTTCTGACTAGTAATTGCATTGTTATGCCTTGCTCAGTTCCTGTCAATTGCCCTGCTGTAATTTGTTTACCCTTCATGCCATGTTGTTTATCTAAGGAGAGCACCTCTAGTGAACTATGGACCCCGGTCGAATCTTTACCATTGATACATCTTCCGCTGTTACTTGTTTACTTGTTGCAAACCATTACCTTCCACACCATACGTTTAATCCTTTGTTACAGCAACCGGTGAGATTGACAACCTCACTGTTAGTTGGGGCAAAGTCTTGAGTTTGTGTTGTGCAGGTCTCCGCGTTGCTTGCAACACCTGTGTGATGTTTCCTTCCTCCTACTGGTTCGATAACCTCGGTTTCTTACTGAGGGAAACTTGCCGTTGTGCTTCTTCAAACCTTGCTCTTGGGGTTCCCAACAGGCTCACATAAGTTGTGCAAGCCATCAAGCTTTTCTGGCGCCATTGCTGGGGAGGCTAAGGACGTCTTCACTAGGGGAGTCCTTCACTTCCTTTCCCTTTACTTTGTTTTTTGTTTGCTTTGTTTCTTTTGTTTGGCTTTGTTTGCCTCTTTCCAAAAAAACTCAAAAAAAATAGTCTAGTCTGGTTTGCTTGCTTTATTCAAAAACACAAAAAAAATAGTTCCTACTCTAGTTGCTGGTCTGTTGTTGCCTTGCTTTGTGATGCTTTCTACAAATGGATGGTTTCTTTGAAACTAGTTCTTATTGGCAAGGTGGGTTGACGGAAGAACAAAAGTAGTATTATAAGGAGCACCATTTGTCACAAAAAGGGAAACACTTATGGGAACAAATTGATAAATTGAATACTATTGCTAGAGAGGTGTGCTCTACTTATAATGTTACTTATTGCTTTGATAAATCTTGTTGCTGTAGGAGGTATAAACACCTGCCTTTTCAATGTGAGTATAATGATAATGTTACCATATCTTCTTATGTTAAAGGAAATTATGACTTTTATGATGTGGAACAAATTGAAGAATTTATTGCTTTCAAGGGTGCATTTTGAACTTGCCAGTTTGCTTGAAAATACTGATGATGCACCTTATGAACATGAGGTTTATGAGATACTTAAATTTTTCTTTGATAATTACAAGGAAGAAAATGGCTATATTCTTGAATATTTTAATAGGTGCTTTCCACAAATGGAAGAGACTAATGCCTTCCAGGAGCCTATGGAAGAAGAAATTGCTGAAACTGAAAGCTCATTAGATGAAAAAGAGGAGGAGAGTGATGGTCAAGAGGAGGGAGAATGGATATACCCATGTCTACCTTCTAATGAGAGTAACTCTTTACCTCTTACATTATTTGATTGTCCCCTATGCTTACCAAAGGAGGATGAATGTTATGTTCTTGTGGATTCCTTTGAAATGTTTGCTATGGGTAAAACTTGTGATAATAGTTATGCTCCTGTTATCCATGATGATCCCATATTTCTGCCTAATTTGAAAATGCATGGTAATAAAGAGTTCTGCTTAGAAAATGTTTATGATAAAGCTCTATATGATGGTCCTATATTGAATGAGCAGTCATCTTGTTATAAAATTGTTAAAAGTGGGTTTGAAGTTTTTAATCAAACTATTTTTGAGCTTGATAAAAATTATGTGTTTGTAGATCATGAAAAGCAAGCTTTATGTGATAGTTATATTGTTAATTTTATTCATGATGCTACTGAAAGTTATTATGAGAGAGGGAAACATGGTTTTATGCATCTCAATAATATTAACTTCCCTCTCTTTATGTTGAAAGTCTTGAAGATGCACTTGTTTTGCTTTCCTATGCTTGTTGCTTTGTGCTTTCATGACTTGTTTATTTACAAGATTCCTATGCATAGGAAATGGGTTAGACTCAAATGTGTTTTGAATTTGCTTCTTGATGCTCTCTTTGACTTCAATTCATATTTCTTATGAGAGCATATTCTCAAGTTATCATGTCTAACTTAAAGGCGTTAAAGAAAAGTACTTGTTGGGAGATAACCCAAGAGTTTCTTTGAGTCTTGGAAGTTATTACTTTAGTAATGACCTCTTATTATCCTTTTTGTTTGCTTTTTGTGCCAAGAATGACCTTTAATGAGAGGGAAGTAAGATTTGGGGAGTTGTTGTCCTGAAACAAATTTCTGTCCTCCACAAAAAAATCGTGAGGAGTATCTGTAACTCCTATTTAGCTTAAACTTTATGAAGAAATCCCCTAGTATGTTAGATAACTTTTTTTAGTTCAACACTTTTTTATTTGAGCAACAGAAGATTTTCAAAAAAATCGGTTTCTACCTGCTGGTCTGTTTTGATAGATTTCTGTCATTATTTGCATTTGCTTCTTATTGATTCCTTTTTGAGTTCTCTTGAGGTGAATTGAGATTTTTTAAGGAATTACTATAGTAGCTTGTGTTTTTAGTGAAAAGCCTTGCTATTCCAAAGCTTTTCCAGAGGTATAATATCTTTTGAATACACTAATGTTGCTAATGAAGATTGTGTGAAGTTTTGTATGAAGGAAAAATTTCAGGTGTAGAGAGAGAATGATGCAATGAGATGAAGAATGGACAAAAGATAAATCTTGGGGATGCCACCATGGTGTCACCCCAAGAAATAGGTACAAGCGTCAAAGCTTGGGGATGCGCAAGGCATCCCCTTCTTCATCAATAAAAAGCTCAGGTCTGTCTAGACACTTCGTTTTTATTGTTTCATGCACAGTTGTGTTGTTCTTGGAGCATCTTAGTTTTCGTTTGCTTTGATTAGGTTGTTTTGTTTGCTTGAATAAAGTAGTTTGGACCCCCGTTCTCGCTGTGTTGTTTTGCAAATAAGTTGCTTGGTGTTGGAAAGGAGTAGTAAGTTCTTGCTTGTAAATGCAAGAGGAGATTGCATTGACTGTGACTTAGACTTTAGCATGACATGCTAGGTGTTGTTTTGGCATTATGCTTAGTGATTATTGCTGTAGCATGTCTTGTTCCAAACAATTGGAATTGCTTAGTGTGCCTTGAAGAAATTATGCGTTGTTTTAGCATGCAAAAGCATAGTATTGTGGTATTCTCCTTTGATGCTTTGCTTGGGTTGACTTGGAACATGTTCACACCATGTTATGACTATTACAAGTCACCATTAGCCTCTATGATCATTTAGTCCTTGACTTGTAGTACCACTCTTTGCTTTGATTAGTATGCTTTGTTGCACTGCATGATTATGGCCATTATGCTCTCTTAGTTGGTTGCTCCTAGTATTTTGCTAGCCTATGAGTAAGTTCTACTCATGCCTCCAACTCCCAAGAAACCAAGTCATCCCAAAGTGTCCACTATAAACTCCTATGCATGGTGTGTTACACCATTCCAAGTATATTCTTGTTTTCAACTATCTTCCAATTAAAAACTATTTTATTATGTGAAAACTTAGTGATTAAAGCCCTCACGAACTTGATGGCACACTTTATATTCTTTGCCCCTAATAAACTTGAACCATTGTGAAAACTTTGTTGTATATGCTTGCACTTATAAGTTGGAATTAGCAGAACCGTGCTGTCACGGGGAACGGTTTCAACATTGCACTTGTACTTTGTACTCAGTTGATATCATGTTATTTTGTATATGGATGTCACCAGTGTGAAATAAAGAGGGAACTTGTAAGTCCATGGAGTTTGTCTCCTGTGTTAGAGAAACTCCTAGGCCGCTAGCATAAGCCATGCCTAATCATGGTGGAAACTTGCAGCATCACCATAGTGACATCTATGAACCATTCTTCTTATAAAAAAAGAGACACATTGAGAAAAGAGGAAAGAGAGAAAAAACACCATATTCCCATGGTACATAAGAAGATTGCTGAGATGCTTATTGTCTGCTTGCCTTGTTATTTTGGTTATGAGAAAGCTCATGAACCATGTGCAAGGGGTACCCTGTTGGCGGTTCTCAATGATATGCAAATACTTACAATGACAAGAACTTACCTGGACCGAAAGTTGAGTATGCATGAGGTGTGGCCCTCGTATTCAAGGGACTTGAGATTGCCAACTTATACTTCGTCAAGCATATACTCCATCTTTGCCACTTTAACCTTAACCACTTCAAGATGCTTATGATAGGGGCAATGAGGGCTGAAAGCTAACAAGTACCATAATTTTTGGAAGCTCTTTTTGAAACTTATAATCCCTGCTTCCTTTACAAAAAGGCTTTTCTTCCACCACTATCGAGTCTCCACCTTCTACCTTTAGGCACCATTAAGAGAGCATAGTTGTCATTCTGTGTGCAGTGTTCCAAAGCTTATTAATTGATGCATATTGTGTTATTACTTGTTCTTGTGCTATTTGTTTCTAGTCACCCTTGTGAACTTTGAAGGTGTCCTATGCATCTATTTGCTACTCTATGAGGGACAAGCTGATTGCCACTATGCTATGTTTTCTGTATGTGAAACAAACAAACGTTTTTCAATGCATGTTATTCATGATCTTTGTTTGTAGCTTGTCATGTTGCATGCATAGTTACTATGTCCTATTTTTAGAACTCCATCTTTCATGCACATGTTTAGAGTTCTTTGATCCCAGCATTCAATGCTTGTAAATGGTTGGATCTTTATTGTGGGGGTGCATGTCACCTTAAAAATTATTCTTTTTATCACGTACCTACTCGAGGACGAGCAGGAGTTAAGCTTGGTGATGTTGATACGTTGGAAACATATCTATAATTTTTGATGCTCCATGCTTGTTTAGTATCTACTTTGCTTTACTTGTCTACAATTTGAGGTGCTTTTTACATGTTTTCTGGTACTAACCTACTAACAAGTTGCAACAGTGCTAGATGGTTGTTTTCTGATGTTTTTGGTTTCAAAAAAGTTAGTAAAGAAATATTCTCAGAATTGGACGGGACAAACGTCAAAGTCATTTACTTTCCGTGGGGAATAAGAAGTCCAGAGGGGAGACGACAAGGCATGCCAGGGCGACTAAACCCCCTAGGCGCGGGCCTGGGTAGGGTTTGCCCCCTCTGGCCGCTGCCTTGGCCTGTCCCTTCGCCTATAAGAAGCCCCTGATGCAGAAACCCTAAAACCCAATCAAATATCCACGAAACCGTCTGTAGCCGCCGCCACCATCGTCCCTAGATCGTGGGATCTAAAGTTCTTCCCGGCACCCTGGCGGAGGGGAGATCATCCCGGAGGCCTTCTCTCCGATTTGATGCGTGAGTAGTTCCACCTTGGACTATGGGTCCATGTAGTAGCTATATGGTTGTATCTCCTCCTTTGTGCTTTTATGTATAGATCTTGTGAGCTCCGTTCATGATCAAGATCTAATCTATTTGTAATCATGCATGTTGTGTTTGCGGGGATCCGATGGATATTGAGATTATTATGTTGGTTTGATTAATGGTTTTGTTTCTATCATGTCTGTGTTGTTTATGATCTTAGCCAAGTAGTTGCTAGTGACTCCAAGAGGGGGTATTTATGCTCGATAGTGGGTTCATGCCTCTAGTTTCCAAGGGAAGTGACAGAAATCTCTTCGGTTGTAGATGTGCTTTTGCCACTCGGGAGAAAACAACGGTCTCTTGTTCATGGAACATGTGGACTGTTTATCTTACACACTTTGTTTAAAGCAGTTGTCAGTTTCTTGCAACTTAATACCGGAGGGGTTCGGATGATAACCTGAAGGTGGACTTCTAGTCATAGATGCAGTTGGATGGCGGTCTATGTATCTTGTTGTATTGCCCAATCGAATCTCATAGAATCTTTCTGACTAGTAATTACATTGTTATGGCTTGCTCAGTTCCTGTCAATTGCCTTGTTAGAATTTGTTTACCCTTCATGCCATGTTGTTTATCTAAGGAGAGCACCTCTAGTGAACTATGGACCCCGGTCCAATCTTTACCATTGATACATCTTCCACTATTACTTGTTTACTTGTTGCAAACCATTAACTTCCATACCATACGTTTAAACCTTTGTTACAACAACCGATAAGATTGGCAATCTCATTGTTAGTTGGGGCAAAGTCTTGAGTTTGTGTTGTGCAGGTCTGCGTGTTGCTTGCAACACTTGTATGACGTTTCCTTCCTCCTATTGGTTCGATAACCTCGGTTTCTTACTGAGGGAAAACTTGTTGTTGTGCTGCTTCACACCTTGCTCTTGGGGTTCCCAATAGGCTCACATAAGCTGTGCAAGCCATCACCCCTCGTCGCCGGAGTCCTCTAGGCCGGCCTCGCCTGCTCCTGATGTGACACCGGCCCCTATGCTCGCCGATCCACGACGTCCGCACACGCGCAGTCGTAGTGGCATTGCTTGTCCCTAGGAGTGCACCGATGGCATAGTTGCATACTTGGCTGCTATCCCTCGTTGTTGAAGATCCAACCGCCGAACCCGCAGTTGTCAAGCCGCTATGAGTATCCCACACTAGAAAACTGCTATAGAACAAGATTATCTTGCTCTTATGCAGAATGAGACCTGTAGACTTGTTCCCCCTCCGCCTCACGTCAACATTATTGATTATAAGTGGGTCTTCAAGGTGAAGAAACATGTTGATGGTTCTATTGAGCGCTATAAAGCGCGTCTTGTGGCTACAGGTTTTAAACAGCATCATGGAATGGATTATGAGGATACGTTCAGCCCGATTTTCAAGCCTACCACTATTCGTCTTCTCCTGTCACTCGCAATTTCTCATGGATGGTCTCTCTGCCAGCTTGATGTGCAGAATGATTTTCTTCATGGGTTGCTTTAAGAAGAGGTCTACATATGACAACCACCTGGATTTGTTGATCACACTCAACCTCATCATCTCTGCCGTGGGACGAAGGCTCTATATGGACTGAAGCAGGAACCTCGTGCCTGGCATGCTCGTTTGGCTTCAGCTCTTCGTGCTCATGGATTTGTTTCGTCGATGGCTGACACTTCGATGTTCTTTTTTCGGCGCTCGAGTGTGACCATGTACCTACTCGTGTATGTGGACGATATTATCCTGATCATCTCTTTACTGATTGCTGCTGATGCTCTTGTGACTGCGCTTGGTAGAGACTTTGCAGTAAAGGATTTGGGACAACTACACTTCTTTCTGGGTATTGAGGTCGCTCATCACGCCCGTGGCAGCCTCGCTCTCACCCAAAAAAAATATTCTCTTGATATCTTGCGCTGTGCTGGTATGCTCAAGTGCAAGACGTCTCCTACGCCCATGTCCTCCACCGACAAACTTTCAGCTACTGATGGTGCTGTTCTGTCTCCTGAGGATGCGATTGAGTATCAAAGTATTGTTCGCGGTCTGCGGTATCTGACTATCACACGTTCGTATCTCTCGTTTGAGGTTAACAGGGTGTGCCAGTATCTTCATGTGCCTACTGATGTGCACTGGTCTGATGTGAAACGCATCCCGCGTTATGTGCGTCTCACTGTCTCCTACTGTCTCCACCTGCGCCCCAGTCCCTTCGGATTCCTCTTTGCATTTTCAGATACTGATTGGGCAGGGTGTCCAGACGACAGGAGGTCCACGGGGGGATATGCAGTGTTCTCAGGTCCTAACTTGATCGCCTGGAGTGCACGTAAGCAAGCCATTGTTTCCCGCAGCAGCACAGAAGCTGAGTACAAGGCAGTTGCCGACGCGACAACTGAGCTCATATGGATTGATTCCCTACTTCGAGAGCTAGGAATACCTCATCCACATCCTTCTGTCCTTTGGTGCGACAACATCGGGGCTACGTTTCTATCGTCTAATCCGGTGTTCCATGCACGGACCAAACACATTAAGATTGACTATCATTTTGTGAAGGAACGTGTTGCACAGAAGCTACTACAAATCAGGTTTATCTCTTCAAAAGATCAACCTGCAGACATCTTTACCAAGCATCTACCCTTACCGATGTTCGAAGTCTGTAGGTGCAATCTCAACCTTCTAGATGTATCAAAAGTGAGTTGAGATTGAGGGAGGGTGTTAGACTTTGTATTGTAGTCCAACTGTGTATACCTGTATTCTATCATTGTACACCATTATATATATGAGATAGGCCACCCTATAGAGGGTTGAGCCGGTTTCCCAAAACTCTTTGCCTTACATGCATAGAGGTGAAAGTCATACCTAAAGTTAGAATCTAGAGCACATTAATTCACACTCACGCAGTGAGAGAAGATTTGTCACTAAACAAATCTCATTAAGAAAACAAGATGTCACCAGACTCCTACTGGTTTGGTTCTTGTCATTGAACAAAAGAGAAGGGCACATCTTGTAGACATCGAAAGCATTTACTTTACCAAAAAAGACAATACAAGGTTGCTATTTTCTGATGGATACATGGCACGGACAACAGTAGTTACATCTCACTCTACTTCTCCTTTGTTTACCTACAACACGCAGTCCCAAATGTTATCAGATCCAGCTCAAAGATTGTTGGAGGTACAGACGTATTAGATCCAAATTTCAAATGGACGTGGCACCTATGTACGAAACCAGTTCACAGGTCGCCACAAGCAAGCAAATGAGTGTAAAAATAGTAAAGTGAAATTCAGTGTTGCAAACAGTTACCGAGATGTACAGCCAAAATACTCTTCTCTACATCGTCATAGCCAGCACCTCGTGGATCCTAAAGTCCATGCCTGCCATCGGTGGTCGGCCGATTGGTCGGTGTCGATGGCGAGACCTAGCGTCCGCGTGCAACGGCCAGCTGTGCTACCTGTACCATCGTCAGCCCCGCGCTATCTCATACCCGCACGCCATTACTGGTTGCTGATCTCCACCTCTTGCGCCCGTCTCTCTCCGGCGGAGGCGAGGAAGAGTGGTTCAGGAGGAAGGGCGGAAGGGAGGTGGAGACTAGAGAAGGATCCATGGAGCAAGGGCATCGGTCAGGATTTTGGAGGTCTACGCCGTCTAGGCCCGGTGATCCGTGATTTTTGCGAGGACATTGCACTTGCCCCGGCTTGCACCTAGGGAAAGTATCTGGCAAGAAGAGGGCGAGGATCCAATTACGGTTCAATTCCCCTTTTTGCGATTAGATTAGACGGAATTTTATGGGCTTCGGAGGTGGGACGTTCATATTTTTCTCTGCCTGTGGAGTAAACGTCAGCCAATATAAATTACTAAGTGTACATCAGATAAAGACTAGATTAAGGAAAATGATACAGATCCGCCGGGATAACGCGCTCGCGATCCTCCGGATCGCTGCCTCCTGCCTCGTGCGGTCACGCCTCGTGCGGTGAGCAGCGTGGTGGGACCCACTCCCTTCTCTCCTTATCTTTTCCTCTTTCCTCTTTTCCATCTAATTTTCGGACGAAACCGTCCTGCATCTCCATATGCCTCGCTCGCAGAGAACCACGCGCTGCCAGGCTGCACCTTCACTCCCTTCTCCGCCGTCGGCCGTGGCGTGCCTCCACCGCCGCCGCCCGTCGTTGCCACGCTCCTCCATCGTAGCCGCCACGCGTGTCTCAGCCCCTATAGTTCTTCCATCGCTGGCCTCCACACAAGCACGCCCACGCAGCCCCATGGATGCAGGGAGCGCCGCCGCCTCCGACTCACACCGGCCGCGACCACGAGGGCTCTCACTGCCACGCTCTGCACCGTCTCCCGGTGCTCCCGCTAGCGAGCCCTCCCCCAGCCACCAACTCCTCCACGGACACGAGTCCACCGCACGTCGATGGGTACTATCTCCCCATGGGGGCCGTCTACTCCATGTTTCCTATGGTACCGCCCATCTTTGTAGTCTCTCTATAGTCGTTGCTACTTGCGGCATCCGGAGATGCTACCTACGTCGAGCGACGCTGCTACACACAACAACCGATGTTGCTACATGTGGCAAGCGACCATGCTACATACAGCTATTGAATCTGCTACATACGGCTTCCAGTGTTGCTACCTGCGACGAACGATGCTGCTACAATGTAATATTTTCTTTGCTACAAGTTTTTGGTATGACATCTCCGGCGAAGTCGGCTTTTGCTATATTAAAATAATTATTTTGCTACATATGTTTTATGATTTTTCTACGGTAGCGTAAAGTTTTCGCTACAAGGTTTCCGGCGATGTATCCGGTGAAACTCTCCGACGAGTCTCCGGTGAGGTCGGTTTTGCTATATTAGCACAACCTTTTTGCTACACAGTCGCCGGCGAAATCTCCGGCGAGGTTTAGTATGTTTTTCTATTTTCGAGGCCGAACCGTTTTTTGCTACATATAGCAAAAGAGGGTTATTTTGTACTCCCTCTGGTCCATATTACTTCACATAAAAATGGATGTATCTAGACATGTTTTAGTGCTAGATACATTCATTTCAACGACAAGTAATATGGATCGGAGGAAGTAGCAAACTCGGGTGTTTTGTAGCAAAAGCGGGTTTAAGCCAGAAAAGACTGGACACGTGGTTGGCTGGGGACCCGGGGGAATGAAAACGATCTATCCCCGGGGGACGCGTAGGAGTGTCCTTTTTTTTGACCTAGAACACTGTCATTCCATTAAACTTGGACGGCAGAATCGCCGTACAGAGCCCTACTTACATCGACGGGTACATGCTCATACCACACTTGGTTATTTTGCACCCCATTTAGTCCATGTGCCGCAAGAGTATGTGCTGGCTTATTACAGGTACGGGGTACAAACACCACCTTAAAATCAATAAAAGAGGTATGTAGCAAGAACTTAGTCTCCTTGATGATTGCACCAGCATGAGCGAGGTCATATTCAGACGAGGTGAGGGCTGTTTGAAGATTCATGCAATCTGTTGCAAATTTAGCTCTACCGATTCCGAGATGAGATGCCATAAGGACGCCCTGCAGCATGGCAGCTGCCTCAGTTTGGAATGTGTCGCTAGCATACTCGACAGCACCCGCAGCAGCAAAGACCAGATCCCCATCATTGTCCCGTCCCGCTGCTCCCCAACCTCCTCGCGCTAGGTCAGGGATAAAAGCACCATCAGTGTTAACAAGCACCCAATCTTCAGGAGGTGCTTCCCACACATCAATTCTATTACTGTCAGGCTTTGGCTTTTTCTTTAAAACCTCCTTCCATTCAGTGGCATGCAATATGATGGCAAACTGTAGTTCTTTCAGTGATTGTCTCCGTTCTCCTCTATTAGCCTTATTCCTCTCAGTCCACCAACACCAGAGAAAGGCCACAATCAGCATTTTCTGATCATACGGCTGGTTGTGCACCCTTTCCAGTAATTCCATACTCGAGCTACATGAGATCAGGGATTCTCGGACGCCGGACAGGCCGAGCTCTCTCCAAACTTTTTTCGCCGCCGAGCATTTCACAAACAGGTGACCACCGGTCTCGAAATACGAATTGCATATTGCGCACCGAGTATCGAGCTCGACATGGCGGCGCTCGATATTCATTCTGGTGGGTAGGCTGTCATGCCCAAATCTCCAAAGAAAGTGGTGGACTTTTGGTGGACAATCTAACTTCCACGTTTTATTCCAGATTTCCTTCTCCCTGTCACTCCCACGCTCGCCCTGAGCAGTGCCGGCCTGTCGATTAGAATTATTTGCAAGCTCGTATACCTTCTAAGCTGACTTAACAGAGAACAGACCACGTGTGTCAAAATGCCAGGCCACATGATCCTCCATTTGGGCACCAATCGGTATCTTGAGTATCGCATCCGCATCTCTTTGACTGAACGCCTGCCGTACCAGATGACTGTTCCAGCTATTTGTATCAGTGTCAATGAGTTCCGCTACCATGTTCACCAATTGGTTTCCTTGGGGAGGGCCAGGTTTTCTTGTCGAGCTATCCGGGATCCACGGATCATCCCACACACGTATCCTGCTACCGCTACCAACCCTCCAGATTATACCCAGTTTCAGTACCTGGATGCCCTTGAGAATGCTCCTCCACACATAGCTCATTCCCGGAGTTGGTTCAGCATTTAGCACATCACCATCAGTAAAGTACTTCGCTCGTAAGACTCTCGCGCACAAGGAATCAGGAGCCTGTAGTAGTCTCCACCCCTGACACGCTAGCATTGCAAGGTTGAACGAGTAGATGTCCCTAAACCCGAGCCCCCCCTTCTTCCTTTGGTTTCATCATATTTTGCCAACTCACCCAGTGCGCTCTATGTTCATTGTCCTGTTGTGACCACCAGTACCGGCAAATCATCTGAGTAATTTCGTCACACAATCCTTTAGTGAGCTCGAAGCAGGCCATGGCATATGTTGGGATAGCCTGCGCTATCGCTTTTATCAGGGTCTCCTTTGCGGCTTTTGACAGGAACCGCTCCTTCCACCCAACAATTCTCTTCCAAATTCTCTCCTTAATGTAAGCAAATGCCTTTGCTCTGTCCCGACCAATGTAGGTAGGCAGGCCAAGGTACTTGCCTCCTTGAGTTTCTGAGTTCAGGCCTAGAATGTGCATGATATCCTCTTTCAGGCACCGTGGAGTATTCCTGCTAAAGAGAATTGCCGATTTATCCTTATTAATAACCTGACCGGATGCTGCCTCATAGGCTTGCAGAATAGAATTAATCGCTGCAGCACTCTCTGGTGAGGCTTTCATCAACAAGAGTGAGTCGTCAGCGAACAAGAGATGACTAACGCTCGGAGCCGATGGGGCCAACTTAATCCCGTTTATCAAACCCCTTGCTTCAGCATCATGCAGCAGCGCCGAAAATCCTTCCACGGCAAGGAGAAACAAGTAAGGTGATATTGGGTCACCCTGCCGAATACCCCTTCCAGGAACAATTGTGTCTGTTATATTCCCGTTTACTCTAAATCTGTATGATACTGACCTGACACATTTCATAACATTGTCCACAAATTGGTCGCACATACCTAGCCTTCTCATGACACTCTCAAGAAAGTGCCACTCGACACGATCGTACGCCTTACTCATATCCAGTTTAACTGCCATATACCGGCTCTTTCCTGACCTCTTCCGTCGCATGAAGTGTGACATCTCGTACGCTAGGATGGTATTGTCCGAGATGAGGCGACCCGGGACGAATGCACTCTGGTTCGGCGAGATGATTTCATCCAGGATGACTTTCAGACGGTTGGCCAACACTTTGGAGACAAGCTTGTAAACGACATTGCATAGACTAATTGGGCGAAGATCCTTCATACTTTCTGGAGTCTGTATCTTTGGGATGAGCACAACCACAGTTTTATTCCATCCCTCTGGTAACTCGCCGCCCCGCAAGACGCTTAAAACCTCCTCTACCACCGTGTCTCCAACAGTCCCCCAAAACCGCTTATAGAAAACAACGGGCATGCCATCTGCTCCTGGCGCCTTGAGATCACCAATGCTATCGAGAGCCTGTTTCACCTCCTCCCGTGAGAACTCCGCCGCTAAGATCTCATTCATTTGTGGCGTGACCCGGGGCTGAATATTCTCCAATACATTATCTGTATTCGCACCTGCCATGGGGGTAAACAAGTTAAAGAAATAGTCAGATACAAGGGCCTGGAAGCCCTCCTCTCCTTCTACCACCTCCCCATCTCCACCCTTCAGTTGTTTGATGGTATTATGTTTTTTCCTCTCAGTAGCACATGAGTGAAAATAAGATGTGTTACGGTCTCCCTTCTGTAGCCAGTTTACATGAGCTCTTTGCTTCCAGGACAACTCCCACTGGTCCTCAAGCCTCTCCAGTTTAAAGCGCAGCCTTTGCTCCTTCGAGACATTGGTTGCCGATAACTCAGCCCTCCTACACTCCTCTAGCTCATCTTTTAGAATTTCAATGCGGCTCTGGACATCTCCTAGTACATCCCTGCTCCACGCGTGTAATTCACGTGATACCGTCTTCAGCTTACTTGCAACCATCACTTCTCCTCGGGCGGCTGCCAACTCCCAGGCATTCTGTACCATCGTTTCACACTCCTCCTCCATCAGCCACCTTGCTTCAAACCTTTTATTAAGCCCCTTGTTACCAGTCCAGGATGGTCTCTTTGAGCGTGCCACTCGGACCATCACCGGCCTATGATCTGAGTGTTCAGGATCGCCATTCCTAACCTTGAAATCAGTGAAATGTATGCGCCATGCCGGTGAGGCCACTGCCCGATCCAGCCGTTCACGAATGTACCCATCAACCCGGCTGTTGTTATTGCGCCAAGTAAACATGTCTCCTTCGAAGCCGAGATCTTGCAGGTTACAGAACTCTAAGGCATCCCGAAACGCATCCATGTGAGACTGAGGCTTTGCCACACCACCCTGCTTCTCAAAACTATAGAGGATTCGTTGAAATCACCGATACACAACCAGGGAAGAGTAGATTGGTGGTGAAGCGTGCGCAGCAGCCTCCAAGTCTCCTTTTTCTGATCTTGTCTCGATTCACCATAAATCCCTGTCAATCTCCACTTGAATCCATCCTCCTCTACAACATCAACATCAATATGCATTCGACCCATCCACCGCAAGGTAATATCAATGCCACGTTTCCAGAACAGCGCCAGTCCCCCACTCCTGCCCTCACACTTTTTGACAAGCATGTGAGGCATATCTAACAGCCAGCGAAATTTTTCCATCCCTTTCTCATCAATTTTTATTTCTGATAAGAAAAGGATATCCGGGGCCTCCTTCTTCTGGTGAGCCAGAAGACCACGAACTGCCGGCCCATTCCCCAGACCCCGACAGTTCAAACCACTAATTTTCATTGGTTACCGCGGAGCTGTCCCTGCAGCCCCGCTTCACATGCTTTGTTTTCAGTGAATTCCACACCTTCCATATCAGTTGTACCTTTAGTTTTCTTACTTTTCCCCTCCAACACCTCAAAAACCTCTTCGGCTTGCTTCCTTTTTCCACCTAGCGACCCTATAGTAGCCTCTGGGACTGTCCTCGCCTTACTTTGCCGTTTGAATTTCTTCCCAGAGCGGCTAGGTTCTGAATCAGTCCTGCCCTCCTTCAACTGTTGTTGTATCACTACATCATCCTTCTGAACTATACCGTGTTGCACGTCTCCAGAACGACCATGCATAACAGACTCGACGTCACTAGCACACTGGCCCGACGTTGGCACACTTTCCGCCTTTGCTCCCCCGGCTTCACCATGTGTATCACCTCCCACCTTTCCCATGTCGTCCAGGACTGCATTAACCGCCTCACCAAACTCCAGCTTCTTTGGGTTACCTTGTAGCAGTTGCGGATCCTGCTTTTTTTGAGGGCTCGTCACTTCATCGTTTGTTTCTATACTTTTACTTCCCTCTTTCCCCGAACTTCCATCTTTTAACAACGGTGGTGGGCCTTTCCTCCAAGAATCTCTATCACTCCTCGACAGTGAGCCTTTGCTGCTTTGGTTTGATCCCCATCTGTTACTGCTACCAGGCTTCCCATCAACCCATTTGTGTTTACCTATCCCACTCCTCTTCTTTGGCATCTGAGCCTTAAGCCATGGCCCATATTGTTGCTCATCACCACGTGCCAGCCTAATATTGCAGTTACGGTCCTCATGTCCGATAATGCCACATGTGTAGCAGAACTCCGGGAGGAATTCGTACTCAAAGTTGCACCATCTCGCATTGCCCTCTTCCCCCATCTGTATCATCATGCCTCTCATCAGGGGCTCAGCAATCCTCATTCTTATTTTGACTCGCAGGTATTCACCTACTGTTGTACCCTTCTCCCCTACATCTGCCTCCATGAACATCCCTACCTCGTTACCAATAGCTTCTGCTGTCCACCTATTCATCTTCCCAAGTGGCAACTTGAACACACGGATCCAAATGGGAATTGATGCAAACTCATACTCCTCCAGCGATTTGTCAGGCATGAAGTCCTCAACTACTAACAGGTCATTGTTCACCATCCATGGTCCGTCATCTACTGCCTTTCGCAGACCAGATGGTTGGAGGAACGTAAACAAGAACAAATTGTCACCCACGGACTTATAGATAGTCCCTTTGATCGGACACCAAACGTACCCCAGCGAATCAGCAATCCCATCTGCAAATGCAGGCCTTTCAGATAGCAGTTTGCCCAACGCCTTGACCTCCACTTCGCCGGCCTTTTTTCCCATCAGACCACCCAATCTTCAGTCCCTTCCTCTCCGCCTCCGACAGCTTCAGTCCCTTCAGCATGCTTTCAACCTTCTCCATGGCGCAGCCTCCACCCCACCTCTGATCTAACACAAACCCACGTGCGATCTAGGTTTTAGTGTTTTACGATCCCGTGCCCTAGCACACGGAAAAGGCTGTGACTGGAAGGGATGGTTGACTATGGAAAGAGGACAGGCTTCCTATGTGGGAATTGGCTATGGGATTGGGGATCACGATGCCGGTAGGAAGACGACGGCCAGAGCAACTACACGGCGGCGATGAAGATCGGATCTGGGCGACGCAGGCAGACTATCGCCACCACGATCGCCAAGCGTAAAAACCGCAACCGTCACCCTACGGGACGGACCTACTCTTCTCGTAGGAGTATCCTTAGATTAATGTTTTATGTGGTGCGTTTAAAAAAGATAATGTTTGCTCTTTTATGAGTAAGTAGAGATAGAGATATAAACAATATCGAATTTGAATATTTTTAAATATGGATAATTTCAAATTTGAACAAGTTTTAAATTTTAGCCTTTGAGACTATTGTAAATTTTTACATAACATAATTTCAAAAATTATTTTTTCAAAACTAAACATTTAAAATTTGAACATTTTTTAAATCGGAACATTTTTCGTCTGAAGATTTTGCAAATTTATCTGGCCTAGTTAAAATTAGGACTTGGTTACCCTTTATCCATTGGTTAGGTTAACCTAACCTAAAAAAAGCCCAATGGGTCAAACTGTTAACTCCAAAATTATCTAGGTCCAAACGGTTCGATCCATTTCTACCAAGGGTTATCCCGCACAATTCATCAACCTGCCTAGCACCTCTCGAGTCCCGACCCCTGAGCGCCGCTTGCGCGCATGCTGCTAGAGCCGCCGCTCAAACCGCTCGAGTTCTTGTCCTGGACCTGGAGCGTGTCCGCCATAGACGTCTCCCGCGGTCAGCCGCCGGCCTCATCGTCGCCATCCCTTGTCGGTCCCATCACCGAGGATGCCGCCTGCGAGCTCGACGACAGGGCGACAGCTGGGGGCTCCTTCTCCTTCGCCCTTGTGATCATGTCGTTGTTGATCATGGTGCGGAGCCTGGCACAGTCTGTGAAGCCTCCTTCCATTCCCTGGATCCTCCACGATCTCTTCTCTCCTTGCCCAAAAAAAAATCCCTTTTGCTCATAGCGAAAGAACTCACTCTGGCCGTTTCTTATTTGGGATTTCGACCCCTCAAGTTTTTTTGCTCATCTGCAATCTACTCTGTTTCGAGGATTACAACTCTTGTAATTTACATGAGTAGTTGATGCATTGATTATGTTTCGAATCATGAAATGGTCAAAGCAGAAGACCGATCCCTGTATATGAATCAAACTTACATATCTTACAGAAGTTTATCTCCCGGTTCAGTAATTGTTTTTATAATATACTTCCTCCGTTTTAAAATATAAGATTTTTTAGCTTTGTAAAGGAGTGTATCAAGCTTGCAATATAAGCATGTTGCCTGGGTGCTTCTTAAATAAAATCATGTTTCCAAAGAGTTGTAGTAGCACTTTACGGTCGATTTGTATAAATTTTTATAGAAATCGTCTCTGAAGTGAACCGTGATTAGTAGTTGGGCCATTGTACTTTGATTTGGATGCTTCTCCAGCCTGCGGGCTCTAACTCTCGACATGAAACAGTCATTATACTTTCATAACTTAACTTTTACTCCTGGTGGTAGATAATAATAGGGCTTGCAAAGTAGAATAGCAAAAGACAAGATTTTTCGTTAAAAGTGGTTCGACCCTAAATAACCAACGTTATAACAATAATAACCTAATGGTTAACCATAATAACCAAAGACATAAAATATTTAAATTAGTTAGAATTCGAAAGATAAATGGTTAACCAAATCCCATCCTTAGGTCTAGTGCAGGAGGGATTCACTCGCGCACTGAGCGGACTATAAGCGCTCCCGGGATCCAGCCCAAGCATGTTATAAGAAACAAAATTGGGCCAGGCAACTCCAGCCCGAATAGCTTTAAGAAATATATATTCGATCAAGGTTTACTGGGCGCGATCCAAGCTATGGGCGTGGCAAACTGGTCCAACCCAGGAACCAGACAAGGGACCGCCGGCGGGCTCGGTCCAGCAAGGGGCTCCTTCCAGTCTTGCTCACGGCGCAGGCACCAACCGCGCGGCGCGGTCGCCGTCGCCGCCGTCAGCCCGAGCGCTAGAGCTGCGTCTTCGGGACTCACTGTTGAAACCGTCAATTTGCTGCTACCAGGCCCGTTCGTCCGTCGTGTATCGGAATGGCTCCGCATTCCGCAACCATACAATACAATGATCAGGTCGAGCAGCCTTTGCTTGAACGCTTCTGCTCCGCCAAAGCGCGAACATTCCTTAGTAATAAGACTCTCGCCGCCAGTGTGCAGCTAGCTTAGCCTCAGGAACCAGGTCGGGCCTCGGCCAGCTACGCCTTCGCCGACGAGGAACCTGCTCGATCGAGCTTTTTTGTCTGACCTCACGTCACTCACGATTGAGCACTCGCCTGATCGCCTCTCGGCATTAGCCCGGTCGGCAAGGAACGGAAAAATATGAGCTCTCTGTTCTAGGATCGTCGGCAGGCCACGGCCTACTCCATAATATGAATGGTCTTTGACGGAGTGACAGCACGTGATACTCAAGTGGGGTAATAATCCTCCACGCCCACACAGTGTCACCGCCGTGTAACGATCTAATCTCACCGCAAGGCAAGGCAAGAATCTTCTGCTGCATGCGTTGAGATGTCACCGTCCCTGGAGCCACCGATTCGTCTCATCCCCTTTGCCCCTACTACCAGTAGATATATATCAGATCAGCACAAAGTCATAAAAGAGGCGCGCGGGCGGATGGCACCGAAAGGAAGCCAAGAAAAATAATGACACCGGCGCAACGCAAAGAAGAAATCTATCTATCGATCGAGATGAGATAAACCGTGGGCAGAGAGAGAAGCAAAAGTACTCTAGAGTAGTACTAGTACTAACAAAACGAGCCGCTATCACGACCGATTACCCGTAAACAAAAACGAAAGCCCCCCTTGTTTTGTCTTGTCTCGTTCGCTCGGTTCTTCTTTCTTTCTTTCTGGCTCACTCGATCGTCTCTTTCCCTGTCGTCCGACGCAGCAAAAACAAGTTGCGCCAAGTAGGTTTAATCCGGAGCGCGAGGACTCGTCACCCCCGGGTGTTTTTATCTCCCGGCACGCCACCTAACGCGCGAGGCACGCATCGCGTACGTGGACCGGCACGACTGGGGCGACCAGGTTAATCATCCTGTCCCATTCACCTCCCAGTGTTGTGACTTGTGAGCAGAGTAAAATAAATACTGCCTGCCGCGCCGTTCGGCCGATGATGCCGACCAGCCGCAACGATAAGTTTTATTTATTTTACCGTCCTCCGTTTCCGGCTACGGGGGCCAGGACAAATCCTACTGTCCGAAAAGTCAGGTCGGTCTCCGCAATATAATAATCACAAGATGTGATCGGACGGACGGCATAGGGGCCCATGGGGTGGGTGACGGGGCACGTCGCCGTCGAGCGGCAGTGCTGATGCTGATTTTTGCTCCTCCTACTGATTGATTGGTGCCAGGAAATTATGGAGGCACATGGCCTCCCAGCGGCAGCAGCTCTTATCTGCAGGCGGGCCACACCCTAGCTCTAGCTAGCTAGAGAAACAAAGGGGTAGAGCTGCACGACACGTCGGCCCAGTCGATCACTACAGCTACGTGAGCGGCACGGCTCGCGGGGCCCCGGATGCAGCTGCGGTTGCGGCGCCGCAAGGGAAAATCGGCTTCGGCTTCGGCGCCGCAAGCCAAAAGCGGAGTATATCATCTATCTTCTCCGGAGCTGCTGTCCAAGCAAGCGTAAAGGCGATGTATATATGGATTCGAACACTTGTTGCCAGCTTCAGCCACGAATAACCCTTGCCCACCGCGCGCCAGCAAAATACTACTAGTGTGGAATCAAATGCTTGCGTTCACAGCCAGCAGTAACGCGATGAGCCAGATGATGGGCAGCAAGACATATGCTCCGACTAGTAGATACTCCTTGGCGAGGAGAAGAAAAAAATCTGTTTGAGATGGCTGTCCTTGAGCAAGCTCAAAGAGCCGTTTAACGGTGATCAATAAACATTTCTGCACGCAGGTAGTAGTACGAACAACTAGACTCTAATATTGATTGACAGTCCAAGAAGTGGTTTACTACAATTAATTTACACTTTCTTTAGCTCCTTCCAGAGCCGATCGAAAGAAAAACTTGTTCGTTCATAATTTCGCGTCCGTTCTCTAACATTTCGTCCCCATTATTTGGCGCGACGGCGACGACGACGACTCTGCAGTCTGCACTCACAAAGAAAGAGTCGCCGGCATCGGCGCGGGCACATCGTCCTGGATCTCAGTCTAGCTCTCCGGCGAAGGGCGGCCAAGTATATGCTCCGATCCGGTCTTACACGACCGGAAACGCCGGCCGGCCTGCCGCTGCACCGAGGAATCAAAGGGAGAGAGATGTCGACGACGACCACGCGCGCGCGCCGTCCGTTCTCGCGCAAACCCAGCCCGCCAGGCCACTCCATCGATTTGCTTGCTTGTTGGTTGGTTGAAATCACAGAGCGGACTGCAGCTTGGCGTGCCGGTCGACGAGCTGCTGGAGCGCCTCCCGCATCCACGCGTGCTGGCACCCGTCCATCACTTGCTCCACCGTTGCCTGTTCAACAAAAATTGCAGACAGAGCACACACGTTCAGACTACACGTTCTTCTTGCTTCTTAATTAATTTGACTTGGCAGCACCAGATAGACTGGCAGAACGGCGGAAGGTACCAGGAAATTACAAGAAGGAGAAACTGTACTCACCCAGGTGCGCTTGCGGGACGTCATCTCGGGCCACTGCTGGAGCTCGTCGGTGACGTGGAGAGGGAACATGTACCCCTCGTAGGTCTGGTCGTACCGGCGGCTCTTGTAGTGCCAGTACCCCAGCAAGCTCCCGGTCTCGCCGCGGACGCCGGCCTCCTCCAGGGCCTCGCGCCGGGCCGCGTCGTCCATGGACTCGTCAAGCTCCCAACCGCCCTTGGGGAACATCATGCCGTGACCCTTCTGCGAGCTGATCACGAGAACCTCCAGCTCGCCGTCGTCGCGGACCAGGTAAGGGATGCAGCCGACCACGATGCGACCGCCGGTGCGCGGGCTGTAACGCTGAAGCTCGCGGCCCTGTCTAGCCACAAGAACGGCCATCGGATCTTTAATTTAGAGAAGAAGATGGAGTGGTGTTAAGCAGCTCGAAGAGAGAGAGGGGATAGAAGACGAGAGATGGATGGATGGATGGTAAAGCAGCAGCTGTTGGTTTTGCGGCTATGAATCCGGGGGTATTAATAGGCGAACACCGCGCCTGATGTCAATGGAGTTTATTGCTGTTGGGTATCGTTGCGAGTGGACGATGACGAGTAGGTAACATGGGTGGAGAGCATGGGCCATGGACCAGCACCAGATTAGCTCTCGTGGACGCGGCGTACGGGTCCCTTGTGGCAGCGCGCATGTGCTTGGTCCAGGGTTTCCCTTCCTGTTATCAGTGGTCTCATTGATAATCAACTTTCACGGATTGGGAAGAGATAGAATGCCAAACAAGAAAGAAGGAAAAATGTACTCGTACACGTGCACAACTTTTTCTCCAACACTTGAGTTAAGTACATCTGTGAGCGTGATGTTTTTTTCAAACAGAAGAAACTTTGCCATGGTCTTTTCTTTTAAGAAGTATTTATTCTATTGTCCTAGTGCGGCACTTGATCATGAAAACACAATCTTGTGCGAAAATTTTGCGTGCCGTTGCATCACCTTGGATTTGAGTAGTGTATTTTCGAAAGAAAAGACGAGATGTTCGCTTGCAACATATAAGTATTGTGCACTATTTTCAACTTTGGAGGCTTGGGATGAGTTGTGCGTGCGTTCATACTATATGTCGTTTCTACTGATTCCGTTAAAAAATCTGCCTCGTGGTGGAGCAATGAGGAACCATGGTCACCACACGAAACAAGATATATCTCCTCGCAAAGAAAACTCATGTTGCACTTCGTTTCTAATAGAGTAACAAAAGAATGGAAGAAGTTAAGAGTATCATAAATATACAGTTATTATGGTACTACTTCTTCCGTTTTAAAATATAAAATATTTTAGCTTTGTGAAGTAAATATATTTTAAAAAATAGTATGTAGGTTTACTTAGCTTTGGAGTAAATCTACACAATAAAACAAGTCTAGATATTTTTTCCACAAACCTAAAACATCTTATATTCTAAAACAGAGGGAGTAGTATATTAGAAAACTGAATCTATTTTATTACAATCCCGACTTATCCTGTATTCCAAAACGATCCATATACGTCTCAAGCGATGCTCACACATCATCATATCTTCGAACGAAAATACGTAGATGACAAGATACAACATAATATATGTACTCCCTCCGGCCCATATTAATTGACTTTGATTTGTCAAATTTTGAATAAACCTATATACTAAATAGTGTCTAGATTCATCTAAATTTTAACAAATTCAAGTCAATTAATATGGGTCGGAGGGAGTACATGATTTATTTCACATTTTTGAAAACTTAGATATGCGACAATTGGCATGGGTTTCGAGCGTAACTAGTTGCAAACATAAGTTTCTCATCCGAGATGCTCAATAACACATCCAACATAGTATGTTAGCCTCATATTATTTCATGGTATCAATAGCGACATTCGAGGTCTAGCCGCTAAACAGGCTTCCGCGCCATGCCGTCTCTAGGGATGTCGATCTCCATGTTTTCCACCCGGGGTTGCTGATTAAGTTGATCAGCTACCCGGAGAGGTCGACCTTCATGTTTTCGTCCGTCTATATGCAACCCGTAGCCAGGGTTCGCCCGTTGATCATGTTAATCGCGCGCCTTGGGAAGTTATTTTTTCCGATCCAGGTCGGATTTTCTCTCCTCCGGTCGCTTAATCGACTTCTTTTTTGTTTTCCACCATGGATTGCATCGTACCGTCCACCACCCTCGTCTTCACGCGCCTCTGCTACGACACTGAAGTCGACTTTGCACCAATAGTTCGATCAGGTTTTTTGTCCTTCGGCATCTTGACGGGCATCGTTTTCTTTTTTCTGACAAAGTTAACTGTGCTGAAAACTAATCTAAGGTCTACTGTAACAATGTACTCCCTCCGTTTAGAAATATAAGACGTTCTAGGTTTATGAAAGAGATGTATCTAGACACCTTTTAGTGTATAGGTTCACATGAATCTAGACACTAAAAGGTACCTAAATACATCTCATTCACAAACCTAAAACGTCTTATATTTTCAAACGGAAGGAGTACTACTGTATGTGAAAATTGCAGATAGGGCACCACATAACGGCTGCTGACACCGAAGGAGAGCGCGCATCACCATCAATCCAGAAACCCACCATGGCACCATCTACGCGAGCAAGACAATGACCCCGGTCCATAGGCCGCCTCCACGCAAAGCATTTTAGCCAGCTTTAAAGGATGCAGAGGGCGAGTCGACGAGAAGAGAGCCAGCGGGCGAAGCGCGTCCGTGTACGTACGTTTGCCTGTCCTCCACAAACCACAATCCCTTCTTTCGTTTTCAGCCTAATAACCTCCCGGCGTACGCGCATCCGTGTACGCAGACACGCTAAGCTCCATATCGCACTGTTCCTCTTCTCCTCTCCCCACCCCCACCGTATGACGACCTATAGCGTATTATCGACCCTGTACTTGTCTTTGTTAAACAGATAGAGTCCACGGATGCATATGGCCAAGTCCATCTTCTCCATCAATCAGTCAGTCTGGCCCTGCGCTGATTAATTAGTCCCTTTTGTTTTATCATAGAGTATCTATCTGTGTGGTGACGTACGATCACCACTCCTAATTCTCTCCCGAATGAGTCATGGTCTATACATCAATTCAAGTATATATCGTCTGAGTGATTTTCTTTGCAATATAAGCAGCAATCATGTTGAAATGTTCACAACAATATAATCAGCAATCATGTTGAAATGTTCACACCTGTTTTCAGAATACTACACGCGCGCTGAACATCTTCTGTCCAAGTCCAAATCTCTTTAGTTGACAAGAGGGGAGAAAGAAGCAGACTAGGAGTTTGCAACAACAAAAAATACCAGATGGATGCATAGGGAAAATATGTCGCAGATTTATTTATATACGCATATATCTATGTATTTTAGTATATACATATTTACATACAAACCTAGATAAATTTAAAACATCTTCTTCTGAATAGAGTGACACTATATTATTTAATATACCGCCGTGTCTTCTCGTTTCACCCTTATCTTTAAGGTCTGAACTCACCCGTATGGACAGCAATTGCCACCAGCAGGTGATTGCTAGTATCGCTTGCTAATCCAAAACCACACGTGGTAACCGCAGGATATGCGGTGTATATACTCATATGTATGACCACGTTTTTTCTACATAATGTGAAAAAGGCCGCCGGGTAACTTTTGGCTCAATTTTCTCAGGTGTGACAGTCTAACTCTGCTGCTTACATGCTACGCCTATCCAAGCGTGACACCGTTATTCTAGATGTTCTTCTTACCGACCCGAAACTGGGTACAGCGTCCAAGTGTCGGGTCGGTCGTTTGAGAGACGTCTTTTCCCAGGTTGCATGTCCAAACATTTAATTTAAAAAGAATATAAGAGAATTAAAAAAAATTCAAACTTGGTTATATTTTACATGGTTCAAACGAAATTGAACTAAACCAACCAAAATTTAACTAAATCTAATCTAAGGGCGGCTGTGGTCTTTGGAATAGAGATCGCCGCCGTACTGGTTGAAGATGTTGGAGTCCAACGGTGTAACACTTCAGCAGTTAGAAATAGAGTTTGTGCATCTCCATTCATGCATCTGAAAATATAGGTAATTTTTTTAAAAATTAATAAAATAATACAAAATGATCAAAGTTTCGCTTAATATGGTGATTAGGCTTAGCTCATCAGGTGAGTGCTATGGATTTCGGCATGATCTTTGTTGGTTTTCTTGCTTTTGGAAAAGAAAGATGAATTCAAATTCTAAATATAAGTAATTCAAACCAACTTTGACTTTGAATTTAGATTTTAAACAAACATAGAAAGTTTCATAAATAGAATCCAAAATACAATACTAAGAATAGGAGTAATAACTTTTATCACAAATGTAATATTACAATGTTTTTCATTACAAGCTAAAAAAACTTTCAAAGGAATAAAGGAAACCTAAGTTAATGCCTATTTTCTATATCTTGATCTTTCCTTCTTCATATTTGTTCCTGTAAAACAAACAACAGAAAGGAATAAAAGAAAACATTCTGTTATGTTAAAGCTTGCGATCACCAAGGGTGAGGCAATCGAATATATTAAACTTAGTAAGAAATTTAGGAAGAACTTCTAAATTCCATTATCTAAAACTAGGGGGCATCACCAAATCTAGGCAACATATAGGCATGGACCATTATACATTTGAAACCGTATCTAGACATATTATAATATATATATTTACATATAAATCTAGATAAATCTATAACATCCTTTTTCAAACGGAGTGATACTATACCGCCATGTCTTCTCGTTTCACCTTTATCTTTAAGGTCTGAACTCTTGCAAGATTCCTCAGATATATGTATATATGTGGTATGGACAGCAATTGCCACCAGCGCTTGCTAATCCAAAACCACACGTGGTAAACGCAGGATATGCAGTGCATATACTCATATGTATGACCAAGTTTTTTCTAGATAATGTGAAAAGGGCCGCCGGGTAAAATTTTGGCTCAATTTTCTCAGGTGTGACAGTCTAACTCTGCTGCTTACGTGCTACTCCTACCCAAGCGTGACACCGTTAGTCTAGACGTTCTTCTCTCTTGAAACAGGGCGTATGCCCAGCTATATTAATATAGCAATTACAATTAAGATCGCTGTTGGGCCAGACAGCACAACGCTCAAAAGAAAACAATAGAGAACAAGAAAAAAAAAGAAAACGAAGAGAAAATAAAGCCGACAACAGTGACTCGACGAAAACGAAGATGACCCGTGATCACTGCGCTCTCCGAAGAATTCCCACCACGCTCCTGTAGGGTTCGCAGCATAGAAAACAAAAAATTTCTTACGATGGAAACAACTAAGTACCAAGATCTATCTACTAGATACAAGCAACGGGTGGATATACATCCATAGAATACATACCCTCAAAGACCGAATAGCGTTAATGAGGTTGTACTCGTGGATGATGTAGACGAACGCTTGCCGATCTCAAGATCGTGATGAAGTCCATCCGGTCCAGCCGGTCCAGCACGATCAAATCCAGCACCTCAAAGCAGTGATGCATCCGTGATCGCACACACGTACGGGTACCCCGACAACCTCCGCGCCCTCGCTCCAGTGAAGCAGCGGAAGCAACAAATCCTTCCAGAAAAAGCCACCGGGAACATGTATCTCGCTGATTCGAGACCATGGGGAAATTCTAAAAGGTGGAGAGAGATCCTTCGCGAGGAGGTGTGCTTTGAGAGAATGAGAGGGGGGCCTTTTATAGGGAAGAGGGGGGCACCCAAGAGGCATGGCGCCCAGCCATGGGGCTGCCCCCACCTCTTCCACATTCATGTGGGTGGAGCTCCCACTCAAAATGAAAAGCCTCCACTCCCATTAAAAAGCCTCCACTCAAAAATCCACTCACATGCATTAAATTTCCACCAAATTTAATGTAAGCTCTCATTTAAATAAAACTCTTTTATTTATTTATTCAGAATTTTGTTAATTACTTTAATTAACAAACATTCACATAAAACCTCTTACAACATTTCAATTTCACATGCAGAACCAGTTTCAGCAATTTCAACCGAAACAGTTTCGGTGTCTAGTGAAATAAATTCCTACGCTTTCTTTTTCTTTTTCTGGCATATCATTTGCTCTGAATGGTGTCGGTATCCCTTAAGTGTGTCACCCTACGGTTCGCGAATAATGCGGACATGATCGAGACCCTTCTCAGATCAATAATCAGTAGCGGGACCTGGAGATCTATACTGACTCCCACACATTTAACGATGACTTCTGTGATCGTGTGAACCTTTTACGATAGTATCTTAATCCCTTTGTTTCACGATATATTACATGTCCGAGATTCGATCATCGGTATCTCCATACCTAGTTTGATCTCGTTATCGACATGCACTCTTTTCTTGTTCCCGTGATATAACATTCTAGTGATCAAATCACTTGCTTGCAAGCTAATCAATGTGATATCACCGAGAGGGCCCAGAGCATATCTATCCGTCATCGGGATGAACAAATTCCACTCTCGATCCATGGGTCTCAACATAACACTTTATTAGTTCTGAAGCCATCTTTATAATCACCCAGTTACGGTGTGACGTTTGATGTCATCGAGAAACTCTTCCGTGTTAGTGATTGACATGATCTCATGGTCTAAGGATTAGGATCACTTCGTAAGTTGTTATAGCAATATAAACTCATTGACTTTGATCGTAATGCTATACTTCGGATGAATGTTCATCACATCATTACACTAATGTTGTGACCTCGTTATTAACAACATCCAATGTTCATGATCAGGAAACTTTGATCATCATGTTAATCAACGAGCTAGTTTATAAGAGAGGCATAACTAGGAACTTCTTTTTTGTTTATTAAACACACATGTATTAACGTTTCCATATTAATACAATTATAGCATGTAAAATAAACATTTATCATAAATAAGGAATACGATAATAACCACTTTATTATTGCCTCTCGGGCATATTCCTTGTCTCCCACTTGCACTAGAGACAATAATCTAGTTTGAAAACTTTGTGTATTGAACACCTATGGCTTTCTGGTGTTCCAAATACGCAACTGCAAGTGGTTAACATAATCTACGGATCTGACACTTTCAGGTCCGTGTGTATTTGCATGTCTTTACGTCTTCACGCATCACTCATTCTCCAATGAGATGGCATTGTATAAATTTGGTCTTTCGGTGAGACCTTTAGTTCCTTGGGGTCAAAACACGTCGATACTATTGTCACACAATATATCTTTAGTGTTAGCCCGTTGCAAACCACACCTTAGTTTGATAACAAACTACTTGACACAAATTCCCTCCTTTGTTGCTACTATAGGAGTCATATACTTAGCCTTTTGTTGTAGTATTCGTCACAATGTCTTAACTTTGGAACTCTTCCAAATCCATCATGGAATCTCATTTCCATTATATTGTGCCACCCATAGTTTAAATTGAGATAAACTTAATTTGTATCTTGTGACAAAACTAGTATCAATGTAACTCTTTACAATGAACTATTTGTAATTGTTTATCACCTCTACACAAATATATTCTTAGTTCTTCCAACAGATCATAAGAATATCCTTACTATAGTCCAATGATCATTTTATGATTCATTCTAGTATATGCTCATAACACTTAGAGCATAGGACATATCTGGATGTGTACATATCATGGTATGATTGATCAAAACATTCTCGTGATTTCACTTATCAAGTGTCAAAGTACTTGAATCTTGTTTCACTTATCAAGTGTCGATACACTTGAATCTTGATTCAATTCCTTTCCATGCAACAAGAACTATTTCTTGTCGTTTCTATATTGAACTCCTTCAATATATCATATATGTACGTTTGGCACAACCATATTGGCGCCACAGTCTATCCACTATAGACATTCACGCTAAATATTCGGGTTTTGCCTAAGTCTTTCATCAAAATGAAATTCTTAACCTTTGTCAATAAAATATACATCATTTCTAATCAACAAGATGTCATCCACATAATGTATTAGAAATATGTCTCAGCGCTCCCACTTAATTTCTTGCAAATGCAAGCATCTTCATCGTCTCCTGATGAAAAACTCCTTTTTCATCATGGTGAAGATTCCAACTCCGCGATGCTTACTTCAACCATTGAAGTTTGCATGCCCTTTTAGCATCCTTTGAATTTAACAAAACCCTTTGGACCGTGTCATGTACATGTCCTAGGTAACCATTCTATTAGAAGAACTTTGTTTTGTTTATTCATCTACCATATAACATATTATATGTAGTGGTTGCTACTTTAATCCGTCCAGACTAAATATCGCTATGAAAGATCAAATCTTGTCATAGTCAACTCCTTGAACATTGTCGTAAAATACTTTACCGATATGTCGACTATTTTATAGATGTGAAACATCCATGTTTGTTTCTTTATAGATCCAAATATGACCGATAGGTTTTTACACCTTTCCGGAGGGTCTTCCAAGTTCAAAACTTGATTTCTTGTGTGTGGAACTATCACGGATTTTATGGCTTCAAGCCATTTGACGGAGTCAGGGCCCATCATCGCTTCTTTGCATATAGTCGGTTCATCATTATCAAATAATGATTTACTCTCAAATCTCAACATTTGATTGTTTATCCGACCTTCTTGGTTCAATAGGAACTTTAGACCTCCGTGACCGCAACCTTTGAGGCACATAAGCTATGAGCATTATGGCAGCCTCCGAAACGATTTCCGGCGCTGCGCAACTCAGCGCATTTAGCTAAGGTTCGTTAACCTTATCAAAGTTCTATTGTCCTCCCACTTAACTTTTACGAAAAATTCCTTCTCTAAGAAACTTCACGTTTCAAGCGACAAACCCTTTTGTCCTTGGTGTTATGAAGGAATAACCAATTGTTATTCAAAATAACCTACAAAGACATGCTCATCCGGCTTCGGTTGTAAACATCTTACTTATGTTTAGCATACCAAAATTTAAGAAATGACAACTTGGGTTTTACCCCAAACCATAACTTCCATGGTGTCATTTCAACGGATCAAGATGGAGCTCTTTTCAGTGTAAAAGCGATAGTCTCTAAAGCTTTAATCTTTTTAAAACATAATGGCAGTTTTATAAATAACACCTTTGATCCAACCATGTCAAACAAGGTTTCATTACAAATCTCAAACACTCCATACTCCTATGGTGTTTCGGGAGATGTAAATCTAGGTGTTTTGCTAAACTTGCAACTCAAATAAATCCCTTTATGATAAAATCATAATTCATTTATTTTGTTGTTACACTTGTAACTCAAATAAATCCCTTATGATAAAATCATAAACCATTTATTTTCTTGTTACAATGATTTTCACTTCATCTTGAAAGTCTTTGAACGTTTTCAAATATTTCACACTTCTTTCTCATTAAGTGAATATTCACTCAAATTTCCGAAGAAAGTATATGAAGTTGAAACCCATCGCTTACGACTACACATAATGGACTACATACATCGATATGTATAAATTCCAATAATTTAGTCGTTCGTTCTTCTTTGGCCTTTGAACGAAGTTTTAATTATCACGTGGAAAGTCTCACAAGCGTCACTTGATCAAATCAAAGACTCCAAAAATCCATGAATATAGAGATTCTTCATGTTTTCTTTCCAATATAATTTAAACAGCGATGTCACTTCATAAGTGATCTTTCAATCATTTGTCTTGCGACATTTTAGCATTAGGTTTTATGGATGTGATTTCTCCAACTAGATTTGTAAATCATCCATCTTATATGGAATACGGTAATTATTTGAACAACCTTTGTTCTCATAATACCTGATTCAAATAACAATTATTAAAACAAATCTTGAAGTTAAGCTTTGATGTCAACGAGAAATACAAACAACGTTTTGTTTGTTTTCGATGAACATTATCACATATTCTCTTGCTAGTTACTTAGGCCATTGTGGTTCATGAATTGCGTTGTTCCGTATGAAATTTCATACCAATCAATTCGGTATCCAATACCCAAGAACCACACTGTTTAACAAGCAAAGAATACAACCATAACATGTATATAATCTATATACCTAAATTGGATATTTCCAATCTTTTCTTTTCTGCCAAATATATTTTATAGATTCTCTTTCAGCATTTCCTTTTCCTTTTTAAAAGAATCTATCAACATCAAAAGTGGCGCCATATACATGACACATAGTCCAAATCGTGTATATTCAAATAATAATACCTTTGGACTTGCACTTTGAAGTAGATCACCATCATCAAAATGATTGGTATTCTTTCAAATCCATTCTTTAGTAATCTTTTAGTGTAGTAAACATTTTACATACATATTCTATTCACCCTTATCATGACGACTTTCATGATCAAGCTACTTTAGCTTATAAAGGCGAATCGTGAGTATAACATTAATTTCCAAAACCCCTTTGGATGATTAGGATGTCTAGCATCTCCAACCTTCGTAAATTCTCATCCAATATGAGAACATATATTATACTCTATCATATTGCAGCCAAAACATTGTTTCAGATATCGTTATATCTGCCACACATGATGGTTTCTGAAACAATTCTTTCAGCTCCTAGATAAACTTGATATTAAAACAATCAAGAATCATAGAGGCAAACATGATACTTAAGATACTAACACTGGAATTGTTACTCTCGATTTAATACCAATTATTAAATTTCACGGAGTAAATAGAATTTTGCTGAAATTTTGCAATAGGACTTTAAACTTTAGATTGACACTCAACACAATACGATACCAGTTTGTAAAGTATATATCCAGAATTCTATAGTTCTATTATCTCAATTACAACTATGCATAAGGTGGTGAACGAATGCCAATGACTATAACAAATTATGCAAATTCACTTTGATTTAATTTATGATAAATTGAGTTCTACTAATCCAAATTAGAAATGAACTCCCACTCAAAAACGACATCCCTCGTGTCTTTTTGGTGATTACATGAACCAAATCCACTACAACAAGTCCGATCATCACGTGAGTCGGTGTAGCTTCAAAGGCGAGCATCAAATGGGCATCATATCTACTATATGACTCATGCTTAACCTTTCGGTCCGTGTTCCGAGGCCATGTCTTTACATGCTAGGCTCGCCAAGTAAGAACCTTAGTATTCGCGTGTGTAACTGTCTTACACCCGAGATATGCTCGTGGATTCAAGTACACCCGATCATCACGTGATGCCTTGAAGCGACGAAACATTGTCGGTGCATACTTAAGGAAGAACACATTTTTATCTTGATATCTAAATGAGGGATCATCTTATTATGCTAATAAAACGCTAAAATAGCAATATAAGATGCAATAAAACATCTCATGTTAATAAGTGAAATGATATGGTTCCCGCATATGATCTCCATCATGTGCACCGTGGTATGATCTCTATCATACCTTTATGTGTAAGGCCAAGGTCTATGGAACTTACACGCTATGTGTGTTGTAAGAGTATCATCTCATACTTCTACTTACAACATCACCATATCATAACACAAGCCCAGCAACAATCTAAACTAGACGCCTCTAATTTGTCCATTGCAAGTTTTACGTGGCTTAGAGCTTTCGAAGATAGAACCGTTCTTACCTACGAACATGAACCTTAACGAGGATAACCAAATTGTTGACAACTCGTTGCAAATTAGATATTGACTATAGTAGGAGAGACAGACACCCGCTAGCCACTTATGCAAAACTAGTTGCATGTCAAGCGTGGAACAGGTCTCATGTGTGAGGACATGTAAAGTTTGTCCGGGCCGCTTCATCCCACTATGCCACCAATATCCAAAGTACAACTAAGAAGCAATAAAATGATCATCATCGCCCACATACTCATATGTGTACTACCCGTGCAAAGCATCTACGCATAGATCCGGCTCTGGTACCACTGTAGGGTTCGCAGCATAGAAAACAAAAAATTTCCTACGATGGGAACAACTAAGTACCAAGATCTATCTACTAGATACAAGCAACGGGTGGATATACATCCATAGAATACATACCCTCGAAGACCGAATAGCGTTAACGAGGTTGTACTCGTGGATGATGTGAGCGAACGCTTGCCGATCTCAAGATCGTGATGAAGTCCATCTGGTCTAGCCGGTCCAGCACCATCACGTCCAGCACCGCAAAGCAGTGCTGCATCCGTGATCGCACACACGTCCGTGTACCCTGACAACCTCCGTGCCCTCGCTCCAGCGAAGCAGCGGAAGAAACAAATCCTTCCAGAAAAAACCACCGAGAACATGTATCTCGCTGATCCGAGACCATGGGGAAATTCTAAAGGGGAGGAGAGATCCTTCGCGAGGAGGTGTGCTTTGAGAGAATGAGAGGGGCCTTTTATAGGAAGAGGGGGCACCCAAGGGGCTTGGCGCCCATGGGGCTGCCCCACCTCTTCCACATTCATGTGGGTGGAGCTCCCACTCAAAATGAAAAGCCTCCACTCCCATTAAAAAGCCTCCACTCAAAAATCCACTCACATGCATTAAATTTCCACCAAATTTAATGCAAGCTCTCATTTAAATAAAAATCTTTTATTTATTTATTCAGAATTTTGTTAATTACTTTAATTAACAAACATTCACATAAAACCCCTTACAACATTTCAATTTCACATGCAGAACCAGTTTCAGCAATTTCAACAAAACAGCTTGATTGTCTAGTGAAATAAATTCCTCGCTTTCTTTTCTTTTTACGGCATATCATTTGCTCAATGGTGTCGGTATCCCTTAAGTGTGTCACCCTACGGTTCGCGAATAATGCGGACATGATCGAGACCCTTCTCCGATCAATAATCGATGGCGGGACACAGAGATCCATCTTGACTCCCACATTCAACGATGACTTCTGTGATCGTGTGAACCTTTTACGATAGTATCTTAATCCCTTTGTTTCACGATATATTACATGTCCGAGATTCGATCATCAGTATCTCCATACCTAGTTTGATCTCGTTATCGACATGCACTCTTTTCTCGTTCCCGTGATATAACATTCTAGTGATCAAATCACTTGCTTGCAAGCTAATCAATGTGATATCACCGAGAGGGCCCAGAGCATATCTATCCGTCATCGGGATGAACAAATTCCACTCTCTATCCATGGGTCTCAACATGACACTTTATTAGTTGTGAAGCCATCTTTATAATCACCCAGTTACGGTGTGACATTTGATGTCATCGAGAAACTCTTCCGGTGTTAGTGATTGACATGATCTCATGGTCTAAGGATTAGGATCACTTCGTAAGTTGTTATAGCAATATAAACTCAATGACTTTGATCGTAATGCTATACTTCGGATGAATGTTCATCACATCATTACACTAATGTTGTGACCTCGTTATTAACAACATCCAATGTTCATGATCAGGAAGCTTTGATCATCATGTTAATCAACGAGCTAGTTTATAAGAGAGGCATAACTAAGAACTTCCTTTTTGTTTATTAAACACACATGTATTAACGTTTCCGTATTAATACAATTATAGCATGTAGAATAAACATTTATCATAAATAAGGAATACGATAATAACCACTTTATTATTGCCTCTCGGGCATATTCCCTTCAGCTCCTAGCACTCCGAAGCATCGCGTACCAAGCAGCACCTTCAAGAAGGAAAGCGACGGCAACGACGCTGCTGTCCGGACTGGTCCTAGAGTTTCCCCTGATACACACCAAGGGGTGGGGAAGAGATGCTCCCGACGCCCTTCAGGAAGGACGGCGACACCCGAAGGCATCACCATGTCGGTGTCAGAACGACAAGGATTTCTCCCGATCCCTAAAAAACCATGCTCTTGGACGCTTCAGATGGCTCCACCCCGCTCGCCGCCCACCTGTACACCCCACCACGGTCTTGTAGTCACTATCGCCGTCTCACCGCGACCCACGTTGTGAGACTGGTACGACCGGAAAGAAGGAAACCTAGGCGGGGGTCGGCGATACAGTAACTCGCGGAAGGGAACTACCTCCATCGCCAGGGGCGATAGCCGACCGGATGCCGCAACCAGGGCAAACCAGACTCTCCTGGCCCGGTCGTGCCTCAAAGGACTCGTGAAGCCCCGCCGCCACACTGCAGCAAGGGTGTCACCGTCGCTGCCAACCCTAGCGCAATCCCATACTCCTTCGTCCCCTAGTGGATCCGCCGCCACCGCAGATCCCCGCCGCCATGCTGTAGCGACATCGCTACCGTGTTCACCCGGGCCAATTGGACGGTCGCCGGTCTGAGGAGAACCCCGATCATAGCCCTAGCATCCCATCCATCGTGGACGAGGGAGGACATCACAAGACCCCGCCCACCTGGCCCCGATCTCGCCGACACACGGGTAGTAGGGTGCGACGAGCATGCTCGCCCAGAACGCAACCCCACAGCACCACCAAGGATCTGCCCGGTGACCACCAGAATTAGGCCCTCCTGTTCCAACTCCGGCGCCCCGGCCAAGTAGCCAGGGGGTAGGCTCCCGATCCCCGTTGTCCGAGACCCGCATAGGTGATACGTTGGAAACTTATCTATAATTTTTGATGCTCCATGCTTGTTTTGTATCTACTTTGCTTTACTTGTCTACACTTTGAGGTGCTTTTTACATGTTTTCTGGTACTAACCTATTAACAAGTTGCCACAGTGCCAGATGCCTTTTTTCTGCTGTTTTTGGTTTCAGAAAAGTTAGTAAGAAATATTTTAGGAATTGGACGGGACGAAGGACAAAGTCAATACCTGTCCGTGGGGAACAAGAAGTCCAGAAGGGAGCCCGTAAGGCCAGCCAGGGGGGCCTGACCCACCCTAGGCGCGGCTGGGCCCAGCCCCGCACCTGGCTAGGGTTTGGCGACCCTGGTCGCCTCCCGGACTCGCCCCTTCGCCTATAAGAAGCCCCTGATACAGAAACTCTCGGTACCCGATCAGAAATCCACGAAACCGTCTATAGCCGCCGCCACCATCGTCCCTAGATCGGGGGGATCTTAAGCCCTTCCCGGCACCCTACCGGAGGGGAGATCATCCCGGAGGACTTCTCTCCGGTATGATTTGTGAGTAGTTCCACCTTGGACTATGGGTCCATGTAGTAGCTAGATGGTTGTATCTTCTCCTTTGTGCTTTCATGTATAGATCTTGTGAACTCCGTTCATGATCAAGATCTAATCTATTTGTAATCATGCATGTTGTGTTTGCGGGGATCCAATGGATATTGAGATTATTATGTTGGTTTGATTAATGGTTCTATCTTTATGATTATATCATGTTTGTGTTGTTTGTGATCTTGCATGCTCTCTGTTGCTAGTGGTTATCTTGGCCAAGTAGTTGCTAATGACTCCAAGAGGGAGTATTTATGCTCGATAGTGGGTTCATGCCTCTAGTTTCCAAGGGAAGTGACAGAAATCTCTTCGGTTGTAGATGTGTTGTTGCTACTAGGGAGAAAACAACGGTCTCTTGTTCATGGAACATGTGGACTGTTTACCTTACACACTTTGCTTAAAGCAGTTGTATGTTGCTTGCAACTTAATACTGGAGGGGGTTCGGATGATAACCTAAAGTTGGACTTTTAGTCATAGATGCAGTTGGATTACGGTCTATGTATAATGTTGTATTGCCCAATCAACTTTATAGGATCTTTCTGGCTAGTAATTGCATTGTTATGCCTTGCTCAGTTTCTGTCAATTGCCTCGTTGTAATCTGTTTATCCTTGATGCCATGTTGTTTATCTAAGAAGAGCACCTCTAGTGAACTATGGACGCCGGTCCGATCTTTACCATTGATACATCTTCCACTGTTACATGTTTACTTGCTGCAAACCATTACCTTCCACACCTTACGTTTAATCCCTTGTTACAGCAAACCGATGAGCTTGACAACCTCACTGGTTCGTTGGGGCAAAGTCTTGAGTTTGTGTTGTGCAGGTCTCCGCGTTGCTTGCAACACCTGTGTGATGTTTCCTTCCTCCTACTGGTTCGATAACCTTGGTCTCAATTGAGGGAAGACTTGTTGCTGTGCTCTTCACACCTTGCTCTTGGGGTTCCCAATAGGCTCCACATCAGCCAGCCAACACAAGTTCTTGGCGCCATCAAGGAGTCATCAACAAGTTTTCTGGCGCCGTTGCCGGGTAAAGAAAGAAGCTCCCACGTCAACAAGGCACCACCATCAAGTTTTCTGGCGCCGTTGCTGTAACATCCCAAAAATACTAAACTTGGATCATCAAACTCTAATCCTCAAAATTAGGGTTAACAAAAACTTTTCTAATTAAAATTATGAATGCATGCATATGTGTATGCATTGATTTTGAAATTCTTTTAAACCACCTTGTTTGGTTGTTTCATTGCTTGTAAAATGTTTCTTAGGTGAAATAAACATCATCTAAAACATTTCCCACACTTTTCCTAAAGACAAGTAAATCAAAACAAATATATAAAAGGAATGGTTATTTTGACCAATTTAACTCCCATGCCTACTTTGGCTGTCTCAAACTTTCAAAACCTAACATAAACTTTTCTGGATCTTTGCACCCCTTGAATGTACTCCTAACAAAGTATCAAGGCCCACTTTGTGATCATCCAGAAACTTTCAAATGCATAGTTTAAATGACAATTCAAAATTGAATCTTTATCATATGGGAAGATCCCACTTTTTCAAAAACCACTCAAACAAGCTCAACTTTCAAAACCCAAGCATCTGCAGACTCACCAGCACCAATCTAGCAAACCCACCAAAAATCATTTCAAAATTCAAAACTTGATTTCATGCGGCCATTTCATCAAACAGGTTGCAGACACAAATCAAACAAACATCAAACACTATTGTGAGCAGTGATTCTTGCCTAACTGGTTCCCCATTTAGCTCACAACCAGCTCAGTAGATCATCTAGCAAGATTAACCAAGCACTAGCACCACTGTGAGCTTGCCATGGCCATCAATGGTGAACAGCCGAGCACACCCTTGCCACCCCATAGCCGACAGCAAGCTAGGAGCAGCAGCAAGCCTAGCCAGCATGTCTAGAAGGCAGCCCACCGTCCACCGCCACTCCCTGTCCCAGCCGCGAGCATTGCCAAGCCCTGGACCACACGCACAAACCGCGCTGCATCACAATGACCATGCCGAGCGTGCCAGAGCACCACCTCGACCAAAGTTTACGGATCACGCCGCTGCCAAGGTATACACAATCCCTACCGACCCAGGAGACCGCCAGACATCCCCGTTCCCCGCCCCGTGACGCACAGCCACCGCTCGCCGTCGAAGACGCCGCCTCTACCGCGCAGAGCGTCACATGTTCTAGACCAAGCCGCACCGCCCCACGCCACAAAACCATGTCGTTGAGCATCGCCAGGAGACACCGCACCGCCCCTACCTTCGCCCATGCCAATAGCCGCATGTACCATCGCCCCCGACGAGCTCACCGTGTGCCCCGACGGTCCCCTCGCTCGACTATAAATAGAGGCCACCCCCGCTCGATTTCTTCACACCATCTCACTCCCCTCTCCTCACTGATCGCGTACACACCGTTTCTCAGAGCAAGGCGAGCACCACCGCCATAATTTCACCGAGCCCGCCTCTGGAGAAGAAGGAGCCAGCGATTGAGCCGCCCAAGAGAAGCCACCGTACCAGGAGATTCGCCGTCGTCGACTTCGTTGCTCGCCTCGCCGACCCTCGCCAAGACTTCGGTGAGCCCCAAAGACCCTCACTGGCCGCGCTAGGTTTCGTTCTCGCCGGCATTGTCTCGCATCGATGATGACTCCCAGCCGTTGGATTAGAATCAGATCAAACGACCCACGTTGCGCCATACCGCTTCGCCTAGCGCCGTGTCACTGACGAGTGGGGACACCCACTTAAGCAGCCCGCGGGAGCACTGCGCTTAGCAAGCCGGCCCATTATCTTTTCCCGCGCAGCCCAGTGATTTGAATTAGATCTTTTTCTTTTTAATTCAAACACACTTCTGTACCCATTTTCAAAAATCAATCCAGATCGATTCAGTGCACCATTTTGAATGAAACCAATTTTTTTGGAAAGGTCTGTGAATGCTGAATCCAAGCCCGTTAGATTCAAGTCATTTGGATCTGTAGATCATCCTTAGTAAAAATAACAAGGCAGAAGCTTTTCTGCATTCAAACATTTTTCAAATTTAAATCATAATAGCTTTTGAGTTGATTCCAACTCTCAAAAATCACATTTAACCATACCTTTCAGAATATATAAAAATATATAGGTTTACTTGCAGAAATAATGTTCAAGTAATAAAAGAATGCCCCATAGGCATTTCTAGTCATTATATTTAAATAAAATAAAAGGGTAAAACCTTATTAAATTGTGACACCACTTTAAATCACATTCCCATGGACTACAATATGTGGTGATGACATGTGTCAACATGATCCCATGTTTGGTTTGGAGAATATTAAATCTTAATTAGTTTTTCAATGAGTAGAAATTAATTTTCTAAAAATAAAAGGAATTAAACCAAGCCTTAACCTTGTAATGTTAGAGATGATGCTAGATCATCTATAGGACCCTTGTGTGTGATGATTGCAAGTAGTTAAGTATTGTTTGGTGATTGTGTACCTCGTATTTATTCATAGACGCTAGTACCGACCAAGGATACGAGGAGGAAGGAGGATACTACGGAGAAGAAGCCGAGGAGAACTTCAACCACTGCTCTGCACAAGGCAAGCTAACACTTGCAAGATACTTTACCTATGCAAGCTAACACTTGCAATTTAGAAAGCTTATATTGACACTGATGCAAGCCTAATACTACTAGTTGAATGTGCAAGCTGAGACTATACCTATGCAAGCCAATACTTGTTACTATGCCTACTATATGCCTTAAGCATATGTGATCATACCCACTTGATAAACCAATCCTAGTTTTATTTGCAAGCTTCTTACTTTATTTCTTTATCAGAGCTTACTTAGAGTTTGCTTAAGAGTTTGGTAGATACTAGAAAGTTATCTGAAGGTTGCATAAAGAGCATAAATTTGGCCTAAGTTAGAAACCTTGATATAATCCTAAGATATAAGGTTGTACTTAGTTGAAACTCCACTAGTTTACCACCCCTCATTAGTACTACCCCCACCTGTAGATGCTAGTGCTAAGCATAAAACTTGATCAACTTTAGATGGGTTTACTTGGTGGAAAAATGGTTATGAAAACCTTGGAATGATGGATCATTCTATTGAAATGTTTTGGACATGTGTTTCCGAACACTTGATGATTTTAGTGATGAAAATGTTGAGGCATGAGCCTTAGCCTTCTATAAAACTGATAGTTGTCTGGATGCGATACCATTCTAATTTTATCGTACATCCACAATACCCGAAGATTGGGTAGGGCTTGACTGGAAACTTATATACCTTAGTATTAGTTCCCTCACGGCCAAGGTCTGAGCTGAGGCTACCTTGTGAAGATTGTCCACCTGTGCAGTACCCAAGATTACAGTTGGTCATGGTTGGGAGGCCAAACTCACATGAGAGGTGCTTATACTAGGGCGTGTAATTGAAAGGTTAGGATTGATTATCCGCATACTTAGTATGGTGAATTCAGGATTTGTTCCTGACGGATGTATCGAATGTTGTGGTGAAAGTGTACAATCTCTGCAGAGTGTCAAACTATTCGAATAGCCGCGTCCGCGGTTATGGATAGTTGGAGTGGCCATACTGTTCCCCGTCAGACTTTTCAAAATGACTTGTGAAATGAATTGAGACTTTGACTTGACCACAACAGAGTTGTGACATGAGTTACAAAATCCCACTTAGGAGTTATAAAATTGTGACTAGCTTTGGAACTTAGTAGAGATAAATCTGGCTTTTGCAAAACAACCCTAGAGCCTAGTGTCCTATTATCCCAAAAAAAAACCTTTACCTGTTAGTATTAGTTTGCGAGTACTTAAAGAGTACTCATGGCTTTGTCCCTGGCTATTCCCATGGCCAGACTATGAAGAGGAGTACCTGGAGGATGGACCCCAGGGAGGTTACGACAACTAGGATCATCTCCCATCGTCAGCATTGCCTGTGACCCCGAAGATGGAGCTTCGCCTACGCTACCGTTATTATTACGTATTCTGCTGCTTGAAGTTGTATTAAGAACTGGATCATGAGATCCCTATTTGTGTAAGAACTTATGTATCGTTTGTAATGGATGATGTACTATGGTATCCAATTCTGTTATGTCTCGCAAAAATGGTAATCCTGGGATTGCGATGTATGGCATAACAGGCATCTGGGATTAAAAATCCGGGTGTTGATAGTTGCCGGGAAGGCTAAGGACGTCTTCACTAGGGGAGTCCTTCACTTCCTTTCTCTTTACGTTGTTTTTAGTTTGCTTTGTTTCTTTTGCTTGGTTTTGTTTGCCTCTTTCCAAAAAAAACCCAAAAAAATTAGTGTAGTTTGGTTTGGTTTGCTTTCTTTATTCAAAAACACAAAAAAATTAGTTCTACCTTAGTTACTGCCATGTCTGGTTTTGATCCAATCCTTGTGACACCTATGGAAAAGATCTTTACTTTTAAACAAAAAATGAAGAGAGTTTCAAAGAAGCTTGGTCTAGAATCTCCGCTTTACAAAGGGAAACTGAGCCTAAGATGAGTCTTAGCTTGGTTATTGATAGTTTCTACCGCGGTATTGCTCTTCGTTATAGATATGCTTTGGATGTTGTGGCTGAAAAAGATTTTTTGCTTTGTACTGAGAATGAAGCTTATGATGCTATAATAAAATTAATCATGATCTACGATACACTTGGCAAGTCTGATTCCTCTTTCACAAGTATTTTTGCTAGGTTGAACCATCTTGAGACTAGTGTTGCTGCCATGAATAGTTACTATCACACGCTTAGGGCTTACAATGATTATGCTCCCATAAATTCCGAGCCTTTAAATTTGTTTCCCACAATTAAAGTCTCAATAAACACTACACTTTTTTATGCTCGTTGTGATATCATGTCTGAATTTTGTCTCATGCCTAAAGATATTTTTGATTCCTTTACTCTTTGGGGGCTTATTGAAGGAGGAGAGGAAATCTCTCTTACCAACAATGCCACTATATTTCCCATTGGAATATCTGAAGGTGTGTTTACAAAAATCTTAGGGAAAATGGTGTCTATTGATTATCTTGTTATTGAATGTGTAGGCAAAGGACATATCACACTTGGAAGATCTCTACTGAAACATCTTGGGGCAGTAATAGACGTGGGAGAAGGCATCATGCACTTCACTCCCCCGGTAACCAATCATATCTTCCCTAAGAAGAAAAAGGAAGGTAAGAAAAGGAGGAACAAAAGGGCAATTCTTCATTTGAAAATACTTGATTCTTCTTGCTTCTTGTACCTAACTTAAAGGCGTTAAAGAAAAGTACTTGTTGGGAGATAACCCAAGAGTTTCCTTGAGTCTTCGAAGTTATTATTACTGTAATGACCTCTACTTATTCTTTTTGTTTGCTTTTTGTGCCAAGAATGACCTCTAATGAGAGGGAACTAAGATTATGGGAGTTGCTGTCATGAAACTGATTTCTGTCCTCCACCAAAATAATTCTTGAGGATGCTATGTAACTCGGAATGAGCTCAAAATTTACGAATAAATCCCCAAGTATGTTGGCTAACTTAAGTTAGTTCAATACTTTTTGATTTGAGCAACAGAAGATGTTATAAAAAATTTGTTTCTACCTGCTAGTCTGTTTTGACAGATTTCTGTCATTATTTGCATTTGCTTCTTATTGATTCCTTTTTGAGATCTCTTCAGGTAAATTGAGTTTCTTTGAAGGAGTTATTTCAGTAGCTTATGTTTTTAGTGAAAAGCCTTGATGTTCCAAAGCTTTGCCAGTGGTCTAATATCTTTTGAATAAGCTAATGTTGCTAATAAAGATTGTGTGAAGTTTTGTATGAAGGAAAAAATTTCAGGTGTAGAGAGAGAATGATGCAATGAGATGAAGAATGGACAAAAGCTCAATCTTGGGAATGCCGCCATGGTGTCACCCCAAGAAATATCCAAGAGGTACAAACGCCAAAGCTTGGGGATGCCCAAGGCATCCCCTTCTTCATCAATAAAAAGCTTAGTTCTGTCTAGACACTTCACTTTTATTGTTTCATGCACAGTTGTGTTGTTCTTGGAGCGTCTTAGTTTTCGTTTGCTTTGCTTAGTTTGTTTAGTTTGCTTTAGTAGTTTGGACCCCGGTTCTTGTTGTGTTGTTTTGCAAATAAGTTTTCTTGGTGTTTGGAAAGGAGTAGTAAGTTCTTGCTTGTAGTGCAAGAGGAGCTTGCATCGACTGTGACTAAGACTTTAGCATGACATGCTAGGTGTTATTTTAGCATTATGCTTAGTGATTATTGATGTAGCATGTCTTATTCCAAACAATTGGGATTGCTTAGTGTGCCTTGAAGAAATTATGCGTTGTTTTAGCATGCAAAAGCATAGTATTGTGGTATTCTCCTTTGATGATTTGCTTGGGTTGACTTGGCACATGATTACACCATGTTATGACTATGAGAAGTCACCATTATCCTCTATGATCATTTAGTCCTTGACTTGTAGTACCACTCTTTGCTTTGACTAGTTTGCTTTGTTGCATTGCATAATTATGGCCATTATTGCTCTCTTAGTTGGTTGCTCCCAGTCTTTTGCTATCCTCCACTTGTATGAGTAAGTTCTACTCATCCTTCTAACTCCCAAGAAACCAAGTTATTCCAAAGTGTCCACTATAAACTCCTATGCATGGTGTGTTACACCATTCCAAGTATATTCTTGTTTTCAACTATCTTCCAATTAAAAACTATTTTGTTATGTGAAAACTTAGAGACTAAAACCCTCATGAACTTGATGGCACACTTTATATTCTTTGCCCCTAATAAACTTGAACCATTGAGGCAACTTTGTTGTATATGCTTGCACTTATAAGTTGGGATTAGTAGAACCATGCTGTCAAGGGAATGTTTTCAATATTGCACTTGTACTTTTTGTACTCCGTTGATATCATGCTCTTTTGTCTATGGATGTTACTGGTATGAAATGAAGTGGGAACTTGTAAGTCCATGGAGTTTGTATTCTATGTTAGAGAAACGCCTGGGCCGCTAGCCTAAGCCATGCCTAATCATGGTGGAAACTTGCAGCATCACCATAGTGACATCTATGAAGCATTCTTCTTATAAAAAAGAGAGACACATTGAGAAAAGAGGAAAGAGAGAAAAAAGCACCATATTCCCATGGTACATAAGAAGAATTTCTGAGATGCTCATTGTCTCCTTGCCTTGTCATTTTGGTTATGGGAAAGCTCATGTGCCATGTGCAAGGGGTACCCCGTTGGCGGTTCTCAATGATATGCAAATACTTATAGTGACAAGAACTTGCTTGGGCCCTAAGTTGAGTATCCATGAGTGTAGCCCTCATAGTCAAGGGACTTGAGATTTCTAACTTATACCTTGTCAAGCATATACTCCAACTTTGCCACTTTAACCTTAACCACTTCAAGATGCTTATGATAGGGGCAATGAGGGCTGAAAGCTAACTAGTATCATAATTTTTGGAAGCTCTTTTTGAAACTTGTAATCCCTGCTTCCTTTACAAAAAGGTATTTCTTTCACCATTATTTGAGTCTTCAACTTCTACCTTTAGGCACCATTAAGAGAGCATAGTTTTCATTCTGTGTGCAATGATCCAAAGCTTATTAATTGATGCATATTGTGTTATTACTTGTTCTTGTGCTATCTGTTTCTAGTCACCCTTGTGAACTTTGCAGGTGTCCTATGCATTATATTGCTACTCTATGAGGGACAAGCTGATTGCCACTATGCTATGTTTTCTGCATGTGGAACAAACATTTTTCAATACATATTATTCATGATGTTTGTTTGTAGCTTGCCATGTTGCAGGCATAGTTACTATGTCCTACTATTAAAACTCCATCTTTCATGCACATGTCTAGAGTTCTTTGATCCCAGCTTTTAATGCTTGCAAATGGTTGGATCTTTATTGTGAGGGTGCATGTCACCTCAAAAATTATTCTGTTTATCACTTACCTACTCGAGGACGAGCAGGAGTTAAGCTTGGGGTGATGATACGTTGGAAACGTATCTATAATTTTTGATGCTCCATGCTTGTTTTGTATCTACTTTGCTTTACTTGTTGACATGGTTATACCCTACGGGTACGTGACTTCAGCATACCTGGTCCAGCCCAAGGAAGGCCCATAGTAGATATACATTGGCCTATGAAGATTTTCGGGTGGCCAAGGCCCATGACGCCTTCGGATCCTTGGAGAGCAAGACTAGCGGAGATAGGAAATTCAAAGGGGTAAAACCCTAGAACTTGTAACCGACTAGGACTATGCCCGGGACCTGCCTAAGTCTATATAAAGGCCAGGAGGGCACGTCCTAGATCTCTCGACTCATACCCTCGCACACAAATCCACGCCATATCGAATCTGCGCATCCTGTAACCTTCGGTTCCGCCGTAATCAAGAGCAGACAAGCAGGAGTAGGGTTTTCCCTCCGGGGGCCTGAACCTGGGTAAATCTCGTGTCCCCTGGTTGCTTGTCTGTTAACCGTGCCACGATCTCCAGCATCCCCATCTTCTCCAAAACCCAAGTCCATAACAATGGGCATTGACGAGATTAAACCTCGTCAATTGGCGCCGTCTGTGGGAATCGGGGCTGCTGATTGTGCGATCGTGATGGTTCCGACCCGATCGATCTACAACTCCGCGGCGACGGAGAATCACCTCCTCTTCGGCGCTTTCGACTTCACCGCCCACTCGCCGGCCACCATGAAGGATTTCGAGCCCGTAGGCGACGGACTCGAAATTTTGTTCGGGAGCTTCTGCTTCCAGGTGGGACAAACTGGCACCCTCCGCCTTCCTGAGCGGGTGACCGTGCCGTCAATCAGACCCGCCTCATGGGCTCCACACCCTGTGCTACGCACGTCACCATCAACAAATGAGTTTTACGACAGCAGCAGCTGTAACTCCGATCTATGTGATCCACCTTCGGATGAAGGGACCTACGGTTCCGGATCCGAAAGCTGGGGCAGCAGCCGACCAATCGGCGAGCGCTATCTATGCGCCGCAGTCATCCAAACCGACGAGGAAACACCTAACCCGCCGCCTAACCGAAACGGCGGAAACGGCGAAAACAGAAGAAGCCAGTCCCCCCACCCAACGGGGAAAACAACGGCCACGTCATCCAACTTAGCAAAGAAGGATGGGTCCAGGCGCGCCGTGCCGTCGCAGGCGACATCGTCTTACCTACAGACGCCTCACGTGAACTACTGATGGCATACCACTATCTCCTCATCGAGGAGCACAAGAAACAAGTCAAGATGCAGGAGACGCTCGACAAACGTAAGCAAGCAGCCTCCGAGTCCAGCGCGCGACGAGCTGCACTCTCCGCCATGGCACCCGGCTCTAGCACAAACGGAAACCAGGGAAACAAGCACCGCTCTCGGGTGGAAAACATGGATCCCAAGGAGCGCCGCGACGTAACCCGAACTCTCCACACATCGTTCATGGATATGGATGCCGACGGCAACATCATCTCGAAGACACCGCAAGCTGCGATCATGGCAGCCACTGGGTATCTCGCAGCTCACCCACCTCCAGAGGGAGACCCGAAAAGGGCCATGCATAGGTCCGCACTCACCGGACTAGGACTAATCGGAGCTGCGCTCCACGAAGACGCTCCTGCGGAGCCGAAGAAGAAAGCTCCGGCCAGGCGCGACCGGAGTCCCACCCCCTCATCTAAAGAGGAAGAGGAGCACGATCTTCCTCGAAGGAAGAAGAGCTCGCACCGCCATAAACGCGACTACGGCGCCAGAGACAAGCTCACACAACGCAAGATCGACAAAGCACGCGCCAAACGCGCATGCTCGTATGAATCTGAGATGGATGAAGACGAAGGAGAACTCTGCGGGGCTCGATGCTTCAGCAGATCTGTTCGGCGAACACAGATGCGACGCAACTTCAAGCTTCCTTCGGATACTCCGAAGTTCAACGGCACGCAAGATCCAAAATCCTGGCTCAGTGACCATCTGTCATCCGTCAAGCTTCACGGAGGCAATAAAGAAACTGCCATGCAATGCCTTCAGCTGCAACTGACAGGCGTGGCGCGGGTCTGGCTCAGCAGCCTATCATCAGGATCCATCCGAAGCTGGGAGGAGCTCGCTTACAGCTTCATCCGAAATTTTAAAGGCACCAACAAAAGGCCCGCCTCAATCGAAGAGTTGCGAGCCTGCACTCAGAGAACGGGTGAATCTATTCGCTCATACATACTACGCTGGTCTACAACCAAGAACTCCACAGCACACATCTCCGAAGAGAGGGCCATCGACGCCTTCAGGGACGGCATCAAACGCCAAGACTTCAAGGAGGAACTTGGGCGTGTAAAGCCCAAGACACTCGACCACCTCATGGAAATCGCCAACAGTTGGGCAGACGGCGAAGATTGCATCCAGCGAGCGCAATCAGATGAAGAGGACGACTACGGCCGAAGACGTGAACGCCGCAGCAAGAGGAGATCGCGCGTATACGAGGACCGCGACGGACCCGACATGGTCGCGGCCGGCTACGCCGACCGCCGTAACGACAATAGACGCAACAGCGGAGGATACCGCGGCGGAAACTTCCGCGACAATGGACGACCAACGCAGTCGTGGCAACGCCGCGACCGCGACAACGGACCCTCAACATTCGACAAACTTTCGGGTCCATGCACCATCCACTTCTACATCGACAAACATGATGGCAAAAAGAAAGCCAGCCACATGCTCAAGGACTGCCGCGAGTTCCAGAAACTCAGCGAAGGCATGGTGCAGATGAGGCAACAAGCCCCAATCCCTGCGTTTGGAAATGCACCTGTGCCAGGTGAAATAGCACACGGAGCTCCTCCACCGCCACCTATTGGAGGCCCAAATCAACCAGTCGCACCAACGCAAAACAACGCCGGGGTCGGATACCCCCCACCAAAGGGAGCACTAAATATGATCCAGAAGGGACGCCCCACAAACAGGGTGCAGAAGAAAATCACCCGACAAATCAACTTGGCGGCAACTCACCGCAATCCCCGAGTACCTCAGCGGATCGAGTCCTGCATCACATTCACTCGCGCGGATCACCCTTGCGGATCCTCGCCCAGGTCATGCTGCCTGGTCTTGGAGGCACGCACGGAGGCTTGAGATGAGTCGCGTCTTCATGGACGGCGGCAGCATCAATCTAATGTTCGCAAGCACTCTAGCAGCTATGCGGATCCCGCAATGCAGCCCTGGAACAATCGACACAACGCGTTCCACGGTCCCGTGAAAGGGCATATTCCCCGGGGGCAATATAGGGCTCGACGTCATCTTGAAGCCGAACAACTTTCGGCAGAGCGCCTAGAATTGAGTGGTGGATCGCCGTCGCAATACCACGCCATCCCGGGCGTGTAGCATTCGCAAGGTTCTGGCCGTCCACACTACGCATACCTACTACTCAAGATGCCAGGACCAAGGGGCGTCATCACAGTCCACGGGAGCTTCACCCGATCGGACCAATGCGACAGGGATTTCAACAAAATCTCCCAGTCTTTCGGCATGCAAGACGAGCTTGTAAGGCTCCGCGAGGTGACGGACAATGGGCTACCCCCAGTCACAAGGCAGAACGCACCTGACATGTCCTTCGACTCCACCGTCAACACCAAGAAAGTACAGGTCCATCCGACGGATGCCTCCAAGACGGCCTTGATCGCCAATGACCTCAGCACCGCATAGGAAGGCGCGCTCGTCGAATTCCTCCGTGAGCGCTGGGAAATCTTCGCCTGGTGTCCTGCGGACATGCCAGGAGTTCCCAGGGAATTCGCCGAGCACGCACTCAACGTCTTTCCAGACACCAAGCCAGTCAAGCAGTCCATCCGAAGACTGTCGGAGCCACGAGCCGAAGCTATCGGCAAGGAAATCAACAGATTACTCGCAGCAGACTTCATCCGGGAAATCAAGGAAAGCGAGTGGCTGGCAAACACGGTGATGGTCCCGAAGAAGGACACGGACATCCTGCGGATGTGCGTGGACTTCACATCACTAAATAATCATTGCCCAAAGGACCACTTCCCTCTTCCACGGATCGACCAGATCATCGATTCGACTGCAGGTTGCGAGAAACTCTCCTTCCTCGACGCCTACTCAGGCTATAACCAGATTCGACTCAAGGTCGAAGATCAAGAGAAAACGGCGTTTATCACACCGTTCGGAGTATTCTGTTACAACACAATGCCCTTCGGGCTAAAGAACGCGGGTGCCACGTACCAGCGATGCATGCAGGCCTGCCTTAAGGACCAGATCGGTCGCAACGTCCAAGTCTATGTCGACGACATAGTAATAAAAACCAAGGAGGCAAGGACACTTATCGACGATCTCCGCGAGACGTTCGACAACCTTGATCGCTACAGGATCAAGCTCAATCCGGAAAAGTGCGCCTTCGGCGTCCCCTCGGGTCAGCTGTTCGGATACTTCATCTCTCAACGAGGGATCGAGGCAAACCCGAAGAAAATCAGAGCCATCATGACAATGGAGAAGCCGAAGGCGTTTCAATTTCAGACAGGATTAGTAGCGGCACTAAGCAGTTCATCACCGCATGGGCGAAGGCCCTACCATTCTACCGGTGCTGCGCCAAGGCGCAAGTTCGAGTGGACACCGAAGCCAACGACGATTCGAAAGCCTCAGCGGCTCCTCTCCACCTCGCCAGCTTTTGGTCACGCCAAGGAGCGCGAACCCTGCTTGTACATAGCAGCCACACACCGTGGTCAAGACTGCACTGCGTGGTCGAACGACCCGAAGAAGGCAAGACCCACGGGGTCCAGCGCCCAATTTACTACCTCAGCGAGGTTCTCACTCCAACAAAACAGCGGTACCCACACTACCAGAAGCTAGCCTACGGCATGTTCATGACGGCTCGATGGCTGAGCCACTACTTCTAGGAGCATCAGGTGATGGTCGTCAACGAGGCACCGCTGAACAGCATCCTGAATAACCCGGAGGCCACAGGACGTGTGGCCCTGTGGGGAATCGAACTGTCACCCTTGGACATCGTCTACGAGAAGCGACACTCAATTAAATCTCAAGTCCTTCCGGACTTCCTGGTACATTGGATGGAGCTGCAGCTGCCAGATACCCCGGACATGTCGCAATCATGGACGATGCACTTCGACGGCTCCAAGAGAGAAGCTGGGGCAGGAGCAGGGGTCATACTGACCTCCCCGCAAGGAGATAAGATGAAGTACGTTCTCCGGATGAAATTCAGAGCCTCCAATAACGAAGCCGAATACGAAGCCCTCATCCATGGCATGAGGATGGCAAAGATATGCGGCGCAACGCGCCTGGTCATCTATGGTGATTCCAACCTCGTCGTCCAGCAGACGATGAATGAGTGCGATGCACACGCCGAAAACATGATAGCGTACCGCGCGCTCTATAACGCACTCGAAGGAGAATTCGACGGCTACGAGCTTCGGCACGTCGGAAGAGAAAGCAACGAGGAAGCCGACAGACTCGCCAACATCGGCTCCACTTGTGCAAAGGTGCCACCAGGTGTGTTCCTCGAACAGATCTGCGTGCCATCCATCAAGCGGAAATTCCCCAAGGGATCACCCGAAGAAGCAGAACACTCGGGGGCTACGCTACCCGAAGGTCATGAAGGACCCGAAAAGTTGGATACCGAAGTTGCCATGGTCAACCTAATGCAGGTCATGGCAGTCGAAGAAACTTGGACGCGACCATACCTCCGCCACGATAAACGGAGAACTACCTGACAGCCCGACAGATGCCCGGCGCATATCTCGTCGGTCAAAAGCCTTCGCCATCATCAACGGCGAACTGTACAAACGCAGCATCACGGGTGTACTACAACAGTGTGTCACCATCGATGACGGCAAATCCATACTCCAAGACATCCATGAGGGCATCTGTGGCCACCACGCAGGCAGCCGCTCCCTTGTCGCCAAAGCTCTCGAAAGGATTCTCGCCAACGCCATGAGCGACGCGAAGGACATCGTCCGAAGATGCAACGGGTGCCAACGGTTCGCCGACAAACCGCACGCACCTGGGTCTGAGCTCAGACCCATACCTATAGCTTGGCCTTTCGCCCAATGGGGCCTTGACATGATTGGCAAACTGCCAAAATCCTCGAAAGGGGGACACGTCTTCCTCCTGGTCGCAGTCGACAAATTCACCAAGTGGATCGAGGCCATGCCAGTCACCAACCAGAAGGGCAAAACCAACGTCAAATTCTTCGAATCCATTGTCTACAGGTTCGGCGTACCGCACAACATCATCACCGACAACGGATCGAACTTCATCTCCGAAGAATTCTAGGACTTCTGCGAAGGCCTCGGGATCAACATCACATATGCCTCAGTGGCACACCCGCAAACAAACGGGCAAGTGGAAAAGGCCAACGGCCTAATCGGCGCCGGCATCAAGAAGCGCCTCATGAGCTCACTCGAGCACAAAGCTGGAAACTGGACGAAAGAGCTATCGTCTGTCCTGTGGAGCTTACGTACTACGCCCAACAGCTCCACCGGCTACACACCGTTCTTCATGGTACACGGAGCTGAGGCCGTGCTACCAGCCAAGCACGCCACCAGCCCCACGACTGTCGCCATAGCGGCCGAGTCCTCAACTGCACTCGAAGACGCCGTCGACACACTCGACGAAGCGCGGGATATAGCAGCAGCTCGATCAGCGGTGTACCAGCAGAGTCTTCGCAACTATCACAGCCGCCGGCTGCACCCAAGGTCCTTCGTCGAAGGAGACCTCGTTTTGCGACTCAAGCAAAAGCGACCGAATAAATTCGAGTCACCATGGGAAGGACCCTATGTCATCATCGAAGTCATACCAGGTGGCGCCTATCGCCTCAAGCACGTGGAGTCTGGAGTCGCATACTCCAACCCATGGAACATCTCGCACCTGCGACGATTCTACCCGTAGCAACCTACCCCCTTTTACTTTCAATAAGGCTTTCAGCCAAGGATACTCAGCTGAACAATGTACCTCCTCCATTACGATATAAATAAAGCTAAGTGTCTCGCCCCCAAACTTCGGTTGACTATTTTTCTGCAACTTTATTACATGCTACAAACGCACTCGGGGGCTCCCCCCACCTCACGATTTCATCGACTGAGGACCAAACGTGTACACCAGAGTAGCTGACAACGTCAGGCAAACGAAAAGGACACGTACTCAATCAAAGCACTGCGTGCTCACAAACAAGCAAACCTTTACAACAAAGGGCACCAAAACGCCCAGCCGAAATATACAAATTTTACATCTATCTGTCTATTTTCAGGTCCTACCTATTCTGAAGAATAACCTGAGCACGCTGCTCAAACAAATCTACAATCTGTTCGGCATACTGCCTTACAGCCGCGTAATGCGGACGCATGTCCCACTCGCCACCACCCGGTCGAAGAGGTGGACCAGCTGCCACAACAGCCAAATCTATGTCAGGGCGATGCACCCTCACAAGAGACAAAGCAGCCTTCACTCCTGCGACGAGCTGCTGCCGCACGAGCTCCTTGACATTGCTGGCACTCCGAAACTTCGACAGAAGACCTGCAATGGTCGTTGGCACGGCATCCAAAGGAAACATGACGTATAGCACCGAGGAAAGTGATGTCTGCACCTGGCAGAGCACCCGCGAAACTTGATAAACACGATCCTACACCGTCGCCAGAACCATGGCGCGATCGCGATCCATCCAGAAGAAGCCGCCGGCCTCCATGTCCTGTTGAGTCAAGCAATTGACCCGAACAGCGACACGCTCTTTTTCTTCCCTCGGAGCAAGATTCGCACCTGCGACAATCGCACAAAACAAGAATAAGGCCAGCAGGCTCATCCGAAGAACTGAGCTACAGCCCGAAACAAGGATCAACTTACATTGCAGCTGCTCGGACAGCCGACCCAGCTCCGCCATCAAGTACTCCTCTCTGGCTGCACCACGATCCGCCTTGGACTTCCAAACGTCGGCGCGACCACGTAACCCGAGCAATTCCCTCTCCAAACTACGCACGCGATCTCGAAGGAAAGCGAGCCGCGAGGAATCATCCAACGATGGTCGCAAGGGCTTTGCGGATGAAGTATCAACTGGGTCAGCACCCGAAAGAACCTATAGCAGCAGAAAAAAGAAGGCACACAGACATTCAGCCAAGGATAGAGCACAACTCGGAGGAATTCATTAAATATATAAGGCCACTACGTGGCACAAGGACGGTACTCCAAAAGATATTTACAACAAAAGTAGACTACACACTACCCTACGTCTACTATGCCTAAGATGCAGGACACTGAGTCGCCGAGCCGATCGCTTAGCTTTGGCCACCGCAGCAGGCGTACTCGACAACAAGTCAATGAGCTTGGGCCCATATAAATGCAGAGTGGCGGAGTAGGCAGCGAAGGCTACCGGATCCATCCGCATGCCGGCATCCGAGAGGTGATCTGGGGCAAGTCCAGCTCCGCCAAGGCCATCGCCAGCCCGACGGATGCACCGATGCCCTTCTGCTTGCGCTTGTACGCCGCAGGCGCTTCGGCTGACAGAGCCTCTGCCAGGGCATCCACATCTTCAAGGGCTGCGCCCTTCGGGAAGAGCTCCTGGTAGAAGCGACCAAGGACCTCTTTCGCCTTGGCAAGGGAGTTGACGACGGTGCCGCAGCGGTCTTCGACCGCCACAGTGGCATCATCTAGAGCACTCCCGTGCTCCAGAGCACCGCGGTCGAACTCGGATACTGCGGCATCTGAGACAAAAACGAAGAAAAGCATGAAGAAAGGCAGCATAGAAGAAGACCCGTGGAAAAAGAAACAAATACAAAAACCCGCACTCACCCGAAATAGCCTTGGCAGCAGCCATGAGCTTGCCACGCCACCCTCTCACGAGCAGCCGCAGCGGTGGCTACTGCTCTCACGATCTGCGGTCTCCTGCTGCAGGCGCTCCTTCGCTGCCGCCGCCACGGCTCTAGCTCAAGGCGCTCTTCGCAGACGGCGGGCGCTTCGTCCGATTGACCAAGGCTCATTTTAAGAGCGTCGACCTCACGGAGAGAGTCGTTATGCTCCTCTGCATTTAAGACAAGCAAGTGTCAAAGAACAGGACCGGGATAAACAAGAGAGGTATTAAAAGGCAGACGGATACCTTGAAGCTGCCGGTTAGCTCCAGTGAGCGTTCCTCCACCAGCCATAGCCTCCTGTACAAAAGGCTGCAGAAAAAGGAAATAGCAGTAAGAACAGGACTTGGGGGCTACGCCCAACACAAAGGAGTAAAAACAACATCAGCATACGAAGACACTCGGGGGCTTCCCCCGTGACATGAAGCAGAAAACTTACATGCTCCGATGGCGACCCCGAAGGCCCGCCTGCGAAATTCTGAGGCGCAACCACCAGCACCTCTCGCACAAGAGGATCTGGAGCGGCGCCACCCGAAGTCGCCACCGTCTGAGGAGGAGGCGACGCAATGTTCGACTCCCCCATCATCTCCCGTGCACCATCACTAGAGTCGTGGGAGGATTGCCTGCATACGAACCAATCAACACAGGTGCAAAAATCATGAAGGAAAAAGGACAATAGTACAACAAGAAAACTTACGAGCCCAATGCGCTCATGTCGAAGATAGGAGAAGCCCTTCGGGCCCTCTTCTCCTCTTTCTTCTCTTCCTTCTTCTCCTCCTTCTTTTCTTCCTTCTGCTTTGCTGGCGGGTGCGGCGCAACAGCCCGCACAGGAATGGCAGGAAGGGGAGAGGAAGAACCTCCGTGACCATCACTATGGCGTTCAAGGCCCAGAGGGTTTCTGGGAGTCGGAGGAGTCGATGCATCCGAAGACTCGCTAGAGCTCCGTGAACGCTTGCGCGTATGGTCCTCACTTGACTCGTCGGCATCCTCCGCCGGAGATCGCGCCGACGGCAGCTCGGACACGGACTCAACCACTTCATTATCCGGGGCATTCGGATACCTTTCGGGCAATGGTGGCACCATGCCCGGTACTTTGAAGCTCTGCAAAAACATAAGGAACTTTGTTAGCAAACAAAGGAACTAAAAACAACACAGTCACAGTGAAAAAGCTGCGTGCACAAATCTACACCTGTGGTACGGCCAATGCCGAAGAAAACAGAGGAGTTAGTGACTTCCCCGGGATTTCTTCTCCGGCCTTGAACTTCAGCAGCGCGCGAAGAGCCCTGTCAAGATCTCCCTCGGACATTTTCTCAGTCGAAACCCTCGTCGGATCACGGTGCCCAGAATAACGAAACATCGGATGCGCCCTCGCTTGGAGAGGCTGCACCCGACGCTCAAGAAAGGTCCGGATGATGTCCACGCCGTTCAACTCTTTCTCCGGAATCAGCTGGAGATCCTCCACCCGACGGTAAAGGGCCTCTATCTCCTCCACCTCACCGTCCAAGATTTGGTTTTTCCAAGACCTTTTTAGCTCAATCATCTGGGAGGGGTCAAAAGGAACAAGACCAAAATCTTGCCCGGGCACTACGGAGTCACGGATATAAAACCATCGCCTCCGCCAGTACTGGACAGATTCGGACATGGAAAAGAAAAAGAATTGCAGATTGGGACTGAGGGAGATGATGAAACCCCCAAGGGGATACAAACCATCCGAACCAGATTGCCTCTTCACGGAATACAGCTTCCGGAAGAGGCCAAAGTGTGGCTCAATGCCAAGCCAACACTCGCAAAATGTGATAAAGCACGCAACATGGAGAAGAGAATTGGGAGACAGATGATGAAGCTGAATCCCATAGAAGAAGAGCAGTCCACGGAGGAAGTCGTGGACCGGAAAAGAAAACCCACGCACCACGAAGGCAAGAAACATAACCCGGTACCCAGATGGGGGACGGGGGATTACCTCATTGCCGGGGAGTTTGACGGCCTCCCTATCCTGCGGGATGAGGCCCCGCTCGTGCAGCTTGCGGAGATCACTCTCCCGCGTCTCTGATCGCCGCCAGCCACCATCGGTGACACGAGCAGCGGCGGTGCCTTTCTTGCCTCCGGCGGCGCTGGTCCCAACCGCAGATGAGGACTTCTTTGTTTTCCCCATTGCGCTACGGCGGTGGTGGCGATGACAACGCAGAAGGAACGAAGGAAATGTGGAAGGAAATCTCAGCGCGCAGCAAGAATCGCTCAAGAACAAGGAGGCAGTGAACACAAGAACTGGTGTGGTGAAAACAAACCGCGATTTCACCCAAGGATTATAACAGCGAAGACGACGCACGTAGGCCCATCGAGAAGACCTAACGCCAACGGTAGATCTGGCCGTACACGTGTCAGCATCACAACGAACCGTCGTTACCACGCCGTCCACTACGCGCGGAAATCGAGGAGACGCCGTAATCATCTCCACGCCGCGCGTGACCGGTCAATTCAAAGTCAGCAAGTGGGACCCATGCTTTGTCCAGTCAAGTCATCTTCGCGTGAGCGGCAGAGGTCATCAATCGTCAGCACTGACGTCATCAAAAGCTATACTAGCACCAACTTCGGCTCCACAACTAAGAGTACTCACTCGAATCTTCGATTCGACTAAATACTCGGGGGCTACTCCTATCAGGAGCGCTGGCCGCGCACTCGACAGACAAATAAGGACAAATTACTTCTCTGAGTCCTACGTCGAGTCTACGACTCCACTGCGGACTCGGGGGCTACTCCCATAGGGAGGATGGATTTATGCATCCGAAAATTTTCGAGTCCTGCGGACTTAACGACTGAAACAATGCTTGAACTAAAGTCTCCGGTCGAGTCTACGACTCGAACAGACACTTGGGGGCTACTTCCATAGGGAGCGCTGGTCGCGCACCCTATGAAATCTTCGACTGCGATCTTCCGGATCAGCACGCAAAAACTTTTTGGCAACTTTGCCCCAGCAAAACGACCGAGTGAGCAACAACCTCCTAGGCCACCCGAAGCACCTCCGAGGTGATAAATGTTCGGATGCTGCGTCTGCGATGCAAAGATAAGACCTGCAGATATCATCTGATGGCCTGGCAACGCACATGACTGCGCTCTGCTAGTATAATCCATGCCAACAGGCGTGATGAAAAATCCCGACGGACGCGTTGGGTACACCAGTTAAAATCACTGGAATTCCACTCCTGTAAGTCCTCCACGGCCTGAGTCGAATTACGCCAGCATATATTCCAGGTCCGGGTTGAGGGACTCGAACCTAAAGAAGATCGTGTCGTTTCGTCCTAAGACAGTTAACTGACCCTGATCCGTCGGGTGAGTCAGGCACACGCATCAACCATCCCTACACACATACACTATTAATATATAGTTGCACCCGAAGGATGGAAGAGTCCTCGGTAGAATCTTGATTCTGATCACCGGGCTACTGACATGGTTATACCCTACGGGTACGTGACTTCAGCATACCTGGTCCAGCCCAAGGAAGGCCCACAGTAGATATACACTGGCCTATGAAGATTTTCGGGTGGCCCAGGCCCATGACGCCTTCGGATCCTTGGAGAGCAAGACTAGCGGAGATAGGAAATTCAAAGGGGTAAAACCCTAGAACTTGTAACCAACTAGGACTATGCCCGGGACCTGCCTAAGTCTATATAAAGGCCAGGAGGGCACGTCCTAGATCTCTCGACTCATACCCTCGCACACAAATCCACGCCAGATCGAATCACAAGATCCTGTAACAACCTTCAGCCCAGTAATCAAGAGCGCATAGCAGGAGTAGGGTTTTTCCTTCGGGGGCCTGAACCTGGGTAAATCTCGTGTCCCCTGGTTGCTTGTCTGTTAACCGTGCCACGATCTCCAGCATCCCCATCTTCTCCAAAACCCAAGTCCATAACAATGGGCATTGACGAGATTAAACCTCGTCACTTGTCTACACTTTGAGGTGCTTTTTACGTGTTTTCTGGTACTAACCTATTAACAAGTTGCCACAGTGCCAGATGCATGTTTTCTGTTGTTTTTGGTTTCAGAAAAGTTAGTAAAGAAATATTCTTGAATTGGACGGGACGAAGGACAAAGTCAATAACTTTCTGTGGGGAACAAGAAGTCCAGAGGGGAGCCTGGAAGGCCAGCCAGGGGGGGCAGACCCACCCAAGGCGCGGGTAGGCCCAACCCTGCGCCTGGCTAGGGTTTGGCGACCCTGGTCTCCTCCCGGACTCGCCCCTTCGCCTATAAGAAGCCCCCGATACAGAAACTCTCGTTACCCAATCAGAAATCCACGAAACCGTCTGTAGCCGCCGCCACCATCGTCCCTAGATCGGGGGGATCTAAAGCTCTTCTCGGCACCCTGTCGGAGGGGAGATCATCCCGGAGGCCTTCTCTCCGGTATGATTTGTGAGTAGTTCCACCTGGGACTATGGGTCCATGTAGTAGCTAGATGGTTGTATCTCCTCCTTTGTGCTTTCATGTATAGATCTTGTGAGCTTCGTTCATGATCAAGATCTAATCTATTTGTAATCATGCATGTTGTGTTTGCGGGGATCCGATGGATATTGAGATTATTATGTTGGTTTGATTAATGGTTCTATCTTTATGATTCTATCATGTCTGTGTTGTTTGTGATCTTGCATGCTCTCTGTTGCTAGTGTTTATCTTGGCCAAGTAGTTGCTAGTGACTCCAAGAGGGAGTATTTATGCTCGATAGTGGGTTCATGCCTCTAGTTTATAAGGGAAGTGACAGAAATCTCTTCGGTTGTAGATGTGTTGTTGCTACTAGGGAGAAAACAACGGTCTCTTGTTCATGAAACATGTGGACTGTTTACCTTACACACTTTGCTTAAAGCAGTTGTCTGTTGCTTGTAACTTAATATTGGAGGGGGTTCGGATGATAACCTGAAAGTGGACTTCTAGTCATAGATGCAGTTAGATTACGATCTATGTATAATATTGTATTGCCCAATCAACTTCATAGGATCTTTCTGGCTAGTAATTGCATTGTTATGCCTTGCTCAGTTCCTGTCAATTGCCCCGCTGTAATTTGGTTACCCTTCATGCCATGTTGTTTATCTAAGGAGAGCACCTCTAGTGAACTATGGACCCCGGTCCAATCTTTACCATTGATACATCTTCCACTATTACTTGTTTACTTGTTGTAAACCATTACCTTCCACACCATACGTTTAATACTTTGTTACAGCAAATCGGTGAGCTTGACAACCTCACTGATTCGTTGGGGCAAAGTATTGAGTTTGTGTTGTGCAGGTATCCGCGTTGCTTGCAACACATGCGTGACGTTTCCTTCCTCCTACTTGTTCGATAACCTCGGTCTCAACTGAGGGAAGACTTGCTATTGTGCTCTTCACACCTTGCTCTTGGGGTTTCCAACAGGCTCCACATCAGGCAACCAACACAAGTTCTCTGGCGCCATCAAGGAGTCATCAATAGGCCAGGCCCGGTGCACCCAGATCGGGCCCAAATGTGCCCAGATTTGGGCCGTACTGCCCAGCACCATGAACTACCGCCACCGCTGCCTCCCATGTGCCGCCTCCGCACCCCCGCCTCGTCTCCAGGGCCTCCAAAGCGACCACCCTGCCCACACCCTTTCCGGGCCATGGCAGGCCCGCCTGGCCCGCCTCAGCCCAGATCGGGCGGTCCCAGGCGCCGCCGGGAGGAGCGTTGAGAGGGGAGGATGGGTACGCATGGCGCCGCCGTGTACCGTTGTTCGAATACCGTCGTGCTGCAACCTGAAGACCACGCCGGAGGGGGAAGAGCACCGACGTGGCGCCACCGCAAGACGAGCCAACCCCGTGCTAGCCCCATTACGCACGGACGAGAGAAGGCCCGCCGCCACCAGCATCGTGCGGGCTTTGCCCGGCGGCGCACGTCAACGACGACGGGGTGGGGGAGGAGGAGAAGGTGTGCCTGAGGCGGGGCTTAGGGATGGAGCGCTCGGTCACCCGCGAGGGGCGGTGTGAGCGCTAGCGTTCCGTGTCCTTCCCGTTCCACGCGTCCTACCACTCAGTCTAGACGTTCTTCTCACCGACCCAAAACTGGGTATGACCTCCACAAGCATCGGATCGGTTGTTTAGAAGACGCTGTCTCGCGGTGCCATGTATGTGACATGCCTGTTTCTAGTCACGTAACTATACATTTGTTTAAAAATATCAAATACGAATAAAATTTAAAATTTTAATCAAACTTGGTTATATCTTAAACAGTTCAAATGAAATTTAACTAAACCAACTGAAATTTAACTAAATCTAATCTAACGGCGACGGTGGTAGTCTTAGGGATAGAGATCGCTATTATACTGGTGTGTAGACACCAAAGTTCAACGTGTCGTGTTCTTTCTTGGCCTTGCGCCATCGATGGGCTCGTCCTTGATGATGACACCGGGACCAGTGTCGTCATCGTTGCGTGTCAGGTTAACGAGCTCCTGGCTAGCTTCGTGGATGGGCTACTCGATTGCCCGGTCGACCTAAAAGAGTATGAGTTTGGCGGAATATGATGGATGTATCATTGAGCCTCATGGGCGAGTATATAGGCATACGGGAACCATCTTGGAGTAGAAGTCAAGTTAGGATTATACGTAAACAGATCCTAACTCTATCTAAAGTACCTTAACAATCATATATACCTATTACTCTAACACTTCCCCGCTGTCTTAGCGGTAGCATCATGAACAACAGGAACGTCGTGGATGGTCATACTGAAGAGAAATTGAAGTAGAATCCATTAGGCTGATATCCCCCACAGTAGCAGCGGGAGTGTCGTAGACGGCGTGTCGCTGTGTGAATGCTTGAACTGTAAAGGAAGCTGATGATGCTCAAGCGAGGTGATATCCCTTGTGTCGATGTCGAGGGAGCCGAGAGCATGAGGTGGTGTCGAGGTCAGGGTAGCCGTTGCAAGGGGTCGCTGTGGTCGATGTCGTGGTCGGGGATGCCGGTGTCGAGGTAGCCACATGCGCATAGTGCGTGAGGAGTATGACGGAGACGCGTCGAGGGTCCACAAAGGCCTGCCGAGGTTATGCGGAGGCTTTCCGAGGGTCGATGCAGTCCGAGCCGTTGAGGAAGAGGTGTAACCATAGTTTTGCCAGAACTAGGTGCACGTCGGGGACGAATGCACACTCTGGTTTTGCCAGAATCGAGTATGCAAAGAAGAAATTGCCGATGACACGGTCGAGGCAGTCATATAGGAAGGTATCGATGCCAAGAATAATTTGTTGAGGCCGACAAAGACGAAGCGCCGATCCGAGATTGCCAGGCTCGGGGACGCGTTAGGGATAAAGGCACGCACCGGTGTTGCCAATATAGGGCACGCAAGGGCAAGGACGAATACGTAGAAGGCGGCGAAACCAACAGTGCCTGGAGTGGTCAAGTTGGATGCCTAGATTGGCGCGACGGCGGTACTTGAAGTTGGCGAAGAAGAATCCGGCGTGACAAAGACCATGCATAGACGGCGGTGATCCGTGCCGTAGGAGATGGCGCGGTGGAAAATCGAGGACATCGGTGCATGGGGACGGCGAAGTAGACTATATGCAGCGACGCTATGACCCAAGGGGGTGGCATAGCTGTAGGGCGCAAGTCGGTGTAGTGGCTGGGAGACCACCTGAAAGAACATTTCATAATCCCTAGTGTTTTGTGTGTTAGATAACAATATCAAAGATTATTTAACGTGTGTTGAAGTGCTGCAGATCTGTACATTGAGAAGGAAGAAGCGCTTTTCTAGGCGGATAATCCGCCTCCCAAAGCGGATAATCCGCCCCATCCCTCTTTCAAGTGTGCACGACCCCCAGAGAGGGGGGGGGGGAGTTTGTGGTCGGATTTTCTGGCCCAGCCAGATTGTCCGCCCCTTGGGGGCGGACTGTCCGCCCCCTCGAGGATTTCCTTCAAGTCAAGGCTGCGTTGCTCTCTGTATGGGGGGCGGAGTTTCCCTCGGACTTTCCGGTCCTTGGGCGGACTTTCTCCCAAAGGCGGATAGTTCGCCCCCTCTAGAAATTTCTTCAAGTCAAGGTTGCGTCGCTCTCAGTATAGGGGGCGGAGTTTCCCCCGGAGTTTCCGTCCTGGGGGGCGGATTTTCTCCCCAGAGCGGATAGTCCGCCCCAAAGGGGGGCGGATAGTCCGCCCCCAAATTTCTCCAACGGCTTGTTCTGGGCAGGGGTATTTAAGCCTGTCTTCCCCCTCTGTCCAGAACTCTTGATTCACTCAAAAAAGAACAGACATGATCTGCAATCTTCATCCGAGAGAACTCCACCTAGATACACTCAAAGGCTCCGTCCATTGGGGAATCAAAGGAGGAGGACTCGATCTTCATCAACTACAATCAAGCGCTTCATCTTCTCCCCATTCATTTGGGGAACCACCGATCTAGTATTTCTTGCAAATACCTAGATCCTTGTTTTTGTTTATATTGATAAACCTTGTTCTTGTGGCAGCTTGTTGTCATCTCGGGAGCCCCCAATTTGGTTGTGGGTGTGTGCCCCGATAGTGTTGTAAAAGGCACCGGTTCCCGCCTTGAAGGGATCCAATAGTGGAGAAGGTGGATCAGGCCTCTCGTGGCAAGATCCATCGGAGAATAGGGTGATGCCTATTGTGGCGTGGTGGTCTTAGAACCGCCCAACCCTCCAACGCAGATGTACTTCCCTTAACAAGGAAGGAACTGCGGTAAAACAAATCCCTGTGTCTCCGCGTGCTCCACTACGGTTCCCTCGCTCCTCTCTTTTCGTGCTTAGTAGTTAGGGTTGCATATAGGGAAATTCTCGTAGTTGCATATCTAGATAATTTACTTTGTGTCAAGCCTAAAATTGAAAAAGTATTAAAAATTGGTTAACACCTATTCACCCCTCCCCCTCTAGGTGCCCATACGATCCATTTCAATTTGTATCAGAGCCCCGGCTTTTATTTTGTGCTTAACCGCCTAAGAGAAGTATGGGTTCCAAGGTAGATGGGAGTGATGCTCCGGATGTAGTCACCATGAACGATCTCAATATGTTGGAAACAACCTTGGTGAGTTAAATGGAGGCTAAGATGGAAGAGATGTGTCAATTGATAATGCGTCTCTCCCCATCCACAACATCACCTCCATCTAACTCTGAGGCTACCACTCCGCAATCCAAGGAAACGGGTAAAACCGATTCCAAAGAGAACGAAGTGGTTGGTGATGACACCAGCAAGAGCTCCTCCTCGAAAAAGGATAGTGGTAAGGATGGATACAATGAGGTTTCTCATGTGTATTCTCCTGATCCACCTATCCCTCACCCACATATACATAATAGGGGCGATCCACCCAAACTTTCTGCATCTACTTTTTCTCAATGGCAATCTTTGATGAAGTCTCATGTTTGCAGTTCCTCCATTGAGTTGTGGAAAATCATAGAAAATGGCCTTCATGTTGGAAACCCCAACAATCTCACAAGAAGAGAAGTTGTTGATAGCCAACTCAACGCTACAGCTCTACACATGATACAGCTTGGTGTGGGTGACAAAGACATGCCACACATTCAGCATCTTAGCATAGCTAAGGAAGCTTGGGATGCCCTCATCGAGCTCTTCATTGGAAATGAAAGTATGAGAAGGAATAGATATGATGCTTTGAGCAACGAAGCTGAAGGATTCTATATGTTGGATGGAGAAGACCACGAGGACATGTATAGGAGGCTCAAGGAAATAGCCACAACTTTCAGAAACCACAGTGCAGCTCATGTTGATGATGCTTGGATCAAGCGCAAGTATGTCAGTGATCTTATGCCATTTGAGCCCACAGATTTGAAAAGTCTCCAAGGTAGGCATAACTATCACCTCATGTCATCCAATGAGGTAATGCAAGAAATGGTCGCTTTCAAAGTGGCTGCCAAGAATGTCGAAGATGCTCGTGCTCGAGCTATGGGGATGCAAAAGGGGGTCAACATGGCCTTGAAGACTAGTGTGATTGATCATGATGAATATGCCGTAGAAGGCCTGGACTGTCCGGAGAATATAAAAATGATCCACGGACAATACTTGGCTCTTTATGCTAGAAACTTTTGGAAAGATCGAGCCAAGGCTAAAGCTGAACTAGAATGCAAGAGTGGAGCCTATGGAAGAAAAGAAAATGGTCCCAAGCTGAGAACATGTTTCAACTGTGGTGACCGGCTGCACTTTGTAGCTGAGTGTCCTTATCAAAGTAGGGAAGATAATTGAGAAAGACTTATTTTCAAGGACAAGTCAAAGGCTCCACGCAAGAAACAATTTGTAAAGAAGAATGCTCCCTTCAAGAAGCAATCGAAGATTGTTCTAGTGGCTCAAGAAGAATATTCATCGGGAAGTGAAGATGAGGACGAGGACGATAGCTCTCAAGAGGTGGCTGCTATAGCCACCACATCTACATCAACATCTCTCTTCGACTCTCCAAATGAAAACATCATCGACAAGAATGCTACTTGTCTCATGGCAAGAAGCTCCGAGGTAACGACTTCTAACTCTTCTTTTCCTAAGGCTATGATTGACATGGATGATCCTACTAGTCTTAAGGTTAAAGAAGAGATTATTGCTTTGGATTACTTCTACACTAACTTGCAAGGTGAGCACAAAGTTCGTTTTGAAGCTCTTATGGATCAGCTGGCCCAAAACGAAGCACTCCTCGAAGAAAAGGGCAGAATTGAAAGGGAGGATACAATGGAAATTGCATCCTTAAAAAATGCTCTTGAGGAAGAATAAGAAGAAGCTCGGGTCTCTCTTGAAGAGAGGCTTGAGTCCATTGAAGAGTCACATGAAGAAATTGTGGCTAAACTTGTTAAGGAACGTGACAATGCAGTCACCAAAGCAAAGAAGTTAAAGAAAGAAAAGATGGACTTTGGGGCTGCTCATGATAGACTCTCCGAGGAATTGGAGAAACTTGACAATGCTCACAAGGCGTTGAAAAACGATTTCTCTATTCTCAATGAGTCACATGATCAGCTTCAAAGTCGATTGGCCAAATATGATGTTCCTAGCTCATCCAACTCAACATATAGTCAAAAGGTAAATGCTAGTGTGGAAAAAGAAGTGGTCAAGGACATCACTCCCAAGGATAAGGGTGTGCTTGATGAAGTCCTTGACAAGCAAAGGTCAAATCATGGTAAAGAGGGACTTGGGTATGTCACTAAGTCCAAGAAAAAGAAAAACAAGAAGAACAAGACCAAGAATGTTCAATCAAAGACAAGCGCCGCTGAGAAGAATGTCACAAAAGACAAGACTAACAGTATTGGTTTTGGAGGGTCTCACAATCTAAATTATGAACTCTTTTGTGATGATTATGGCGATGTTTATGCTTATTATGTCGGTCCCTTTGATGAATATATTTCTTGGTATATTTGGGTACCAAAGACCCTTGTTACTAACATGAAAGGACCCATTGAAAAATGGGTACCTAAAATCAAGAAGTAATTCTCTTGCAGGGTTATGCTTCCGGTGGGTCGAAATGGGTGCTGGATATTGGATGCACTAGTCATATGACTGGAAGCAAGGATATAATCACGGAGATGCGTCCAAATCATGATAATATCACAGTCTCCTATGGTGATAAGTCTAAATCTCAGGTATTGGGTCTTGGCAAAGTTGTGGTTGCCCACGATATCTCTCTCGTGGACATCATGCTTGTTGAGACCCTCAGTTACAACCTTCTTTCTGTTCGTGCCCTTGGCAAGTTGGGTTTTGTTGTTTTTATCGATGATGATTTGGTGGTACTCTTGTGGAGCAAGTCTCTAAAGGTCGCTTTCATTGGATACGTCGAAAACGACCTGTATGTGGTGGACTTTTTGGGGAAAACCACTTCGGGTCTGATGTGTCTATTCGGATAGGCCGACGTGGGCTGGCTATGTCATCGCCGTTTAGCCCATGTCAACATGAGAACTTTGCAAAGTCTCCACAAGGGTGGCCACTAAAGGGAATATGCCCTGAGAGGCAATAATAAAGTGTTTATTATGTGTATTCCAAGTATATGATAGATGTTTATTTTGCATGCTATAATTGTATTAATATGGAAACATTAATACATGTGTGTTTAATAAACAAACAGAAAGTTCCTAGTTATGCCTCTCTCATAAACTAGCTCATTGATTAACAAGATAATCAAGGTTTCCTGATCATGGACATTGGATGTTGTTAATAACGGGATCACAACATTAGTGTAATGGTGTGATGAACATTCATCCGAAGTATAGCATTACGATCAAAGTCATTGAGTTTATATTGTTATAACAACTTACGAAGTGATCCTAATCCTTAGACCCTGAGATCATGTCAATCACTAACACCGGAAGAGTTTCTTGATAACATCAAACGTCACACCATAACAGGGTGATTATAAAGATGGATTTAGAACTAATAAAGTGTTATGTTGAGGCTCATGGATCGAGAGTGGAATTTGTTCATCCCGATGAAGGATAGATATACTCTAGGCCCTCTCGGTGATATCACATTGATTAGCTTGCAAGCAAGTGATTTGATCACTAGAATGTTATATCACGAGAACAAGAAAATAGTGCATGTCAGTAACGAGATAAAACTAGGTATGGAGATACCGATGATCGAATCTCGGACATGTAATATATCGTGAAACAAAGGGATTAAGATACTAGCGTAAAAGGTTCCAACGATCACAAGAAAGTCATCGTTGAATGTGTGGGAGTCAGTATGGGTCTCCAGATCCCGCTTCTGATTATTGATCCGAGAGGGGTCTCGATCATGTCCGCATTATTCACGAACCGTAGGGTGACACACTTAAGAGACACCGACATCCAATTGGAGCAAAAGTTTCATGCCGAAAGAATGAACAAGCGCAGGAATTTATTTCACTAGATACCGAAACAGGTTTTCGGGTGAAATTGCATAAAGTGGTTATGCATGTGAAATATGATTCTAGCAAGGGGTTATTTGTGAATGTTTTTCATTAAAGTAATTGAAAAAATTCTGAATAAAATAAAAGAGTTTTATTTAATGAGAGTTGCATTAAATTTGGTGGAAATTTAATGGCATGTTTGAGTGGGATTTTGAGTGGAGGGAATTTAAAGGAATTTTGTGAGTGGAGTGTCCACCCACATGAAGGGGGAGGGCAAGGGGGCAGCCCCCATGCGCCGGCCACCCCTTGGGGTTCCCCCCTCCTCCTATAAAAGGCACCCCTCTCCTCACTTCTCACTCACACCTCCTCGTGAAGGATCTCTCGCCCCCTCTAGAATTTATCCCCCATGGTATCGGACTAGCGAGATACATGTTCCCGGTGGCTATTCAGCAAGAAAGAGTTGTGCTTCCGCTGCATCGCTGGAGCGAGGAGGCGGAGGTTGCTCGGTGCCTCGAACGTGTGTGCGAGCACGGATGCGTTGCTGATTTGCGGCGCTAGGACTTCCTCTCAATCTTGAGATCGGCAAGAGATCGTCTACATCAACCACGAGTTGAACTTGTTAAGCTTTGTCGGTCTTCAAGGGTATGTTCTCTATTGATATACATCCGCCCGTTGTTTGTATCTAATAGATAGATCTTGGTACATAGTTCACATCGTAGGAAATTTTTTGTTTTCTATGCTGCGAAACCTACAGTGGTATCAGAGCCGGATCTATGCGTAGATGCTTTACACGGGTAGTACACATATGAGTATGTGGGCGATGATGATCATGTTGTTTCTCCTTAGTTATAATTTTTGATATTGGTGGCATAGTGGGATGAAGCGGCCCGGACAAACTTTACATGTCCTCGCACATGAGACCTGTTCCACGCTTGACATGCAACTAGTTTGCATAAGTGGCTAGCGGGTGTCTGTCTCTCTTACTATAGTCAATATCTATTTTGCAATGAGTTGTCAACAATTTGGTTATCCTCGTTGTGGTTCATGTTCGTAGGTAAGAACGGTTCTATCTCGAAAGCCCTAAGCCACGTAAAACTTGCAATGGATAAATTAGAGGCTCTAGTTTAGATTGTTGCTGGGCTAGTGTTATGATATGGTGATGTTGTAATGTCACATCCCAAATTTTAGATTTGGTCTTGCACATCATTCATATCATTGCATCATACTTTTCCATGCAAAACCATCGAGTGAAAAGGATCGGCGAAACGCTATTTTCAAAACCCTTTTCTATTTTACTACGAGGCTCCTGCGGGAGGCTTTAGTAGGACTTGCGTTGTCAACCCTTGTAGCCTAGTGTTTTCGCCCAACCCTTGACCCTAGATTGTTCCCCTCGATTTTACAAAACCGTAGGAGCAAGAATCGCTCGATTCGGAGCTCGTACGAAAAAGTTGTCGCCGTTTTATGAAACGCCGGAAAAAGGTCCGAATTTCGGGCCGATTTCAGAGTTCGTAACTAACTCCGCGCCGAATCAGCCTAGATTTCCGCGTGGGGCCCCACAAAAGGACCCCACCTGGCCCGAGCCGCCCCCGCCTCGTTAACCACACCCGCGCCACCTGCCCGCCTCGATCCCGCCGCCATCGCCGCCTCGCGGCGCGTACTTCCAGCACTTGTAAATCGCCCCAGGTGAACGCGCGCGCGCCATCCTCTCTCCCCGCCGCCGCCTTGCTCCATCGCCTTGCGCCGCCTCCGCCTACGCGCCACGCGCGCCGCGCATACAGCGCGCGCATACAACG